>PVJD01000358.1:0-473523 GCA_004026545.1 Mormoops blainvillei | reverse complement strand
CTGGCCCTCGAAGATGGACAGTAAGGAGAGCTTCGGCGTGCGGGGCTGAGGAGGGCAGCGTGGGGCAGTGGAAAGGACCACGGACGAGGACTCAGCTGGCCATGGGTTCCGGTCACGGCCCTGCCACTGTTCCAGCTGAGTAGATTTAGGTAGGATGGCCCTCATTTTGTTCACTGATAAATGGAGGGTTAGGTTAGATGATTTCTAGTGTCACTTCTCACTCCAGAGGGGCATTATTTGATAATCTCCAATTTAAAGTTGATGTCTTTCTAGGAATCCCTCTATACTAATATTTTGTGCCACCTTTTACCCCCCGATTGTTATGACTGTTATGTTGGAGGGCAAATATTTTGGTCACAGAGGTTACTCCCATTCTACCCAAGCATGGACCTGTCTTCTCTAACTTGATGGAACCTCTGTAATTATTCAAGCTTCCCTGGTGCAGGGCAGGGGGAAGCTGCACTTACCTTCCCGCAATCATGAGCTCTTTCTCGGATGCCTTCTTCCGGATCTTGGTGTAGAGGTCCATGGTGAAGAGGGTGCTGGCGCTGTTGAAGATGGAGGTCAGGGAGCTCATGAGAGAAGCCAGCATGACGGACAGCATCAGGCCTCGCAGACCTGGAAGAGAAGGAGGTAATGAGTGGTACACACGGCATGTCGGCTCTTCGGTACTAGAACGTGTGAGGACTCAATGTTTGTTTGCCTTCTGAAATCATGCCATGCTTGGTCTTTATCTCCCCAGAAAGAGTAGACATTTTAAAGAATGGAGTGTGGCTTTACATTAAATTATAAACCCACAGCCGTCAACAAAGAGGTAGGGACAAAAGATATATGAGGTCAGTCCTTTGCAACTAGATGATGATGGTGATGATGGCGGTGATGAGGTGTGTGTGTGTGTGTGTGTGTGTGTGTTTCCACCTGAGGGGACTTTTATAAGATCGCTCACCCAAACAATTCATGATACAGCATAAATGCTTCAACTAGGGTTCAAGAAAGTGAAAAGACAAACCCATAGAATGGATGAAAATATTTGCCAATCATATGAGCACATTTAATATGGATCTAGTACACAGAATATATAAAGAACTCATACGACTCAATAATAAAAAGGCAATTCATTTACAAATGGTCGAAGGATCTGAATAGGCACTTCTCAAAAAAAGATAAACAAGTGGTTAGTAATCACATGAAAAATTGCTCAACATCAGGGAAATTTAAATCAAAACCACAATGAGATAATACTTTGCACCTAGTAGGGTGGCTGTAATAATAAAAAAAAAGGACAGATAATGGCAAGTGTGGGTGGGTGTGTGGAGAAATAGAAACGCTCATCCACCACTGGCATTAATGTAATGGTATGGCCATTGTGGTAAATAGTCTTGTAGTTCCTCAAATAGTTGAACCCTGAGTTACCATATGACCCATCAATTCCACTCCTAGGTACCTTCCCAAGACAAATGAAAGCACGTGTCCATACAAAAATTTGTACATGAATGTTCACACCAGTATTATTCATAATAGCTAAAAAGTAGAAATAACACAATGTCCATCAACTGATAAATGGATAAACAAAATGTAGTATATCCATACAATGGAATCTTATTCCTCAATAGAAAGGAATGAAGTACCAATACCTGCTACAACCTGGATGAACCCTGAAAACATTATGCTAAGTGAAAGAAGTCAGATACAAAATATCGTATAATCCCATTTCTATGAAATGTCCAGACTGAGCAAATCCATAGGGACAGATAGGAGGCTAGTGGTTGCCAGGGGCTGGGGGCTGGGGTCTGGGGTGAAGTATGGAGTGATTGCCGAGGGGTACAGCATTTCTGTGGAGGCAGACGAAATTTTTTTAATTGATTATGACGATGGTTGCTCAACTCTGTGAATATAATACTAAAAACCATTCGTTGTATACCCTAAGAAAATTATGTGGTATGTGAACTATAGCTCAGTAAAGTTATCTGGAACAAGAAAAGACAAGGCTCTATGTTCAACTGACCCTGGGCAAGTCGTGCCAACCCATGGGCCTCATTTCTTGGTGGGTTAAATAGGGATAATACTACACCTGCCCTAATCAGAATAAGGAATTGCTGTTTTAAATTTTTCCCTTATCATGAAAAGCATGGCTGGCTATAATCTCCACTGCTCTTTTCATATCAAGGAGAGCACAGTGTTGTTCTCAGTGAGGCTGGAAGGCCAAGCCATGCTGAGGGCCCACCACTGAGAGGACAGCCTCAGAATTAAAAGTAAACTTAGGGCTCACTTAGGCCTGACATCCATCTGATATATGAATCCCTGCCACATTTTCTCTGCCCGAACCCTCCAGCAACAGGAAATCCACTACCCCACAGGGAGTCTGCTCCTTCCTGGACAGTCCCAACTAGTCTGATAAGTGCCTCTCGAGAGCCTCAGACACAGTCCTGCGGCCACACCTTGCTGTCAGTCACAGAGCCCTATAGCACCATGGGCAGGGCCACAGTCCTCACCAGGGTCTGTCTGCTAATCCGAAGAAATGGCATAAACCATATACAGAGGCCAGTGTAACCCAAGCCAGAGCTCTAAAAGAGTCATGTGACTCATACTAATTGCAACCTTAATTAATAAGCAGCCTAGCTAAGTGGAATAGTTAACTATTACTCCCATGTTTATAGAATTTGAATCCAAATGGTTTGTCCAAGGTCATGCATTCAGTCTGTGGTTTAAAAAACAAAAAATGTTAAGACCACCCTAAGTTCCTCAATTCCAGCCTTGAGCAGAGTTACACGAGACAGACATTGAGTTGCTGTGTGGCTTGGAAAAGTCACTTTCCTTCTGTAGACCTCAGTTTCCCCAACTGTAAAATGAAGAGCTTTGATTAGGTGATCCCTATGTTCTCTTTCAGTAATAAAGTTTTATACAAGTTTACTCTACATTTTCCTAATCAATACCTTTGAATTTTTGATTTCCTGAGACCCCCTAACCTAACTAAATTTGCATCTCTTGAGCCAGAATTCGATTTTTCTTTAATATAAAGCATGAAAAGTAACCCCACAGGTCTACCTTGAACTTCTAACTAATCTGGACTCTATGTCCCCAGTCTTCTAGGATAACACATTCTCTGTAGTGCGAAGCTCTTTTGTAACCCATCTGTCGGTTGCCTGAAATGTCCTCATTCTAGAGCTAAAATCACTCCTTGCCTTTCTCTCCATGGTTTTCCCTGTAACAGTCTAGAAGTCAATTCATTCTCTAGGTAAACCTCCACTTAGTTTGAGCTGTCATGTTAGGATCTGCTGGAAAGCTTCAAAAGACCTTCCAGATGAGCATTGAAAAGCTGTGTTTATCCCTAACACGTTTTCAAATCACCTCTTTTCCAAGCCTGACTGATGGACAAGTGCCAGGTCTGACAGCCCAGCCGAGCCTCATGTGTCTTTCCCACTAAGGGAAGACATGTTCAAACACTGAGGGCTCCTGGAATGAGGCCTCCCCTATCGAACTCCAGGCTTGAAAATGACTTGGCCCGGAAGGCCCATAGAATCCATGGAAAGCCCAGGCCCAATCAGCCTCCCAAGAAAGACTCCACCTGTGGGGACGAAATCTCACCATTGGGCATGAGCTCCACCACCAGGGTTGGGTAGGCAATATTGGTACAGCCCACCTTGGTGCCGCAGTATTTCTCACATTCCGAGGGGAGGGCGCAGGCCACTTTTTCTGGAGAGAGATGAAGATCCCTGTCAGCAAGTAGACATCGGGGAAATACTTTCAAGATTCACTTTCTCAAAATAAGGCTTCAAACAAGACAGTCCTGCCCAAAGCCCTGCAATATTCCCACAAAGAGCAGAGCTCCTGGCTGATACCATGCCCTTGCCCTGCTGGTCCTGACGGTCTCCAAGCTCTGTCTGGGAAGAAAAGACAGTTCCTAAGCAGAGGAGGGGGAAGCAAAGAAATGCTCAGACTGGGAAGGGAGGGGGCATACTCCTTAGACTTCAGCCAGCTACCCTGCAGCTCAGGAGTAACAATTGTCTTGTTTGCCCAAAGATCACAGTGATAGATGAACAATGGTGTGGGGATTGCCTATGGAAGTGTCGGGGGCGGGGCTGGTTGTGGGAGTGAAGGGGGAAAAAATGGGACATCTGTAATACAATACACAATAAAACATCAAAAATGAAAAAAAAAAAAGCCCTGGCTGGTGTGGCTCAGAGGAATGAGTACCAGCCTGTGAACCAAAGGGTCACCGGTTCGATTCCCAGTCAGGGCACGTGCCTGGGTTGCGGGCCAGGTCCCCAGTAGGGGGCATGCAAGAAGCAATCACACACTGATGTTTTTCTCCCTCCCTTTCCCTGTCTAAAAATAAATAAATAAAATCTTTTTTAAAAATGAAAAAAAATCACAGTGACTCATGGTTCCTAATTTTGAGGCTTATTTTAAGCAGCTCTTGCAAGTAGGGTTGAATGTCCAGACAACTAAGGGAATTCCCCAGTGGGAGGGCTTTTGGGTGGTGTTTCTAAGATGTGGAAAATCTAGGGTAGAGATAGAAAGGAGGTAGCCTAGGAGGGGGAGGGAACATGGTCAAGAGACTTAAAGAAAATTCTAGAAACATTTATAGAATTCAGATAACAAACATTTATTAGGTACCTACTACAGGTGCATCATTTAGGACTGCTCCTTATAGCCCTGATTCATCTCAAATATTTTTGTGTGTTATACCCATTAGAATGTAAACAATTCAGTTAAGTATATTTCTCTCATGACAGGCGAGCCAGTATAGAGTGTGAGAGCACTATTAGAAGCATGTGGCAGAAACAACTGGCCCCAGACTGCCTTGTCTTCATTTTAGATGATGCTCACCAAACTGTTGCTCTGCAGTTCGCTTTCTCTGCCCACCCCCCGCCTCCGCCTCTCGCCATTAGGTCATATTCCAGAAAAAGTTGACCTATGATGGCTGACCAAAAAAAAAAAAAAAAAAAACCCAACCCACAGTGGCAATGCTGGAGAGGCCACAAAAGTATCAAGAGAGAATCTGTCACCTAGAAAGCAAACTGCAAGACTCAGGGCTCCTTCAAGGAAATGGTCCAGGAAACGGGACTCAGAGCAGCTGATAATTAGAGATCGGCCGGAGTCCTCTGACATTAGGGACTAAGCCTGTGTGGGACCGGGCCAGAGGCGAGCAAATATTAGCTGGAAGAAGTTATACCTGGAGGCACATCATGACTTCAGAGAATTTTCAAAAGCCAGAGAAGGCAACTCCATGGGTTCTGTGACCTCAAGCTGCTCACTGGTTAGAGGGAAATCAATAATGCTCGGCAATTTGTGGCAAGAAAAGAAGAAGAGCAGGAGGAGGTGGTGGAGAAGGTGGAGGAGGAGGAGGAAAGGAAGCAGCAAGGAGCTATAGGGCTTTGGCAGTGACTCAGAGCCAGGGATGAGAAAGGGTGGCCACTGAGTCCAGCAGAAGGCATCACCTGTGTACAGGATGCGGCTGATCATCCCCGGCATCACCATGAGGAACATGGGCAGCAGCTTCAGGTACCCGCACATCACGCAGCCGGCCTTCACGTGAGACATGTTTTTGGCCGAGAGGCAGCGCTGCACAATGACCTGCCAGGGAAAGCCCGGTGATGGAGGGGCGCAGGTCATGACACCTTCTGGCAAGCCCAGCTCCCCTTCCCCGTATCCTGGGTCCTTGGTTTGGCACTCCCATGTTACCAAGGCTCAGTGACCCCCAGACCACACGAGCCCTGCCCTACCTTCCCCAACACCACAAGCCACAGGTAGACAGGAGTCCCTTTAGCGCTCTGGGTAAGACCCTGTCCACCGTACATGTCCAGTGTGGGTACCTGATCTGTGCACCAGTACCACAGGGCGAGGATGGACAGACCAAAGATGAGCCCAGGCCATGGCAGGTCTCCCTTGAGGGGATCTCGAAAGATGTGGAAGGAGTCATTCCTTGGGGTATAGCATTCCTTGTTGATAGTGATGTTTCCATCAGAAACCACGGTTGGAATGGCATTCATATACTTTTCCATGAAGGCATCGTACCCTCCCACTTCGTGAAAAGCTGGAAAATACCAGGACCAAAAATCAACACCCCCAAACTCTCACCTTCTTCACAGCAGTTTCCTCCCATGGATGCCTGAGAAACGGAGAGGGGCTGGCCCAGAGCCAGAGCCCTCACTGTGCGGTCGGTCGTGGGAGAGTCACTTCCCCACTCCGGGCCTTGGCTCTCTCATCCATTATTGACCCTGCCCAGGCCCCTCAGGGGCTGCTGAGGGTGGAAAGCAATGGCCTGGGGAAGGGCTCCAACCATAAACATCTATACAGAGGGAAGGTATTTGAATTACTAAAAGAAATACCTTGGTTTTGAACCAAGTTCAAAAAACTCTGTTTTTCCCCTCAGCCCCTACTAACAGCAGTGGCCTTTGGGACCCCAGACACAGCCCTGGAGACGTGCAGACCAGGCCTGACCACTCCTGGTCCCAGCCATGTGGCGGGATGGAGAGGGAATGGGTGAGGAGTCTGGGGCCCTGCCATCTATTGACCGTGTCCTTGAGTAAGCCCTTCCAGTCCCTGCCCTTCAGACCCCCCCAGGGGCCTCTGGGGAAAATCCAATGGATTTTACATAATATATAACAAAATGTATTTTATATCCTCCCATAAACAGTACCTCTAGATCCAGGATTTCTAGTCTTGTCTTTAGGATTTTACAGACAAAATTTTACCAAATTAGGAGGTGGAGGAGCCAACATAGCGTGGCTGCTTTTTTTAAATTTTGTCACATGAGGACATAAACAAGAAAATGATCCTTTCCTATCATCAACTCATACAAGAAAGGACATTTAACATCAAAATGTAGACAAGATATAATCTGCGATTTAGGACAACATTTGAATATATTTAGCCTGAGGGACATTTAGTCTAAGCCCTTTTTTTGTCTAGTTTCTCCATAGAGAGAAGACCACATCTTCACAGGCCCACAGAGGGGGCCAGACTGCCTAGAGAGGACAGTAGGGAATACAGGTGTTGTCCAGGCCGGGCCCACACTCAGACGTCCAGGGCTGAGGAAGGTGCTCCCCACGCACCCACAGTGATGACCGGTCTGGGCTGGACAATTCCCCTGGGGAAGGCAGGCAAGGAGGCTAGACTTGGCTTTCTCTCCCTGGACCTCTATCTCTGCCTCCCTGCCTCCTCCGCCTGCCCCAGCACCACTTACCAAACCCGGTCAGGATAAAAGACCCCACGAGCATGATCGCCGTCTGCAAGGTATCCGTGTAAATCACCGCGGCCAGGCCCCCTGAGCAAACAAGGAGACAGTCTATCTGACCTCACGCAGGAGAGCAACCAGTCAGCCTGCCTCCTGTCCCCACTGCCACCCTCTCCCTGTGCACACCTCTGAGCATGCCCCCCAGCCACCCACCTGCCCTCCCTTCCTTCCTCCTCTTGTCCTGTTACAGTAGCCTGCTACCCAGCATGATCCAACATCTCCACTCTTCACCAGCAAGCTGGGAAGGCTGAGGAAAGGAGAAATGTTTCTCCATGTTTGAGGAGGAAGAGCTTGATGGGATCCTTTTCAGACAGGAGATGGCTCCTAGCAGGTAAGAAAAAGTACCTTCCACAAATGAAGGCAGAGAAGAGCAAAAGGCTGACATCTCTACCAGATGGCTGGTATGTTACCAAATCGACACGTTCAAAGGGCTACTTGTACATTGACTTTATTCTCAGACCATCTAAGTACTTCTTGTCCCCAGAGCTACAGGCTCCAGCTGAGCAGCAGTTTCCGTCACTGACCCTGGCCCCCTGACTTGGATGGAATGACACCTCCGCAAAGGGGCCCCCAATTGTTCCTCACGTCATCAGCTTCTCCAGTCTTCCTCTAAGATTTCCTTGTATGTGCTATCCCCCTCCTTCCCCAGAGTGCCTCCCAGTCCCTGCCACATCAAATCCAAGGCCTCTGTCTGGCTTCCAAAGCCCCGGTCCTGTGACTTCATTTGAATTATCAGGACTTATCACCCCCAAACACACGCATCTGCAACTACCTCCCACTGACCACCCTCCGGCAGCTAAACACATCTGCTGCTCACTCTGTCCCTGCCCCGCATGCTGCCCATTCCTGCCTCCGTGCCTTGCTCTCACCTATCCCTGCTCCTGGCACTCCCTCCCTGATTCTCTCAGCCACGTTCTCACCACCACCTCCAAGGCCAAGCCCTGCCCTGCTTCCTGGAAGAAACTGTCTTGACTATTCCGGCCAACAGTGGAGTTTTCTAGGGCAATCTACATGTAAATTTTTAGGGTCTGTGATTTGGGACCAAGCAAATGCCCCATCCTCAAACTGTTTCCTGGGTGAATCTCTCTTACTCAAGAGAAGAAGCCTTGTTTCCTACTTCTTTTCATGCTTCCCTAGTGCCTAACTCAGGGCTGGGCTTGAGCCAAGTCATTTGAATGGACGCACCTGTGATTGTGTAAAGGCCAGTGATTGCCAATAAGAGAAAGATGGCCAGGTACAGATCCAGGCCCAAGGCCAAGTTGATGAATATGGCCCCAGAGAAGATGTCTGCCTGCAAGGAGAGGAGAGGTGAGTTAGGGCAGAGGGAGACCAGCTGGCTGCAGGGCCAAGTGATGAACTCGAAGAGGGTGGCGGAAGCTGTCTCCTGGGTGGCATCGATGCCTGTGATTTCCAGGGTCCAATGTTGGCCCAAACCGCCCTTTGGCTGAAATACCACAATTAAATATTCACGTTTTTATCCCTACTTAAGAACACAAAAGGCAAGTACTGCACGATTCCATGTATGTGAGTATCTAAAATAGTCCAACTTATAAACGTGAAGACTGGAATGGCGGTTACCGGGTGCTGGGGTTGGAGGGGGGCGGCGTGGGAGGTGGTTAATTACAGACATGGAGTTTCAGTTAAGTAAGATTAACAAGCCCTAGACACCTGCCCTATAACATTGTACCTAGAAGTCGACAGTAATGTGTTGTACACAAAATCTGTCAACAGGATAGATCACATGCTGAGTGTCCCTCCCACAATAAAACAAAAATAAAAGGATACAAATACCCGAGAGACATGCTCTATTCCTAAGTTTTCCAACAAGCTTTACTTAAGATGATAATAGATATTTCATGAAAAGAAAAGGATGCTATGGTCAAAGAGGTCGGCGAAATGCTAGATTAAACCAAGTTAAGGCCATTTCTTCACCACACAACTCCTCTGAGCTTTTAACATATTACCTGGACTGTGAACCCCCGAAGCGGAGTGTGGTAAATGACCCTTCGCAAACTTATTTAACCATGGAACTCTGTCAAGGAACAACTATTAACACCTTGAGGCTGCTCTCAGCTCACCTGTGGACTGCTGCTCTAAGCTATTATTCACTCTTTACACCTCAGTGTGCAAAAGTTTATCAGATCTATTCCCAAAGCAAATTTGAGTGCTGCGGAGTCCCCTGCAAGGGAAACGCAAGCCCCACCCTGGATTGGAAAGAAATGTCAGCAACGTCATAATTTTATCTCTCCGACCCAGAGGGAGTCCATCTTAACCCTAACATAACCAGAACATCACCAAGAACCTCTTACTTGGCAGGCTAGGCGCTAGGTGGTTATATCTAGATTAGCTTATATAACTGGAGGGCGTATCTTTCCCTTTCCACCCCTGAATTCACCAGTTCTTGATACAGTTCTTTTTCTCACTGCTTCATTTAGGCCCATAAACAACCTTCTACCTGGCTGGATGGTACAGTTGGTGATTGAAACCAACAGAGGGCACTAGAGTCATCCAAAATGAACTTTCATGGCATCTCTGAAATACTACAAGAAGGGTAGGATTGAGGGATGATCAAGGTGAGTCTTTTGTTTTCAAATCTCTATGTAGGAAAGAAACTAGACTTCCCCTAGAGGCAATGCGTGAGCTGTTTTATTGCGTAAAACCTAATACATTTCAGGGCACGTGAAGGCCCCTCCGATTAAGAGCCCTGGGAAATGCATCCCCTCTATATTCTTATCTTCCCCTCTCTGTCAGGGCCCTCCAGTCACTCAAGTCCCTACCAACCAAATAGGAATTCCCTGCCTCTTCATTGTCTGAGAGCTTGTCTCATGTCAACTCCAAGCTTATGTGTTAATGCAAGACCCCCCACAAGGTTGACCTCCTCTCCCAAGAGAGACCTCCTGAAGACCCTATGCCTTGGGTCCCCTACAGATTCTCTAGCCCCAGGATAACTAATGGCACTGTATTTCCTAGTAGAGGAGAAGAGCCAGAAGCAGGAGGTAGGGAGAGACATGGTGACTTAGAAAGAGATGCCTCCCCTGCAAACTCAAGGCTGGTGGTGGAAGGACTTGGATTTTAACCCCAGCATTGTCCCTGTAGGCCTGAGTGCCTGAATGAAACATTGTGCCTCTCTGTGTCTCAGTGTGTTCTCATCTTTAAAGTGGGGCTTGTAACCCTCGGTGGCTAGAAGTGGGAAAGTCCTGCTGTCAAGGAAAGTACTTCTTTCCCAGACCCTGGACCTGTTCTGCCCCGCCCTCTGCAGCAGCCAAAAAAAAAGAGCGCTCCCAGTTGCACCTTAGCCTTGCTAGGGGTGAAACGTTCACTCCTTCCTGACTCTACACACTGGGCCACTTGAAATTGTGATGAGTAATCCTAATGCCTGTCCCTCCGCTCCCAGGCCTCCATATCATCTCACGGAGTTACTTCAATGGAAGGGCCCCCTTTGCTGATTACAGTGGAATTCTGGTAGCAGAATTCCGTCAGCAGATTAGCTAATAAGCATAGTGAGCAAATATATCTATAGCTACTACTGCCTTTAAATTGCCTTAGCTGGTTTATTTTCCAGGGTAGTTAATTTGTAATGTTTTATGACAACACATCATAGTAGTCTGTGATGTAGTCATTAATATTTGCCTTGCTGTTATGAGTCACAAATAAATAACACAACTCCTAAGATAAACTATTAACAAAGTCTATAAACACTTCTGAAAAGTGTTGGGCTAATAGAAATCTCGTTTTTATAATACTCTCTTTCCAGCTAACAGGGCAGATAAAGAATCCTAAGAAAAACTGCCTCACGCATAGAAAAAACCTCAGACAAATTCTCCTCCCATGAGTCCCTCCTCAGTTCAGGAATGAATTCTTTCTGTCCTTGGGACCCCGAAAGCCACCAGGAGTTCCTGGGGATACCATAGCCAAACTTGCATTAGCCGGGGGGCTCGGACATTACTCTTTGAGTCTCCCAGGTCTCCCACACTTTATCCTGCTTCATAGAGTATTTTTCCCCCATATCCAGGAGATTTTACAGTTTGCTGAGAGTTTTTAGACACATGCACTGATTGCATTCTCAAACTAAGGCGATGGAACAGGTAAACTGGCTCCACTCTTCAGATGAGAGAAACAAAGTTAATGACTTGCTCAAAAGCTAAAATCCAGATTTTCTCTCTCCAAGTCAAATGACCTTCCAACAACAGTTAAAAGGTGAGGGTCCTCCTTTCTGGAATATTTTCTGCAGAGGGCAAGGTCTTCTTTCATGCGAAGAAAAAAATAAATTTTTTTGTACTTACTTTTAAAATAAAATAATTTTTATATATGGTTTAAAAACAAACAGCACAGGAAGTTACACATCAAAAGTAAAAGTGGCCCCATTTCCATCCCCTGGCCCAAAGGTGATCGCCATTTAGAGCTTTTTGTCCACCAGAGAATCTTCAAATGGCTTGCCGAACAATCTATACCAATGACTATGTCCCACAGCCTCTAAAAATAATAATTCTGAAGATAGCAATATGGAAAAATGTTTACAGTTTGATTCTAAGAGGGGGGAGAAAGGCCACAAAATTGCAACTCTGTAAAAGAACGTGCACAATCCAGTCAAGGCCA
This sequence comes from Mormoops blainvillei, assembly GCA_004026545.1. NCBI lineage: Eukaryota > Metazoa > Chordata > Mammalia > Chiroptera > Mormoopidae > Mormoops > Mormoops blainvillei. The sequence continues at coordinate 461,687 of PVJD01000358.1, read as the reverse complement.
CAGTATGAAAATGTCTGCATTAGAGTTGTCGAATTATGAGCGCTTTCCCACCCACCTGTTTCTTAAATACTGTTGTTAAATTTTTTAAATAGTTTTAAAGGTAGGGGGGACAGAAATTTTAAAACACAATATAAGTATATTCCTTATGGATATAGGGATATATATGTAGAAAAATATAAAATTATAGGTCAGAGGAATACATACCGAGTTGGGAGAGTGTTTACCTTTTAAGAAGGAGGGAAATAGGTCAAGAAGGGTACAGATAAGCCTTCGGTCATATTGGCAAAATGTTTTACTTCTTTTTGAAAATGGTAAACTCTTTAGATCTATAGAATCTAGGTGGTGACACTTGCTATATTATCCTTAGTACTTTCCTGTATGTTTGAAGCCTGTCATTACTTTTTTATTTACAAGAATAAGGGATCAGATAGGAAATATACCACCAACTTTGACATAAAAGAATTCTCTTATAATCCTGTGAGACCGTTTGTTTCACAGCTCATTCCAGACTGCTCCTTCACTAAGCTATTAGCCCCTAATAAAGTAAAAAGAAAGGGAAGGAAGGGAGGGAGGAAGGTGGGAAGGAATGAGAGAAGGAAGGAAGGAAGGAAATTTCCCCAGTGCTGCTAAGCAAAACCAACCTGAAGTGAAATAGAAAATTATAGTCCTCCAGACCAGGAGTTAGCAAATTTTTTCTGTAAAGGCTCAGATAATAAATGTTTTAGGCTTTGCAAACCACACGGTCTCTATCCAGCCTGCTCAACTCTGCCATGGAAGCATGAAAGCAGCCATAGACAAGATATCAACAAATGGGTGTGGCTGTGTTCCAATAAAACTTTATTTACAGAAACAGGAAGTTGGATTTAGCCCAAGAGCTTTGTTCCCATCACTCTGAAGGTTTGGCTGAGCAATTTCCATGGGACTCATGGGGAACAATAAAAATACAGGCCCAGTTGGAAAACCCTCTTAGAATAACAGTCTCTGACTGTCAGCCATGGGCGGCTTGTTTTGTCTCAACTCTGATACTTTGAGATCCTGAGATTTTATACATGTGTGTTTTCTGCCCAATCTGGTTCTAGTTGTATCTGAGCACCCCATAAATCCTACCTGGTAATGAGATTTGAGATGGAGAGCCCCATTACTCAAATTTCTCTTTCCATTTGTGAAAGTAAATGGCGTAAGTGATGAGCATTCAAACCTTAAGCAAAAGCCAAAGCTCTTATTTTCACCCAGTGATCCAAAATGGACAGTGAAGTTGCTGTACAAGTTTACTGCAGTCATGGTCTGCGATAATTGCTCCCAGGAAACAGAAACAGGGACGTCGGTCATCATGTGTAATCCGTAAAATCTGAGGCTTTATTTCAAGTGACTGTGCACATTTGAGTAAGACATAGGATACCCTGAAATTGGACAGAACAAGGTGATTCTCAGAACTCGGCAGGACAGGATTCCCAGGTAGGGCCAATAACATTCAGAGGAGGATGTGGAGGAATAACCAAGTCCGGGCCTCAGAGCCCAAAAGGATGTGGCCACAAGGTAGCGGCCACAGCCACGACCCCACACCACCACTCCTCAAAGGCCTGGGCCTCATCTGGGCCCTGCACCTGAAATACATTTCGGTTTTCTCTCCCATCAATTACATATGCACTGGACCCCCACATACTCCCCAAGCCTTCCTAGCAGGTCCCTCATTATTCACTGTCTGAACATGGCTCCCACAAGGCCACTGTTCTCGCCTATCACAAATTATCCATGCCTCTACACACATGCAAAAAAACGGATTAATATTTGTGTGCAGCGTAAATACCTGACTTCCTCACTCTGTTAACTAACGATTCTTTTCTTTTGCCCATGAAACCTGAACTCATGTGTATTTTAATGTGAGTGTCTGGCAGGCTGACATCAACATAAGCCTCTGTAAGATCGCATGCTCTGTGACTCATGGCGAACCTAAAGTTCGAGAAATTTATAAAGACAAAGCCTCACCTACCTGACCCTTCTCTTCCCTTCCGTAGGGCCTAAATGTGCCCCCTTCAACTGATGTTCCCTCCTCACAGGTCTCTCAAATCCCACTCTCACAAACTCTTTCATATTACAAGGTCATTTAACTGGCTATCTTAATTTTTCCCAAGGTCTTGAATTTTGACCTACTCTGTACTACTTAGAAGGCAAGGGGTAGGGGCAGGAATTACATAATGTCAAAAGGTTTGGATTCAATATCGAGAGATCCTGCTTCTCCTCCTAATACTGCTACTGTTTAACCCCACAAAGTGCTTTCCCCAATCAGGACCTCAGTCTCCTAATGTTTAAAATGGAAACATAGACATAGGACTACATGATCTATCCCATTCTGTCATCCTATGCCTTCATTCCACCCAAGCATGGAGCAAAACTGTGTGGGGAACACAGACTTTGGGACTAGAAACATCCAAGATTCAATCCTGGCTTTGCCATACCTCGGCTGTGTGACAAATTACCTAAGTTCTCTGAGAATCAGTGTTCTCTTCCAGGAAATGGAAAATAAAATTAAAATCCCTACCCATGCTAGACTTTTACGAAAAATGGAAACAGAATAAGCAAGGCCCCTGTTGGAGACTAAGTAGAGACTGGCACTGAATAAAGGGCAGCCATCATCCTTCTTGTACATTATTCAAGGGATTGCTGGCTCTGGGGAGCAGGGAGAGCAGGAAGGACGTAGGGCCAGGCCCCCAGTCAGGAGCCTCAGAAATCACACAGAGAGGGAGCAGACTACACCAAGTACTATTTAAACGCAGAATTCCCAAAAAGCTGACTGCTGCCTTTAGTGAGCTCCATCAGGGCCTGAGCTGAGGGAGGCTGTCCCCCTGCTACCTGGGAGCTCGCATGTCCAGGGAGGTTTAATCAGTAACCTGCACAGTAAGCGAGGTGATGGGGAAGGCAGGGAGCAAGGTTGGGCACCTCATTTATTTGTATGACTACCTCTATACTAGCTTTGAGGACAAAAAGTGCCCTTTCCATGGCAACCGTAGTCCACAGACTTTCACCCACTTGAACTGTGGACTTGAACAAGTCTTGTTCCTCAGAAGGGGAGGTCAAGTGCCTTTCTCTACGTGTTCATTAAACAGGTCCCACCTCACAAGCTGAACCAGGAACTGTTGCCTTACCAACTTCCAGCAAGTTCAGGGTGACCTCCCTCCACACCCTCCCTGCTTACACTTTTTTTTCTCCTCTTACACTGCTGCCCTTCCCCTCAGGAAGACTGATTTCTGTACCCCTCCCAGTACTTGGCAGTGCAGCCCCTGCACATTGATCCCTAATAAAACGGGACACTAACTAAAAACTAACCCTGAAGGAGGGAAGGAAAGAGTGAAGAAGGTAGAACTGTCACACTGGCAGGGACAGCACAAAGACGCCAATCAGGGCAGCAGCAAAAGTTGAAGCAGGAAGCTGGGCAGGGAGGGAGCAGCGATCCTGGGCATCAGTCCCAACCCCAAGACAAAGCCCTACTAACCCTATGGGTGAAAGCAGGTTTTCAGTGAGTTGTGTAAAAAACATATGTGCAAGATCTTTCAATGGGGAAATGATAGTCTTCAAAAAACGATGCTGGAAGAAGTGGATGTCCACATGTAACAGAATAAAGTAAAACCCCTACCTCACATCATGCCCAAAAACTAACTCAAAATAGATCAAAGACCTAACGTAAGAGCTAAGATGATAAAACTCTAAGGAGCAAACATAGGAGTCAATCTTCATGACTTCAGCTTTGTCAATGGATTTTTTTTCGGTGTCACAGAATCGGTGAATTCGATGACGACATAAGCATGCGTAACAAAGTAAAAGTAGATAAAATAAACTTCAAGATTTAAAACCTTTGTACATCAAAAAACACCATAAAGAAAGTGAAAAGACAACCTACAGAATAGAAGAAAATATTTGCAAATCATACATCTGATAAGGGTCTACTACTATCTAGAATATATAAAAGCGCTTTCAGCTCAACCCCCCCAAAAAAGACAACATGAAGAAAACGGAACCCTCATGCACTATTGGCGGGAATGCAGTTCGGTGCCTCCACCATGGAAAACAATATGGAGGTTCCTCAAAAAAGTTAAAATGGAACTGCCTTATGGCCCAGCGATTCCACTTCTTGGTATATATTTGAAGAAACCCAAAACACTAATTCAAAAGAATATAAGCACCCCTATATTCACTGCAGCATTACTGGTAATAACCAAGTTATGGAAGCAGCCCAAGTGCCCATCAACAGACAAGTCAATAAAAAAAGTTGTGATACATATACACAATGGAATATTACTCAGCCACAAAAAAGTGAAATCTTTTTTTTTTTTTGCAACAGCATGGATGAACCTAGAGGGCCTTATGTTAAGTGAAATATCAGACAGAGAAAGACAAATACCATATATCTCCCTTATATGTGGAATCTAAAGAACAAATAAATGAACAAGCAAAAAGAAACAGACTCATAGGTGCAGGGAACAGACTGATGATTACCAGAGGGGTCGGGGTTGGAGGGCTGGGTGAAAAATGTGAAGGGATTAAGAAGCACTAGTTGATAAATACAAAATAGTCATAGGGATGTAAATTACAGCATGGGGAATATAATCAATAATACTGTAATGACTATGGATGGGCCCAGGTGAGTACCTGAAATATCAGGGGGAACACTTTAAAGTGTAAGATTGTCTAACCATTGTGCTGTGCACCCGAAAAGGGAAAATAATTGTGGTACGCGATAGATGGATAGATAGATAGATAGATAGATAGACAGATAATTTCCTTTAAAGACACTACAATCAAATGCAATGTATAGACCTCATTGGATCTGATTTAAACAAATCACTGTGAGAAGACATTTTTAAGATAATCAGGAAAATCTAAATATGGACCAGATTTTAAACTACCTAAATTAAGAAATTACAAAATTTTGCTAAGTGCGATAACAGCACAATGGTTAAGTTTCTTAAAAGTCATTCCCCGGTGCATTCTGCAGAATTTACAATGAAATGACGTGGTGTCTGGAATTAGGCTTAAAATACAGCTGAAAGATAGAGTGGAAGGGGATAGATGAACCAAGAATGGCAAAGCGCTGATCATGGTTAGAGCTGAGTGATGAGCACTAGGTCCATGAATGCTCATTAGACTATCCTATGCCTGCTTGTGTGTGTCTGAGATTTTTCAAAAAAAAAAAACTGCCAATGTTATTTAATATATTCTCAGCTATTTTTTTTCAAATAAAATACTAAAAAATTTTCTAGATCCATCCATGTTGGCACAAATGGTAAGATTTCATTCTTTTTTATGGCCAAGTATGGAGGTTTTTCAAAATATTAAAAATAGAACTACCTTATGACCCAGCAATTCCATTCTGGACATGTATCCAAAGAAATCCAAATCACTAATTCAAAAAGATATGTGCACCCCTATGTTCACTGCAGCATTAGTTACAATAGCCAAGATATGGAAGGAACCCAGTGCCATCAGTTGAGGATTGGATAAGGAAGATGTACACAATGGAATATTACCGAGTCATAAAAAATGAAACCTTATCATTTGTTGTCTCAGCTTTAAGCAATCATGAAAATTAGAACACTAGCAGCTGTTTTTTCAGCACCCTACCAAGCAAGAGCAGAAGGTTCAATTCAGATTCAACCTCACTCAGGATTCAGCCAGGAAAGATCTTGCACATGGTGAAATTGGTCCAGTCTCCCCTTTGGTGCTGGATGGAGAAAGACAAGAAAAAGGAGGAAAACTGACCACAGCGGGTGAGATAACCCTTCGGAGAGAGGAGCAGACCCTTTGTAAACACTGGCTAAGGGGGAAGGCTGGAGCCCCTTCCTCTGAGATTTTACAAAATGTTGCTTCCCTCTCTGTCCTTGGATTCGGCAATGGATTCTTAGAAATGACACCAAAAGCATAGGCAAAAAGATAAAAGAAGATAAAGTGAACTTCATCACGATTTAAAAGCTTTGGTGCATCAAAGGATATTACCAAGAAAGTGAAAAGACAACACACAGAATGAGAGAACATATTTGCAAATCATGTATCTGACAAGAGTCTAGTATCCAAAACATGCAGCCTTCTTCTCTAGTGGAGCTACGGTGCTGAAGCAGCCAGGGAGCAAGGGTTCTTGCGTTCTTCATCAGCTACTCGTACATTCCAGTGGCACTTCATGTTTTCAGATAAATCCTTTTGAACCTGACCACCACCCACTGAGGTAGGCAAGGGAGCACTTCTGATCCCCATCGTACCCACGAAGAGGCTAAGCTCCGGAGGGGTGAAGCAATATGCCATCTGCCCCAGGTCGCCCGCTGGTGAGCAGCGGGACACGCAAGGAGTCCAGGTTCCTCCACAGCCCTGTGCTTCCTCCAATTATTCTACTAGTAATTTTCTCACCAAGGTCCTGTTTTCTTTCTGTTGTCCCTTATCATTCACATTGCCCTTTTTAAGATTATTTATTTATTTATTTTTAGAGAGAGGGGAAGGGAGGGGGAAAGAGAGGGAGAGAAATGGGCCCACAACCCAAGCATGTGCCCTGACTGGGAATTGAACTGGCAACTTTTCACTTTGTGACAGACACAATGCCCAATTCACTGAGTCACATCAGTCAGAGCTGTCCTTTTTTTTCCCTTCCCCCACTGTTTTAACCTTTATCAGACTGACAATAGCCTTGGGAATTTAAAAAAAAAAAAAAAAGCCAAGCAAAACCTATAAACATATTTTTCCCATCATTTTTTGGACTGTCGAAGGAAAACCTCAGTGGTTTCCTAGATCTTTTGCTTTGTTTTGTTTTATCATTAGAAGTTGATCTGCACACTTTTAAGGAAGGAAATGTGACGTGAAGAAAGAATACAAGTCTTGTTCCAGTGGGTTGGCCCAGAGCTCCACGCAGTTCTTAAATACGCCCCCATGGCCAGCCAATCCCTGAGAAAGTGCAGCTCTGCAAATCGAGGCTTGCAGTTCCAGGGTGGCAAGGAGACAGGCTAAATGACAGAGGGAGCAGTCCCAGTGGGTGAGTTCAGAGAGAGTAGAAATCCCCCGGAGGGTTAGTGACTGAAGGGCTAGGGAGCTGGTTCCATGCAAACAGAAGACTTGCACAGTGAAAAGGACAGGGAGCTGGAGCCAGAGGTCTGGGTTCTACTCCTGATTCAGGATCCTGAGCAAGTACTTTCCATCCCTGGTTTTTGTATCTTCATTCACAAAGGAAGAGGGAGAATCCCTCTCAAGATCGTCACTGACTTCATGTTTAAGTGCGTCAGAAATGTCACCGGAAGCCAGGTTCTGACCACAAAGGCCACAGTTACATCTAAGTTTGGGGCCAGCCCTCAGACATCTCTAATTCCCTTTTAATCTTCTAGTAAGAGCAGCTTTCACTGAACCTTCTTGAACCTGTTTATGTTTTTAACCTTCTCCATGGTAGAGGATAAGGAGTTCCATGTGTTTGCTCCTTGATGCATGAAAAGGGACTTTACCCTAAGGAGCAAGAAGGTTTAAGGGACCGAATTAATAGAAATGTATAGTGCTGCCCCTTGGTGAACCAGAATGTGCTGAGGGGCAGGTTCGGAGACAGCCAGTGCCTAGCCTCGTGGGGCAGTGGACTCACCGAGATCTTGGTGAAAATGTAGAGCAACAGGGACAGAATGGAGAGGTAGACCTGGATCCGCTTGCCTCCAAATCGCTTCCTCAGGTACTCTGGCATCGTCACCACCTGCATGGGATGGAAGGGGGAGGTCACTGCCGCCAGAGTGCCCAGAAGGCCCAGAGCAAGCAGAAGAGTGGCATCAATCAGGGTGCCAGAGGTGTGATCAAGGCTCAACCCTTGATGGTCAGAGAGGTCTGTGATGTGTCCAGGTGGACACAGCCATTTGCTCATCTCAATCCCACACGCCTTACTGCAGAGGTAGCTGCATACTATCCCAGGACATAGAAGGTGCCTTATTAACACTTTTTAAAATACATACATGACTGCACATAACCAAGATGGCAGATCTTTGCCCTGGAGGAGGTGGGGATAGGTATTCCTGTACACAGCACCTACAGTGCACAAGACATAATAATAGTAGCATCTTTTCAATGCAGCAAACAAGGTGGCCAGGCTGGCTGTGGGCTTCACCCTGCTCTGCACACAGCCCTGACCACGGACTGTGCCTGCAGGCCTGCTCAACTGTTCTCCCAGTTCCTTTCTGCAAATTCTGACCATACTCTGTCTTATTCCCTCAACCCAGGGCCTGCTGTCCTCTGGGATGACATGTGTCACCAGTAGCCTCCAGAAGTTTCAAAGTCTGTCCTGTGCTGCCATATTGCTTCCGATAGACTTACGTAGAGTAATTACTCATTATATCTTACTGAGGCAATAATACTAAAGCCGCCTTAGGTGAAAGGTCACAGAGCTTTCTCCGAAAGCTGGAGCACGCATCTGATAGTTGAGTACCAGTTGCATGCTCAGCAAAGAAACCTGCTGATGTACATAAATGAAGGGGAAATATGACCCTTCCAGGTGCAGAGGCACGTGGTTATAGATCATGAGCAAAGGCAGGGCAGTGCCTCGTAAATACACACCCAGCAGAAGAGGCCGTGACGCTTCGAAGGGCTCTGAACAGAGTGAGGTTTTTTTGGAGGAGCAAGTCATGGCTTACTGGATCCATTTAATGCCCCTAGGAGCAATCAAGAACTTTATAACCTGGGAAAGAAAGCTAAGGCACAGGCTTTCTCGGCCATTTATTCTGTAAAGTCTCCTCTGCCTTTCAGGGGGACCAAACTCATGTGTGTGTGTGCGTGTGCGTGTGTCCATCAGTCTGCAGTAGATGGAATAACAGACACTTACCCCAGCCTTGATATAAATAGGGACAAACAACCAGCCCAGCACAACCACCAGAATGAGGGCCTAAAACCAAAAAAGAAATGGAGTCAGATCATGCTGCCTGGAGCCCACCCAGCTACTGCAGAACAATCACACGGAGGCTTCTCTTTGGGCTTTGAGGACAACTCCCTACGAGGCCATCAGAGATGGCGGGGTCTTTGCTGCCTGACTGGCCCACGGGAATGGTAGCTGAGCAATGGAGGAGGGGACCCCTCATGACTGTCCAGTGACATCACAGCTCCTTTTTCCTCTTCCCTAGTTTACAAAAAGTAAATTAGCATTTAGAGGCCTTTAAAAAATAAATAATTATTATAATGGAAATCTGGTGATAAGCATTTCCAAACTCTAACGTGGCTGAAAGGGTAGAGGAGTGTTTGGTTTCTTAAGAGAAGAAAGAAACACTATTGCCATCATAGCAGCAGTTTCTCATGCTATTCTGGTGGAAGGAGAGCCGGACACTGGGGCTCCTGAATTTGGGGCCCTCCGTCATGCATCGCAGGTTGGCCAGGAGAGGTTCCCTCACGTCTATGGCATCTACCTCCGAGCACTGACTGAACTGGCTGACTGCTAAAGGTCCTTCCAGCACCAGGACATGGTGTCTCTGATGTTACTCACATTCCATTCAAAGCCTCCAGTGGCAATGCCTGCAGCTGCTCCCGTCCCGGCCAGCCCCACGAAGTGGCCACTTCCAATGTTGCTGGCAAAGAGAGAAGCTCCAATCTGGAAACACAAAGATAAAGTCGGGTAAGGACTCCACGTTCCATCAGGACACTCAGGGGTCGGCCAAGGAGAGAAGAGATATGTCAGCCAAGAGAAGGGACAGGGAAGAGCAGCAGAAAGCCAGGAACTTGACTGTGCGGGAGTCTGTCAGGACCGCTGGCTCTGAAGGTGGTCGCAGGGTCTTCGGTAATAACAGGGAAGAGAAAAAGGAACAAATTAAGGAAGGGCCAGCAGGCTGTATCCCCAAATCATATTGCTTGTGAGTCCTTCGTGAGCCCAATATACCATAGTGAAGAAGACATGGGAAGCCCCACAGCCTACCAGGCCTCCCCTAGAAGTCTTCCAAGAGGCTGTGGGCTCAGGAGCAAGGCCTATGCCAATCATCTCTGTGTCCTCCAGCACTCCTGACTTGGGACCTTGATGAATATAGATTCCCAGTAAATGGGGACAGTTTGATAAAGGAACCATTTGAAAGGAAGCTCCTTGGCCTCAGTGCCATCACTTGTCAGAGAAGGGAGGCAGCAACACATGATTTCCAAGTGACTCCTAGCTGCTAAATTCTGCGATTCCATGTGCTCCCAAGTAACAAAAGGTGATATTAATAATAATAATGATTCTGTAAATTGATATAGTATTTTTATTTTCACAAAGATCCCAGAGACAAATTGTTCAGAGACAAATGCACACAACACTGTATTTTTCAATATGTCTCATATGTCTCAATACACAGGTCAGAAGAGATTAGACAAACATATACTAAATACTCAAGAGTGAAAACCTGCAAGGGGGAAGCACTAGGTGAAACAAGATAGGGAGCTTGCGCTGACCAGTCAAGATACTGTGCCATCAACTCAACTGCATCTGAGGCTCAAGAGAACTCCAGGAAGTTCTAGAGTCCTTTCATACCCAGGAGCAGAAGGAACAGTAGCATTTGATAAATACCAAACTGGTATTATTACCCCTATTCTTGCTAAACGAATGCAGGCAGGTTTGTAGTTATGTGTTTATCCCTAAGAGGCTCCAAATCTGGAGCAAAATACATACTTCCCCAAACACAGATCACTCCAAAAAAAACTGTCCTAGCTGTACCAGACCCTACACCCAATATAAGGCAGTCGGGTACTTAGTGTCAAGTCAGCGGAGAAAGAGATCCCTGAAGGCTGGGCTGAAAGGAGGTCTCTAGAATGAGGAGGAGGTGGTGGTATACATGCCTTCCTTCATTCCTTCATTCTACACATTTACCCAATGTGTCAAGCACTGTTCCAGACACTCAGGATTCTGCTATGAATAGCACAGGCAAAAAAATCCCTACTCTCCAGAAGTTTATGTTCTAACAGAGGAAACATAAATAAATAAGCCAAAAAAATAAAAGATCAGAGAATGGTAAGTGCTGTGAAGAAGATAGATAAGGTGTGATAGAGGGACTACTTTAGATTGCAGAGTCAGGGAACGTTCCCTCCATGGGGGCTAACATCTAAGCTAAGATCAGAATAATAAAAGGAGTCAACTATACTGAGAGCAGAGGGAAGGTATTCCAGCAAAGCAGAGACCTCCTGAGTGGGAAGGTCCTCATGGTTGAGAAGCAGGAAGAAGGTGAAGGTCAAAGGTCAGAGTGGCTGCAGTATGGTGGGTAAAGGGGAGGGTGGTGTGAGATGAGGCTGGAAGCTGGGTGGGGATACACCATGTAGGTCCTAGCAAGCCAGGATAGGAAGTGTAGATTTTATTGCATGTGTGATTGGGAAGGCACTGGAGGGTTCCAAGCAGAACAGGGACAGACTCTAATTTGCTTTTAAAGAGTACTCTCAAACATGCAGAAAGTATAGCGTTGGAGACAAGGGAGAAATGAGATCTCATGTGGGAGGCTATTGCTGCATCTGGGTGAGAGAGAACAGTGACTTGGTCTTGGGTGGTAGCAGTAGAGACAAAGACAATCGTAGAGGTGAGGGTCTGTTACAGAAACAAAGTCGAGAGGCCCTGTTGATGCATCGAACGTGGGAAATGAGAGAGAGCACTCAAGGGGAACTCCTAGATTCGGTGCTTGAGTAACTGTGTCAACACTATCCGTTAAGGAGGGGAACCTGCGTACTCTGATCACTGCCTCTTAAGGGTTTTAATCATCAGTCATCTGTACTTTAAAGTGTGTTATATAATGTAGACATGCTTGCCTTTGTTACAGGAGTTGGATCCAGTAAAGTCTGCAAAAGAAGCAAATTACTATTGCCTCTGACTATAAGTGGAATTCTCAAATGGTGCGAAAACCGCATCTTGTCCTCCTAATAACATAGACGTGAAAACGCTTTATGTGTTTGAAGCAGAAGAAAAAGGAGAAGGAGAGAAGGAAGGAAAAGAAGAAGGAGGAAAAGGGGAAGACGGAGAAAGTGGGAGGAAAGCAGGCTGTTTAGCGATGTGCCTTTGTCTCCTCAGAGCTTGATGGGGATAACAGTCCACTTTTAATCAAAATTCCCTGCAGCATGCGGCCTGCCTGTCCTGACTCATTATCTTTTTACTTATCATCTCTCAAGAAATTATTAAGCCTAATATACTATTAAGGGCATAATTACCAGCAATGATTAACTGCATTAGATTAACCTTAAGTTCAAGAAGTCCTCTCCAACACCCCCCCAAAGGGAGTATTGGACTCTAAGCTGTCATAGGCTTTTTTGAGGTGCCTCCTCCCCACCTGCTGGAACAGAGGCCAGGAGAGCTTTGAGGGCACCAGACGAACTGGGCGCAGGTTCGGTTCATTTCTATCAGGGGCGCTGCCGTCCTCCCAGTTGCTCACTGTGGCCTCATCCCGGACTCCCTCCCTTTGCCCCAGGCCCGCACTCAATCATTTACCAAACCCTGTCTGCCTTCACAATGTCATGGGAGTCTAGCGCTTTCTCTAGTGCCCTTGCTGGCTGTCAGTATTTCTCAACAGGACCATGACAATAGGCTTCTAGATGCTCTCCAGTCACCCCCCGCACACAGGACCACTTACCTCCCCAAAACACAACTCGGATCATGTCACTTCCCTATTCAGAGACCCTCCCAGACCCCCAAATGGACTTGCCAGGCAACCTCCTTGGCAACTCTAAGTTTAAAGGTATAGGCCCTAGGAATTAAGCAAGGTTTCAGTTAAAGTCCCCTCCAGTGATATGGCAGCATGAGTTTATAAATTAGTGTTGGAATGCTTTCTTGATCTATCTGGGTGATCATAACATCTGCAAGCTTCAATCTCTTCTCATGACAGCCTTGTGCGGGAGTCAAATGAGATCATGAATCAGTAATGACTGGCACTTGGTTGGTGCTCAGTCGGTGTCCTTTGTCTTCCCCAAGTGGACATTCAGTCCACCCTCAAAGACAACTTACAAGAACTACAGTGAACACTATTTTGGTCTGAATTATGTTCCCCCAAAATTTGTGTGTTGAAGCCCTAATCCCCAAAGTGACTGTGTTTTGAGACAGGGTCTTTAGAGGAGTTACTACGGTTAAATTAGGTCATAAAGGTGGGTCCCTAATCTGGTAGGACTGGTCCATGTGTACACAGAGAAGAGGCCATGTGAGTGCCCAGAGAGGAGGCAGCCAACTATATGCCAGGAAGACAGGTCTCACCAGAAACCTGCCCTAACAGCACCTTGATGTTGGATTTATAGCCTCCAGAGCTGTGAAAAAATACCTTTCTGTTGTTTAAGCCATCCTGTCTGTGATATTTTGTTATAGCAGCCCAGGTAAGCTAATATAGACAACTTTGCTTTATCACCTACTCTCCCACGCCAGGTTTTCACACTGCCCTTCCTCTCACGGGAGCTCATTAAGCACTCTTTCATCACTCTGATTTCCCAAACACTCTCCTGTCCACTCCTCACCCATGTTCATGCCCGTTTGGAAATGACGTCCCATCCAGGGAGTCACCCGGTGACACGTTTTTCTCTGTAATTTTTCTACTGCGTTCTTTCTGAGCACAGAATTGTAGACTTTATCTAGAACTTGTGTCTGACTCACTTCTTTCCAGGCCTTCCTAATCCCCTAATGGGGCTTAAGAAACCATTACAAGTATTAAGATGGTTTTGCTTGCACTGTGTAAGATGAGCTGGATCTGACCAAACCCAAGAGGTATGAGAACATTGTAACTGGAGAATAACATAATGTCACATCACAAAAGGCAAAAAGACTGTGTTTTCCTTTGACGTTAAGGAATTCACAGCTCCTTTTTTCTGTCTTCACTTCTCATGTAAGAAAGTTGGCAGGAAAGGAAACATGAAGAAACTATAGAATCATAGAACCTTCCAGAGCTGGATGAACCCACAGATGTCACAGCTTGATGTTCAGCTTCTGGATGCTTACAGAGAATGCCTCACCTTGAAAAAGGCAGCTGAAGCCACATGGAATAACTCTAATGGTTAAAATGCCCTTCTTTACATTGATCTGAAATATGCCAATGAGTCCTACTTATGCCTTCTGGGGTGATATAGAACAAGCTAAATCTCTCTTCCGCAAGCTAGCCCTCCCACTATCTGGGCACAGGGGTGGTACCCACTTTTGAATCTTTAGGCTAAGCTTCCTCTTCCAATGCAATGTCTGCTCCTCACTGTCTACGGACTTAAATCTCACCATCCTTGTTGCTTTCCACTGCCTTCGGTCCCAACTGTCCCCATGTGGGTCTCAGACCCAAATGGACCACTCCAGACACGGGCTATTTACAACACACCAGACTACCCTTCTTGACTTCCTATCTGGTTTTAACATCAAGTGGTTTCAAATCCTCTTTTAAACCTGCCACTCAGCCACAGGGTTTTGGCGGTAGTGAAAACTAAGCCAGTCCCTCCCATTCCCGTCACCGTCAGAGAATCTGCCTCTAAATTATCATGACCATTTAACAAGAACAGAACTCCTCTCACTGCAGTCTAGACTCCTGATCATGCTAATTTGATTCGCCTTACCAATACGGTGACTCTATCACTGAAAATTTTTTCACTTCAATCCTTCCAGGGTTTGGCACAAATTTGATGTTTTCCCATGAGCCTTCTCTGAAGGGAAAACTACTTGAACCACCAAGGAAAACATCTGGCCAAAACCATTTCTCTCTACCAACTATTACTGTCAGAAGTTGGAAGCTAGCAGGGGCTGCATCTATCTCTTGAACCAAAGGCGGATATGAGTCTACATATTGGTCACTCCTTTGGTGCTTAACTCCACTCTAGAAATGGGCTCTCTGAGCCAAAGCTATTCGCAGAGTGTCCTGTGAGCCTGGAGCCCCAGCTTCACCTGGGCGCTTATGAGAAACGCAAATCCTCAGTCCCCATCCCAGACCTACTAATGCAGAGTCATCGGCTGTCCTGGTGACTTCTTCCGCACAATGAAGTTTGAGAAGCCTCCCTAGCCTGTATTGAAAGTTACTGTCCCTGCCTTAAACTTGTTTTGATCTCTCTTCCAGGGCAGGAGCACAATGACTGACTACCAAATGGGAAGATAGGGTGTGGGGGACCAAGTGTTTGGCTGAAAGAGGCTCTC
The DNA here is from genome assembly GCA_004026545.1 of Mormoops blainvillei. Lineage (NCBI taxonomy): Eukaryota > Metazoa > Chordata > Mammalia > Chiroptera > Mormoopidae > Mormoops > Mormoops blainvillei. The sequence goes on along the minus strand of PVJD01000358.1, from coordinate 446,617 downwards.
TCTCCAAAATCCTCTACTTAATCTCCAGAGTTTTAAAGGTCTGTTACCATGGCACTTCTGCTACCCATTTTCCCACAATGAGTTTGTATAATTATTCAGAACGCAATTTTTTAAGACGTTTAACAATAAAGAGCAACAATTCCAGAGCTGTCTCAGATTCACTCACACAGCCTGAGGCCTAAGGATAAAGCGTGCAGAGAAGTCGTCTGTTTATTTGAGGGGGATGAGGAAAAAGACACGAAAATGTCACTGAGCCCTGGATGCTGTGGCTCAGTGGATTGAGCGCCAGCCTGCAAACTGAAGGGTCGCCGGTTCAGTTCCTGGTCAGGGCACATGCCTGGGTTGTGGGCCAGGTCCCCGGTTGGGAGTGTACAAGAGGCAACCGATTGATGTATCTCTCACACATTAATGTTTCTCTCCCTCCCTTCCCTTCTCTCTAAAAATAAATAAATAAAATCTTTTTTAAATATTTAAAAATTTTTTTAATTAAAAAATAAAAGAAAATGTCATTGAACCCTACCTAACTAAACTCATGTTTTGTGTGACAGGAAGTAGAAATTAGACATCTCAGCCAAGACATCTGATGTTAGACTTATCTTGGAAATGATTAAGGTCAACATTTCGTTTTTAGATGGAAATGAAACAATAGCCCAGATGAAAACAGTGATCCCAGTTACGCATTAATTTTAGTTTTACTTCCATACACTCAGGAAAGCAAGATAGCGTGTGGACCCTCAGGACCACTGACCCAGGGGTCAAGAATTGCCTGTCAATGGACAATGGTTCTGTGTGTCTTCCTAACTGCACAGTCAGAGGTTGCCAGTGGATCTGAAAAAAGCACCCTGTATCACGCTCGAAAGCATAATTAATGGCATGGAGCCCCTCCTTCTAAGGACGCGAGGAGGCTTGTGACCTGGTTCTAATCTTGGTTCTGCCAGAGCAAATTATGTGACTGTGAGTCAATCACTTTACTGCCTTGACCCTCAGTTTCCTCCACTATAAACCCACTATATAGTGCAGGAACTCAACTCGGTTCCTCCACGATAAACCTATAAAGGCTTTAATGAGGTGGCAATATGAGAAACTTTTAAGAAAGTTTTGCCCCACACAGGCACGCGATGCTGAAGAAGTGTTGATGACGATGCTTTTACACAGCCCATGTTTGTAGAGAGTGCCCTGAATTTCCCCAAAGAGTCAGAGTGGTCATTTTCTCTTGGAGGGGGCAAGATCCTCACAGTTCAGATGGCAAATGCACTCAGCTAATTTCGGAAAACTGCTTTTTTGGTTCATGGGCGATATAATACCCAGAATGTCCAGAGCTCTAGAGAAGGTTTCTGCTTCCAGTTCTGTCTCCCCTTTTAAGAAAGGGGAAGGGGGTGACTAACTATTACAGAGCCTCCTTTAAGCCAAGCGTGGGGCCAGGCACTTCCTTCACTTCACCTTATTTCAATCTCACAACAGCCTGTGAGGTAGGTATTATTCTCATCTTAATTTTACAGGCGAGAAAACTGAGGACCAGAGAAGTGACATGATTTTAACAGGGTCTTACAGCCCAATGTGACCAACATCCAAGGGTCTGAAGGGGAGGCCGCATGAACCACACATCCTTCCCAGGCTTTCTCCTCTGAACTTCCATGAAGGGGCGCAGTCCAGTCAGACCCACTAGCCCTCTCACTGGAAACTCAGGAATAGCATATGCATGTCTGCATCACACTCATATTTCAGATTCCTCCCTTCTCCTCTGGGGAACTGGTCTTTAACCTGAATTAACATTTTTGAGTTCCTTCCTAAGGTATCTTTCTATGGAGGAAGTTTGACCCTTGCTGTCCCTCAGGGAAGCACACTTTCTGGATTGGGACAGAAGAGAAAGTGGGGCTTGTACATTCAGGCAATTTTACTCCTGGGACACTGGTAAAAATTTAGACACAGGCCTTGCTCCAGACTCATTATAATCCCTGTTGACTCTGCACCAGCTCACATCCCCCCCAGGGACAGTGGATGCCTTTCACTCATTACCTTCACCAACATCTCTCCTTGCTCCAAGAACCAAAAAGGCAGAAAATCAGGAAACCACTACCAAAGCTGGCGTTTTCCCACAGGTTACTTGCATAAAAGGCGGATAAGGGTTTCTGCTGGCATTATTTCTAGGTTAAGGAGGCTGGAGGCCATCCTTCTTACCAATTCAGATGAGCTCGTCTTTGCGGTCATCTACAACTTGGTGCGCCTGATCAATACACACCATCTCTCCCCCACGCTGGCCCCCTTTCTGTTCCTCAGGTATCCAAACTCCTCCCCATCTCAGGCCTTCAGCCGTCTGTTCCTTCTGGTTAGATTGCTCTTCCCCCCATCTTCACATGACTGCCTTGTTCCAGTCCTCCAGTCTCAGTCTAAACACTCAGTCCTCAGTAAGGCCTTCCCTGACCCTCTTAACGTAGGTCAAAAAAGAACCCTTCCCTCTCATCCATGACTCAGACACATTTCCTGCTTAACGCTTACCGTTATTTGTAATTTTGGGTGTACTTCATAAGAACATACGTCACACACACACACACACACACAAATACACACATAAGCACCTAACAACAGAATGGGGCTTATAATAGGTAATCAACATGTACATGTAGAATGAAGTACTAACTATATACTGTTCTAACAGATTTACATGTATTAACTAATGTATTCTTTAAAACAACTCCATGAGGTGGGTGCTATGATCTCTATTTTTTACCTGAGAAAACAGCCACAGAGAGGTTAAGTCACAGCTAGGGACGGGTGACTCTGGAGTTCCAACCAAGGCAGCCTGGCTTCAGAGTCCATGCTCTCAACTCCAACTCTAAATCACCTCCCTAATACAAAATTTACCCCAGAAGATACACAGAGCTTCAGCCATCTCAAAACGCCCATGCCCCTGACAGGCAGTGACAGCCCAGACGCATTTCCAACACGAGTAATTCAAAGGCTTCGTCTCAGCCCGTAGTTCCAGCACTCTTCTGGCTTCAGCCAACTAGAAATATTTATTACATAATCATGCACCACATAATGGTGTTCGGTCAATGACGGGCCGCATATACATCAGTGGTCCCATAAGATTATACTGGTAATGGAGCAGAAAAATTCCTATTGCCTAGTGACATTGTAACCATCTTAATGTCATAGCTTGATGTGTCACTCACGTGTTTGTGGCCGTGCAGATGTAAACAAACCTGCTGCGTTGCCAGTTGTGTAAAAGTACAGCACCTACAATTATGTACAGTACATAATACCTGACAAAATAATAAACAACTGTTACTGGCTTCTGTATTTACTATACTCTACTTTTTATCATTACTTTAGCGTGTACTCTTTCTACTTATGAGAAAAAGTTTGCTGTAAAATAGCATGCCATGGTACACCAGCTGCAGCCTCATAAATCTCCTGTGTACCTTGTCTCTCGATTGTATCATTTTCTCTTGTGCTCAATTTAATCTTGTGTTGTTTCGTTACTTTAGTGTAGCCTAAGTGCACAGTGTTTATAAAGTTACAGCGGTCCACAGCGATGCCCCAGGCCTTCACACTCACTTACCACTCCCTTACTGTCTGGCCCAGAGCAACTTCCAGTCCTACAAGCTCCATTCACAGTAAGTGTCCTATGCAAGTGTGCCATTTTTTATCTTTTACACTGTATTTTTACTGTGCCTTTTCCATGTTTAGATACACAAATACATAGTGTTGTGTTACAACTGCCTACAGTGTTCCCACAGTGACAGGCTGTACTGGCTTGTAGCCTAGGAGCAGTAGGCTACAGCATATAACTTAGGTGTGTAGTAGGCTACACCATCTAGGTTTGTCTAAGTGCACTCTATGATGTTCGCACAACGAAATTGCCTAATGACGCATTTCTCAGAACGTATCCACCTCGTCAAGCAGCGTGTGACTGTGATTTACTTTTTCCTTTCTCTTTCTGTGGGAGTGCTAATGTGTGAGAAGGTGATGGGCGGGCAGCCAGAGAGAAAGGAGAAGGCAGGAGCTGAGGCACTAACCAGACGACAGGAGCTTGGCGACAAACCAGTCAGCTGTTGCCTGGGAACACAAAGAGAACACGGGGTGGCGATTGGCTGTGTATTAATTAAAGAAGCTCTGAGGAGGAGACTGAGCCCTAAGGAACAGAAGGGAAATGGCTCTATCATAGAAAGAAAGAAGGAGGGACAAAAGCGGGGGGTGAGGGAGGTAGAGAGAAAGGATGAGGGGGTGAGGGAGAGGAGGGAAGAGCAGAGGGGAGAAAGGGGAGAAGGAAGGGGAAGAGAAAAAAGATAAGGTGGTGGTGCAATAGAAGAAGAGGAAAAGGAGGAAACTAGAGGGAACAGGCCATTCAAGAGCAAGGCGGCAACTGGCACATTAACCAAAAGAGATACACATCTATGGGAACTGACAAGCTTTGCAAAAGCTTGACTTGGGCTAAAAAAAAGTCAAGTGTTTTAGACAGTGAAGAAGTATGGCCGTGCCAGACTCTACCAAGGGGTCCAATGTAGGCTGAAATTGGGCACTCCGATTCGCACCAGCTTTGCGTTTCCAGTTTTACTACCATGAGTCAAAAAAAAAAAAAAACTGAAGAAGAAAACTTTCATTGTACATAGGGGCAGATATGTGGAGCACTGGTGGAGGCAGGCTTGGACTTGGAGGCAGACTTGGACTTGGACCCAGTACCTCCTTACCTCCGGAAGTCTTACCACTGCCTATGCCGTGTGGCCACTGCACCCGGAAACAGAATGCAGGCTGCTTCAGGTGATACTGACAACGGGTCCAGCATGAGGGTCAGGGGTCAAGTCCCTCACTTCCCGCCCATGTATGTAATTCAGAACGTATTTGTCTAGTATCTATTCGATGCAAGGCCCTGGACTAGGTATTGGAAGAGGTTTCGAAAAAGAGCAAGATTAAGAAAAACACAGGCTTGGCCCCGGGGTAAAGGAAAGGACACACAGCTACATGCAAGTGGAAAGCAACTGGAGCAGGAAGAGGGCCACTCGCACTTGGCAGTCACCTCTACCCAGGCTCATGAATGCCAAGTACCTGTTGGGCTCCTGCCTTATGTCTTCCTGGGCCTTGTTCCCTTGGTAAGCTCTCTGCCTCTTTCGTGTCCACTCACCTTATTCGGGCCCTTCTCTCCTTCGTGCGTCCCCACCTAGGCCTTACACCTGCTAGGCTCTTCCAGGACACCCAGTGGTAGCATCCTGTGTGGCTGAACTTTAATCAAATCATTAGGTTTTAGAGACTTCAAGACACGATCTCATACATTTCACTCAAGAGAGTTTAAGAAGGGTGAGAAGCTGTCCTCTTTCCTCAGAGAAAATTCTATTAGGGCCAGTGGTCAGCCCTGAATGAAAGAATTTCTTGGTTTTCAGATGGGCCTTTAGGCCATGCCTATTGATCTCATAGATTTCCATCTCCAAGGATAAGGAGAAAGGAACCTGAAAAACCAGAAGAACAAAGAGAGTCCCAGCTCTGGCATTATCTTGTGTGAACTCGGGCAGCCCATGGGGTTAATCATTCTTGCTGGATCACTGAGGATGCAATCAGATAGGTGATATGAGAGTCCTTTAAAAAGATTCTGGTTGAAAAAAGATGAACAAGAGCTAAACCAGAGAGTTTACTGTATGCCAGGCACTGTTCTGAGACACACATGTCCTCACAACTTCAAGTAGGTACTATTATCCCTGCCACAGAGATAACAAATGTAAGGCACAGAGCTGTTTAGTAACTCATTCAGGTTACACAGCTAGTAAGGGGCAGAGAAGCTGGATTTGAACCCAAGAAGCCTAACTCCAGAGTCCAGGACTGAACCAGGAGTCAACAAATGATGGTGTACAGGCCGAATCTGGCCCTCCATCTGTTTTTGTAAATAAAGTTTTCTTGAAACATAGCCACGCTTATCCACTTACGTACAATCATGGCTCCTTTTGTGCTAGCCATAGAGTTGAGTAGTTGTGATAGAAATCACATAGCCTCCAAAAATATTTACAATCTGGCCCTTTACAGAGAAGTTTTCAACACTTGCCCTAAACCACTTTGATACGCTCCTCCATGATAATTCTCTAATTAAAAAGGAAGGAACAAAACTGTGGCTATTGGGAGACACGCAGGCCTTCCATTTTCAAGACCTTAACTGGGGATGGGTTGACCAACATGCCCACGCCCACTTCCCCCATGTTTGTTCCCTCCTCTGCAGTATGGAATCTTAGACTTTTATTCCTGGGAGAGCCTTTGAGATCCTCAATCTAACTGTCACCCATTACAGAGGAGGTTCTCTGAGACTCAGAGTGCCCCAATGTCACAAAGCTGGGACAAGCCACATCCTTTGGCTCCTGTGAGGTCCCCACTGCCTTTGGAGTGATTATTTACGTGCTGAAGGGGGTCATGGAAGAGTTGGCTCAGCCCCATTGTACCCCCTGCTCCCATGGAGCTGTCTCTGGTGTGTAGGAGCCAACTCTCCTCCAAAACAAGGGTCCTCCCCTAGGCTGTGTGCCTGGCGCCCTGCCTCTCTGAGCAATTTTTGGTCCCACTAGCCAAAGAGTAGAAAATTTCCCCTTCCAAGCTTGCATTCTGCTTTCATGTCTCTCACATCCCCAAATAATTGTTACATCACAGCACACAGGCAGCTGTTTGTTAAAGGTGCCAAACCATAGTGCCACGGAGAAAGGGAATCCTGGGCCGCAAACCAACCCACTGCCACAAAAGGTATAGATAGCTTCACGGTTTTGTTTCACTCAGTTGGCTTGGCTGACCTTAGCGTGACTCAGGCTGAGTCACCGTGGGCCTGCCTGGCTGGATCCCTGCGTAAGCTGACTTTTCTTGTAACCCAGCCCTGGAGTCCTTGCTCCTCCTCTCCAGGTGTCCCTCACTGCTATCCCCAGGCCTAGGCACGAGCCATTTCTCTCACTGGGCCTTATTAACTTTTTTAGGAACAGGTCACAACCGCTCCTTTCCAAGTCCCCAAGGCCCCCAGGAATGGGCCCAACTGGCCTCTCCTCTGTCCAGTCTCTTTTCAGACTTACAAGCTCTGATTTCCTCCTGCTTTTTTCAGGGGTGACTACCTCAGGCCTCCAGGTCTGGGAGGCATCAACCCAGGGTCAACTCAGGTCCTCCCCTCCTAAGACACCCCTAGGACTCTTCCCAAAGCTCCTCTGGTTGCTCACTCCTCCTAGGGCACAAAGTAGGAGGCAAAGGCAGATGAGGGGGCAATGGGTCCCATGGAACATTTCTGTCTCGGCCAAGAGCCTGAGAGAGATGTCAGCTCTGGAGGTCCCATGGCCCTGTCAGGTTCTCCTTGGGCCAGCACATTTGAGAACTGATACTGTTTACAAACTCCGGGGCCAACACACAAGCTTGAACCGACTTTGCATTTTGATGCCAAGGGAAATTTAGAAGTATAGGTTTAAGTTTCAACTATTTTTCAATTTTGGAGAGGAAGTACTTAGATTTGCACTTTCTTGCACACCATGTTTTCCTTTCAAGTGTGTAGCATAATAATGTTTTTCAATCATTTTAAATTTTAGAATAGAAATCACCATGCTCATTTTTCTTCTAAACTAGCAGTTTTTAAACTTTGTAAGTCAGCAGGACCTTGTTCTCAAACAAAATCTTAGCAGATTCCCTTTTTATAAAATAAATAAATGTTGAGTTGCTGGGAAAGAGGGGGAGGGCAGCCCTTAAGGCTTTTCTGCAGCACCTGAAGATTGTAGTGAACATATTTTTTAAAACCGCTGCTTGAGAACAGAACCGTCCTTCACTGACTCTAAAATGCTGGCTGTTGTAAGACATGTCACGTAGTACGAAGAAAGAAAAAAACCTTGCTACTTAAATACGCATGCCACTGATTGATCATAACACACAAGCCAATGTCAAAGATGTTAAAACATGGTCAGTGTGTAGCTGGAATTGATTATTTATAGTAGTTTAAATAAATATACATATAAATCATGTTCATTTAGTCACCCAGTCAATCTGAAAGTTAAATTTAAGTGAAGCAGCAACAATAGCTTCACATAAGTGTTAACTTCCATTTACTGTGCACTACTAAGTGCTGTGCACCAGACAAATGCCAACTGGAGGGGTCTCCTGGGCACTCCTGATCTTTCTTCCACATCATAATGTTCCCATTTATTGAGCACTTGCCAAGCATAGTGCTGAGTGCTATACATGCATTATCTCGTTTAATCCTAGTAAGAACCCTCCAAGGCAAGTATTATTCTGTTATTTTTATAGAAATTGAAGCTCAGGGAAGTTTAGCAACTTGCCCAAAGTCACACAATGAGTAAATATGTCAGGTCAGATATTCTGATGTCAAAGCCCATGTTCATTCTACTTTCTAGAGTATTCTAGAAAATTCTAGAGTTGGGAGGGACTTAGAGGTCACTGTTTCCCATTTAAGAATCTCCCTTCCCAGCATCTATGACAGATGGTGATGTTTCAGTAAGTCTGACCAGATGGAGAAGAGTCTACCCAAACAGTGATTATCAAACCTGCCCACTCATCAAAAATATCTAGGAAGCTTTTTAAAATGCAGACTCCTGGGGTCCTCTTGTAAGGTTGTTTCTTTCTTGTTGGGGTTTTTATTATTATTATTATTATTATTATTATTATTATTTAAGTAGGTCTGGAATGCAGCCCAAGAATCCGTACCTTTAGAAAGCACACCCAGGTGATCCTGATACCTGAGCAGGTTTAGAAACAATTACTGTAATCTCATGATGCCTTATATGCAAATTAAGAAAAGATGAATTACAGCCTCATCAAGGAAGCAGTGGCTTCTGCACAAAAGAATGAAGCAATGTTTCTCCGTTGGTTAGAATAATTCAATACTAAGACATGAGTAAGGAAAACACCACTCACAGAAAACCCCACATGAACCACCGAACCCCGTCTACTTTGGGTGGGGCTAATTCCTCTTACCAAACAACTCACAGCCCAGGCCCATACCTGAGCACTATCAGGAAGAGAGACATCATTACTGGTTTAAGGTGTGAAGTGTTCCCAGACCCACCCACAATGCAGATCTCATAAGGGTGCTTTTGTCCCATGCTTCCCCTGTCATTGCCTTCCCCAAGACCCAGAGATTGGTAGCTGAGATCTTATCCCCATTAAATCAGCACTAGAAATTTCACATGAAGAGATATAAGTTTTCTGTTATCATGGGGTAGGGGGTTGAGAGGAGAAAAAGGGATGAACTGAGGCTGGACGAGCACTTGGCAGGCTTACTGTAGGGGACACTGAAGCATTAGATGGCATGGGAGTGCACTGTTTTCAAAATAATTAAAGTTAACTTCAAGGTCCTATTAGCTATCTAATTCAGCAAATCTCAAGTCCACTAAGATTTCAGGCTTGGTTCTGAAACCTGGAGAGTGGTACCATGCAATAGAACTTCCTACTATGATGGAAATGTTCTAGATCTACATTGTCCAATATAGTAGCCACTATCCAGATGGAGCTATTAAGCACTTGAAATATGGCTAGTGTGATTTAGGGAAAAAATGTTTAATTTTACCTAATTTTAATTTCAGTTTAAGTAGCCAATGTGTATCATGGCTACCACACTGGACCGCACAGTCCTAGGGGGACTATCCCAGCCTTGTCTTGCACTTTGTGATCTGAGATGCCTACTCAATGCCAACTTTTAGGAAAACACCAAAGTCCAAACCATGAGAACACAAAAGTCCTGACAAAGAACAGAAAGGAGGCATCGGAATATGTGTGCCTCTCCCCACACGCAGTGTCGGGAGAGACCACCATGAAGGACCCACCGAAGAAATCAGTCTCTGCCCAGTATCCTTGGCCACCTTAAGGATGAAGCAAAAATGACTTCGGGGGTAATCCAAGGAATTGTGAGGAACCCAGTGATTAAAATTCATCTCCAAACAACAAATCAAAGTCCAAATGCAGCATGATTTCCTCGTGACTTTCGTCTGTGCTATGCATGGCAATGACTTTACTTTCTTTACCTTCTTGTTTCTCTTCCTCCAATCAGTCTCTTCTTGCTGTATGTTTGCTTCATTACCCACTCTTTCCCCAGCCAGGCTGACTTGTATCCTAAGCCCAAGGAATTGCACAATTTAGCCAATTTGGTCAACCAGCCGTTTGGGTGAGAACTCTAGATGGAAACGGTCATTGGGTTGAACTGATAAACCAGCCAGAGCCCTGTGCTGATAGGATGGAAGGGACTTCCCAGTTTCTCTTTGGTCCATATGTATGTCCTTTGATTGAGATGTTCTGCCCTCATATAAGTGTCAGGAAGAGTGCCTCTTAAATAGATAAAATATAAAATCCACTAAGCAATGGAGAAAACTGTAATTGGGAACAGCAGGGTCCCCTTTTCTATCCATTCAACAAGTATGCCCCAAGAGTCTCCTGTTAGGCATTGCATTAGGCTCCCACAGTAGGAGAGATAATGTCTTTCTTCCGTGGGACTTAAAGTAGCAAAAATGTAGCCAACAGCTATTTATTGAGTTTCTACCTCGTAACAGGTGTCCAGGTCACATAACACTCCTGAGAGGTAAATCTTACTATCCTAATTTTATAGATACAGAAGTGGAAGCCCCAGTTTGTCCCAAATCTCCTCAGTCGGTGTGCTCTTTTTGCTTTTCTTCCCTGCCCACTTGTGCATTCTCTTCCTCTGTCACTTGAAGGATTCCAAACATTATTTTTTAAGGCTATTCCCTTATCACAAGGCGGAAAGGATGCCCAGAAGACCTGGTGAGCCAGGGACCCATTACCAAGGATCTAAGGCAGGAAGAAGGGATCACCGCTGCCCCAACCCAAGAAGAATGTGACCTCCTACAGGGAATATCTTAGTTTAAGCGAACAGTATTTCAGAGAAAACTTACCGGCCACCACACCATACTTCGTCCTGCCAGGAAGAAGCCTCCAACGGTCCCACGGTTAGTGGAAAACATAGCCTGAGGAGGAAAGGGTCAAAAGTTTAATAGAAAACTAGAACAGGGTGACCTTGCCAACCAGAAGGACACACCTCCCCATACACTCGCACTTTCTTCTTCCCACTTCACGTGCTGAAGTACTTCCACATTCCTCACTGCCCTGGAGCTCCAGTGTGCTCAGATGGAGCGGCAGGGACCGACATATGACAGACAAGGAGACTGAAGGTTCACAAGATTTAAATGCTAACTTCAGTGGGCTTATAGTGCGGTTTCGAGCAAGTCATCCCACCTGGATCTGTCTGTAAGGGGAAGTGGAAATGTTTACAGCTTTTTTTACCAGCATACTCAAAGTTCCTGATAAAACAGCACAGTTTTTAACAGCACCACTCGTTATATGTAGCATATCTCAATAATTCTGAAAAAAAGGAAGGGAGACAGGGAGGGAGGGAGGAAGGGGCTATAGGAACGCACAGCATTCATACTAAATGCTACATAAAAGACTAAACATTCAAACTCAATTCAAAACTATCCTCTCTGGGGATGTAGGTAGGAGTTTGCTAGAAACATCACTTTTCAATGTATTGTGAATACTGCGGAATAATTATTACCATGAATACAGAGGAAGGAGGCAATTCCTTCTTACTGGGTGTCAGGAAAGGATTCACAGAGTGGGCAGCATTTCAGCAAGTCTTGAAGAAAGCGGGGGGAGGGGGATTTGCTAGTCAGAGAAAAGAAGGAAAGGACATTTCAGACTTCAGGAACAGCACAATGATGACCCAGAGGTAGAGCCACACCACTGTGGAGAGGGGGGAAAGGTGAATAATGCTGTCTGATGGACCTGGTTAAGGTGTATGGATGGGGAGAGTGGAGAGAAGTGAGGGCAGACCACAGGCCCTCAAGTGCCAAGCTAAAAAGTATAGGTTTTATTCCATAGGCAGTAGGGAGCCACTGTGGCTGATGAGAGAAGAACAACATGCATTTCAACACATGACCACCAAGCCCCTGTCTCAGCTCCTGGGAAGGTAGCCTCTGAACCTGCAGCTTATGCCTAGTCCAGCTCAGACCCAGGCCCAGTCTTGCAGCAAAAAAGGGGTGTATGGTCTCCGCCCTGGCCGCCTTTCCCCTTGCTCTCTCTGTGTCGATGGCCTTCCCTTAGCTGAAGCTTGCTAATCTCCCTGAAAATGGCAATGGATGATAATGACTTAGCCCCGTCAGAGGTGTTTATGTTTTCAGAGGTGACCTCTGAGGCTAAAGAATATCACTGGTCCAAAGGAAGTAACCTCTGATGGTGACATTTCAGGCACTTAGAACCCCACCACTCATTCAGCAAACATGTCTGCTACAGAGGGCACATTGCTGCATGCTCAGTCTGCAAAGGTGTACTGGACTTAGTCCTTTGGGGAGTAGGACCACTCATGCATCCGTACGATCAACGTAGATTTAGTGCGTACTCCTCTGCGCTAGGCAGTGTCAGGGAGAGCACAGCTCGGATCTTTCTGGATTCCTGGCAGGGTCCTCCCTCCCATAAGACATACACTTGGGGCCTCTGTTGTGCTTTCTCTGGGAAGAGTGAAAGAACCGACAGACCCAAGGAGCAGCAAAGGTAGCTAGGGCTGAAACAGAAATAAGTCCCAAGAACTCAGGCTCCAGTAGCTGGCCAGGGAAAGACCATTCTGAAGATCATTCTGAAGTCGAAGAAAGTTGATACCCGCCAGGCAGGGTTGGAGGGACAGGAAAAGTGGAGTCGGAACCCACATACAACATTGCCAAGCTAGTCTCAGGCATGAAGAGCTTAGAGGAAGAATATGAGGCCAGGGGCTAGAGTGGGGAGCTGGGATAATTCCAGAACCATGTTGGGGGTGGACAAAAGGTGAGGAAAGGTGTACCTACACCCAGCTTTTTCCTCTCTGGAATATTCATACCCTCATTCCCAAATGCCCAGGCTCTGAATACCCATCTTTCAAGGACCCTCCAAACACCACCTTCACCATGAAGCCTCACTTGAAGTCTTCTCCTCCCTCCCTGAACAGAAATAATCTCTCTCCCGTGAACATCTAGACAACTCCATCTATACCTCATACATGCCTCTTCTAATCTTTTCTACTTTATAGTATATTACAAATTTCCTTTCCAGCTTTATCAAGCACGTTAACAAATAAAAACTGTATAACTTTAAGGTGTACAATGTGATGTTTTGATATACATATTCTTTGCCAGAAACTGGGGTGGGGAAAAGGGAGAGATGTCGGCCAAAGGTACAGAGTTTCAGTTATAAGATCATTCAGGTCTGGATGTCTAATGTACAGCATGGTGACTGTAGTTTGTAACACCTCACGGTAGAGTTCAATTTGCCAAAAGAGTAAATCTTGTGTTCTCACCACACCAAAAAAAAAAAAAAAAGTTGTAACCATGTGAGGTAATGGGTGTGTTCATTAGTTTGATTGTGGGAATCATTTTACAAATTTAACGCTCCCATAATGCTTAATATAATGCCCTGTGCACAGTGGTACTTCAGTAAAAAGTTAAACAAATGGGATTCTCAATTCCCTCAGACTCCATTCTTCCCCCTTCACCCACCCTTAGCACTTTATGGAAATGAGCAACGCCCCTGGCCGCCCCACCCAGAATGTTGCAGGCATTCTGCAGTCAGTCCGCAGCACCCAGTAGGTGCTTCCTGAGGCAGGCAGGGCAGCTCACGCATCCTGACTCCTTTCTCCCACTGTTCACTCCCTACAAACAGAAACACACTATCTCCATGAACACAGGATGCTCAAAGGAAAACTCTAAGATTCCAGACCTCACTTTGTAACCTAAGCCATTAAATTTGCCTGTGTACCCTGCAACTAGAACAGAATGATTTCACTACGGCAAGGAGCAGGGGCCAAAGAAGTGCAATTATTGACCCACGTGTTTTGTTTGTGTTTTTGTTTTTTTCATTATCATTAAGCAAAAGGAAGCCTCTTCAGACCTTTGAATCTTAAGAAACTGGGGGTGTTGGGCCTGGAGAAGAGAAGATTCAGGTGTGGCCTATAATCTTCTGATACATAAAGTAGGACAGGCTCACTCGGTGTGGCCAGTATAAGGCAAAGACAGACACAATAGGAGAAACTCTAAGACATCAGATCTGAGCTCAGAACAAAAAAGAATTCCCTCGCTGTCAGAGATGTCCAGAGACGGGAATGGGGCCACTGGGAAGAGTTTTTCCTGCAAGTACTCTAGTGAAGTGTTGACAACTTGTCAAGATGATTTTGTCAAGTGGTTTAAAGAAGGGACTCAAGAATAGGATGAAGATAAAACTGTAGGCCCTCACTTTACGAAAAGATGTGAGGAAAGAAAGGATTCAGCACCCCCAGGACACAGCCACAGCAATGCAAGTGGTGGTAAAGACTCTGGAGAGGATATTCCCAGGAAAAAATAGTGTCTTAGGAAGGAGGAAACATGAGATAATACAAAGAGCATTGCCTTTGGAATCTGAAGACCTCAGTTCTAGTCCCAGCTCTGATGCTGATTCATCTGAGTAACTTCTGGTCACCCTCTCTCTGACCTTCGTCTGAAAATGGAAATGTTGGGCTCCCCAGCAACCATTGCTACTCAGGCATCCAAAGATGCTATTCGTACAAATGAGCACATAAGGACTTCTGGCCCAGAGGGAGGCGCAGGTGGATACCCTTCGCCTTCTCGCACAACCATAGGAAGGACCACAACTAACCTCAAAACAAACAGCAACCAGAACTGCCAGAAAATGGAACTATATGGAAGCCCAACAACCAAGGATTTAAAGAAGAAATATTCATCCAGGTGCATAGGAGGGGCAGAGATAGGGAGCGGGGGCAGAAAGGACATGGTGTGGTGGCAGTGAGGCGGCCAGTGGAACAGGCAGTCCCACATTTATGTGCTGCAGCTAAAAACTGGAGGGCCACCTGGGGAGTGAGCAATCCCAACCCCAGGCCAGACTCTGCAGCCAAGGGTTGCAGCGCAGGGAAATAAAGCCTCATAACTTCTGGCTGGAAAAGCCAGGTAGGGGGTGGGTGGCAGAAGAAACTGCCCATCTCTCAGGAGAGTCCTTTTAAAGGACCACCACAGTCCTAGAACGTGCGCAAACCCACCCACTCTGGGATTCAGCACCAGGGCAGCAGCTAAAATGGTGCCAGTCACACACAGTAAGTGGAGGAAGTGACTAGAAATGGGGCAAGAGCTGTGCAAGTGGTACTGTTCCCTCTCTGACCCCCTCCCCGACATACAGTGCCACAAAGCAGTAAAGTGGGTTGCCCCACCCTGGTGAATACCTAAGGCTCCACCCCTTACAACATAACAGGTGGACCAAGACAGGGTGTCAAGGCAGCTCTGCCTAATATACATGAACAAATACAGGGAGGTTGCCAACTTGAGGAGACAAAGAAATATGGCTCAAATGAAAGAACAGATCAAAACTCCAGAAAAAGCCCTGGTTGGTGCGGTTCAGTGGATTGAGCACCGGCCTGCAAACCAAAGGGTCTCCAGTTGGAATCCCAGTCAGGGTACATGCCTGGGTTGTGGGCCAGGTTCCCAGTAAGGGACATGTGAGAGGTAACCACACATTGATGTTTCTCTCCCTCTTTTTCTCCTTCCTTCACCTCTGCCTAAAAATAAATAAATAAATAATCTTTAAAAAAAGAAACTCCAGAAAAGAACTAAGTGAAACGGAGATAGCCAACCTATCAGACATATAGTTCAAAGCACTGGTGAAAAGAATGCTCAGAGAACTCAATGACTATGACAGATGCATAAGGGAAGAAATAAAGGCAACACTAAGTAAAATAAAGAAAAATCCACAGGGAACCAACAGTGAAGGGAAGGAAGCCAGGGTTCAAATCAACAAGCTGGAACATAAGGAAGAAATAAACAGTCAACCAGTACAGAATGAAGAAACAAGAATTCAAAAAAATGAGGAGAGAATAAGAAGACTCTGGGGCATATCCAAACATGCCAATATCTGTATCATACAGATGTCAGAAGGAGAAAAAAAAGAATAAGAAATGGAACACTTATTTGAAAAAATAATGAAAGAAAATTCCCCTAATTTGGTGAAGGAAATAGACATACAAGTCCAGCAAGCACAGAGTCCCAAACAAGTTGGCCACCACACCTGTCAAACAAAGAGGGCCACACCAAGACACGTCATAATTAAAATGCCAAAAGTTAAAGATAAAGAGAGAATCTCAAAGGCAGCAAGAGAAAAGGAGACAGTTACCTACAAAGGAGTTCCCTTAAGACTATCAGCCGATTTCTCAAAAGAAACTTTGCAGGCAAGAAGGAACTGGCAAGAAGTATTCAAAGTCATGAAAGGTAAAGACCTACGAACAAGATTACTCTATCCAGCAAAGCTATCATTTAGAATGGAAGGGCAGATAAAGTGCTTCCCAAACAAGGTAAAACTAAAGGAGTTCATCATCACCAAGCCCATATTATATGAAATATTAAAGGGACTTATTTAAGAAAAAGAAGATCAAAACCATGAACAGTTAAATGACAACAAACACACAACTATCCACAACTGAATTTAAAAGAACAAAACAAAAACCAACTAAGCAAACAACAAGAACAGGAACAGAATCATAGAAATGGAGATCACAAGGAGGAATGTAAACTTGAAGAAATTCAGCACATTAAATGATCAGGGCCCAGTGGGGGGAGATAAAATGTGGACAAATACTAGCAGACTCATTAAATAGCACTTAACAAAACCAGTGATTCTGATTCGCAGATATTTGAAAAGAGTAAACACTGTAATCATCAGGACTGGCAGGGCTAAATAAGACGAGACTGCTGAAGGGGGTGGAGATTATCGGTGATTGGGAAATAGGTGATACAACACAGCGAGCAAAAGCTGGATCCACACCTTGGCTCCAGCACTAACGAGCTGTGGAGGGCGGAAGGAGGAAGGCAGACAAGGCGGCAAAGTACCTAGTGCCCTGGAACAGAGACCTGAGTTCCAGGGATAATTCCGTGCAGTGCAACCTCAGACAAATCACAACCACACGGGGCTCCGATTTCCTCTTCCGTAAAACGGGGACTAATATTCTTGCCCTCTCTGTCTCATGGCCTTTTGTCAAGATGCCCTACCCAGCTGATCGCTTTTTTCCATTTTACTTAAAAGAACAAAAAATAATTCAGGGCCTGGGTCACAGTCTTGAGGGCAAATGATCATTGTATTTTTAAAGATTTCTAGCATTCGTAATGAGCTTTCAGACGCAGCTCTGCTGCTCCTCACGACAACCGAGGGGAGTCATAAGGATAAGTAAACTTGTGTCCATTTTACACATGAGTAAACTGAGGCTGAGGCAGGTCATCCTAGGTCACGTGTCTGAAACCATGTCAAAGCCATTACTAAACTTGAGAACCCTAGCTCCTAGTTGGATACTTCTGGGAAACTGAGGGTTTGGTGGAAGAGTCAGCCACACCAACCTCTTGTGACAGTTGGGGAGGCTTTTAGTCACATCTGGTTTCTACAATTACTTAACACACACACACACACACACTTCATTTTATCCCTTAAAAAAATTCCGTCACCATGGAAGAGTTAAAGGGCGCCCTCCTCTCCTCCTGGCCTGCCACCCTCCATGAAAGCCCTGGAGAGTGGCTGGAACTTTTGCAAATTTAAAACACCTCCTCATCTGGTTGCTGGGTGTGCCAGTCTGTCACAAGTGAAATCCATGTTTCAGGCTGCTAAGAACAAGTTTCTCTGGTTTGGTATGTCCCCAGAGTCCCAAAGGGGAGCCACATGCATTTCCCTCTTCCCGGTGCCAGGCCACCCTCCAGTCTTCCTCCCCGTCCACCCACCTCTACAACTCAGCTTTCCCAATTCTCACTCACCCCAGAGCCTGGGATCCCATGGCACAAGGCCTTAAGGACAGCCTTTCCCAGTAGAGGGACACAGAGATCCCTTTCCTTAGGCTGCCCTACAGCACCTGCAGCTGGCAGAAACCTATGTCCTTCCCCATCTACACTGCTTCTTTCCCATCCGAAGCTGGGTGACTAAGAGACAGGACAGTAGTGACCTCCGCCCAAGCCTGAGGACTCTCCCTGCAACTACAGGCTGGCCCTCTCCTGCCCCTCTCGCCCTGTCCCCCATCTCCCACCCTCCTTCTCTGCTCACAGGTGCCTCCGTCTTCCCTGCTGGCCAGCGCGGGTCTCACTTCTGCTCATCCTTGCTTGCCCCCTTCCCTCACACCGCCTCCCCTCACTTCCTTTTAAGCGCTTCCAAGTCATTTCCACTTTGCTCCACACTCCTTTAAGGCCATCCTCCCGCCCCTCCTCGCTGTTCACCAAGGCGTGTGCCTCCCTCCTTGATCCGCCCTCGCTCGGTCAGCGAGTGTCCCAGGGCCCCCACATACCCACAGCCCGACGGCCATCACCACCACGAAATACACGACGATGACAGAGATGTCGGCAGCATTTCGGATGCGTTCGTGGGGCGCAAGGGGTGCAGCAGTGACGGTGGTCGCGGGGCTCCAGGTGCTACTGTCCATGACGGCGATGAGGTGTCCCTCCCGCCGAGGCCACTCGTTCCTTACAAGACCTTCGGGTTAATGATCAGCCTCGGAGGAGGGCACCCGCGGAGTCGCGGCAGCGGGGTGGTGGTGCAGGACCCCTGCGCTGTGCCGTCGCCGTCGGGGAGCAGCTCTGGACGCAAAGCACGGAACGAGCAGCGTACTCGACTGCCAGCCGCGCGGCTGCAGGCCGGCAGATAAAGCTCACCTGCCAGCGGGGAGGGGCCGGCCAGGGGGTGGTGCCCGCCTGGCACAAAAGGCCCGCTGTGCTCCTGCAGCGGGCACCGACGGATCTCCCAAACTGCCGCTGGGCCACTCGCGAGCACAGAGCAGGAGCAGCCCCATTGAGGAACCAGGCTACCTGGGGCCAGATGCCTAGCAACTTCAAGTCACCTGTCACCTGCCTTAGGACCAGTCCCACGCCATTTGTGGACCTTGCTTCCCACAAATAAAATAGGTGCAGGACTGACTGTTTCCAAGAATCCATCAAGTTCCTGGTCTCCATGGAGAACATTCCGGGGAAGACCAAAGGCTGTTGGACGTTGCTGGTAAAAGTTCAGCACAATTGCAATCTCCTGGCCGCTGGATGGCCACCCGCTCTCCCATATTTCTGGCTCCCCCTCTACCACCTGCAGCCTTCAGGGGCACTGTCACCCCACCCTAAGGAGGAAGAAACTGACACTAGGAAAGGGAGTCCCACTAAGAGCTCTTTTCTTGCCCTGTCCTCCATGCAACAATGTGATTTGGGGCCCTCCCCAGGCGGGCCGGAGGAAAGATACCAGAGAACATTTACCAAGAAGCTCATCAAACCCTGACCCTTCCTAGGGGCTCAGCCCATCTGGAAACACATAGTCAGGGTTCAGAACAGAGGCGGCTAAAAGAGGGGGTGTGACTCACCCAAGGTCACACAGTGATAAATGTGGTTCTGCAGTGCAGGGCCAGGGCAGGCCTAGTTCAGAGGACAGCTGGGAGATGCTCTCAGGCACTGATGTTGGAGGCCACAGAGCACCCACTCTGGGAGGGGGGGAGGGAGCCTTAGTGGGGCCATGAGGTCCAGGAAGAGGAAAGATCAAACAAACTGTGCCGGGATGCTGCTCTGCCTCATGTTCTCCCTGCACAACACCAGACGACCACCCACGGCCCAAATGCCAGCGGCCGGTTCCTTCGTACCCTGCCGCCTCTGAGGTCCACTCCCCTCCTCCCTCGTCAGTGCTCGATCTCCCTACTGAGGCTTCAGTCTACCCTGTTTTCCCCCATCCACCCCCAAGACGCTTAACTGCGTAAGGCAATGTCCAGGGCCCATCCTAAATGCCTGAGCACAGGGAGCAGGAATTCCCCTTCCAGGGGACCTGGCAGCAAGGGCTCTTCTCCGGGGATGCCTCCCAAGCTCCTCCACCATGGATGCCTCCGCAGCGTGGAGCAACTCCCTTTCATCACGGCCATGTGTTCCAGCATTAAGCTAAGCTCTGTTACCTGGCTCTGTGCTGAGCATAGCCCCTGCTTTCATGGAACTTCTAGTCTGATCTGGAAGTGAAACCACCCACAGGAAAAACCCAGCCCTCTCCCTCCAGATGCCCTGCCAAGTTCAAAAGGGAAGTCTATGAACACGAACAAATCCAAAAAGTGAGAGGGAGTGAGGACTGGAAAGTGCTAACAGATCTCAAAGGAGGGGTGCCCTTTGATCTTTGTAGGACAGCAGAGCATGGATGGCCAGAGAAGGAAAGGGGTGGTAGCCAGGGGGAACCAGAAAGCACAGTCATGAGTTCATGAGTTCATTCATTCACTCTTGCAACAAAAGAGTGGCTTCTGTGTGTCTGGTCATGTGAGCCAACCCTGGGGCCACAGCAGTGAACAAGACCCCAGGGTTCTTTCCCTCACAGGGCTTCCAGCCCAGTGGAGGAGATAAACAGTCATCAGAGATGAGACAAATGCCTATAACATAGCATTATGATATGTGCCCTGAGTGTCTAGCAAGGATTTTAACCTGGGGATGAGTGAGGTTGGAGAAAGACCCGGGAAAGTGCTGGTTTGAGCAGGGCCCTGAAAGAGAAGGAGCAAGCCACGGAAGGTGGAAGTGAGGGAGGTGCCAGGTAAGGTGGAAGTGAGGGAGGTGCCACGGAAGGTGGAAGTGAGGGAGGTGCCACGGAAGGTGGAAGTGAGGGAGGTGCCAGGAAAGGGCAAGCTGGGGGAGGGAGAGGGTTGTCCACAAGGTATAGGGAGGGACCAGCCAGGTGAAAAATAAAAAGTAAAAGCATGTCATCAGCAAGTAATCTCCCACCATGGTCATTCCCAGGATATGTGACGCCCTTTTGCAATTTCTCTTCCTCCGTGGTCTCTTCCAAAAGGACAACTTAAACTCAAGAAAACGGTGTGGAGGTCCCTCAAAAAGTTAAAACCAGGACTACCATAGGATCCAGCAATCCCACCACAGGAGACATATCCAAAGAATGAAATCAGCATGTCAAAGAGATATCAGCACTCCCACGTTCACTGAAGCATTATTCACCATAGTCAAGATATAGAAACAACTTGAGTGTCCATCAACAGATGAATGAATTTTAAAAAATGTGTTATTTATATAATGAGATATTATTCATTCATAAAAGAGAAGGAAATCCTGCCATTTGGGGCATCATGGATGAGCCTGTAGGGCATCCTGCTAAATGAAATCAGCCAGATACGGAACGAGAAATGCTGGATGATGTACAACCTTAAAAAGCCACTCAGAAAGCACAGACTGGAGGGGTGGTTATCAGGGGCTGAGGGCAAAGGAAGTGAGTTGTTGGTCAAGAGCACGAACTGCCAGTTTGGGGACCGATAGGTGCTGGGGATCTAAGACACGGTCTGGTGATTATAGTTAACGTACTGCTGTGCATGCTTGACTATCACTAAGAGAGAAGTTCTTAGATGTCTTCACCAAAAAGAAAGATACACAAAATGGTAACTATATGAAGGGATGGATGTGTGATAACTTGATTGTGGTAACCACTTTGCACTGTCTGCATATATTAAATCATCCCATTGTACATCTTTTTTAAAAATCATGTGTACAACCTATTTTTTTTTAATTACTTCCCCTGAACAGATGCTGCCAGGGGGACATGGTGTGATGCACCCAACAACTTCAAGATATTGACTTCATTTCCTTTGGACCTGTACTCAGAAGATTGCTGGATTATATAGAAACTCTACTTTTAATTTTTGAGCGCTCTCCGTATACTATGTCCATAGTGGCTGTATCCATTTACATTCCCACCAACAGGGCACAAGGTTCCCTCTTCTCCACATCCTGGCCAGCACTTGTTATCTTTTGTCTTTTTAGTAACAGCCATTCTAACAAGTGTAAGGTAATATTTCATTATGCTTTTGATCTGCATTTACCTGAGGATTAGGAATCTTGAGGACCTTTTCACGTGTCCATTAGTTCCCCATACATTGTATGAGTTTTTATATTTTTTGGATATTAAAAAATGGTAATGATGTGCCCTGGCTGGTGTGGCTCAGTGGATTGGGCATCGTCCCACAAACCAAAAGGTCGCCAGTTCGGTTCCCGGTCAGGGCACATGTCTGGGTTGCGGTTTCAGTCCCTGGTTGGGGTGTGTGCAGAAGGCAGCTAATCGATTTTTCTCTCCCTCTCTTTCTTCCTCCCTTTCCTTCTCTCAAAAATCAAAAATAAAATAAAATTTTAAAAATGGTAACAATTTGAGCTGATCAATACTTTGATTAACTTGATTGTGGTAGTCATTTTACTATACGTACATCTATATCAAATCATCACATTGTATGCTGTAAATAGGTACAATTTTTCCAATTATGCCTCAATAAAGTAAGGGGAAAAGAAAAAAATTCATACTAGCAAAAAAAAAAAAGAAAAGAAAAGAAAAGACACCATCTCCACTCCGGGACTTCCCAGTTCATCAGGGAACGTATACAACTGAAATGCACGTGCCGTTCCCTGCGCAGGAACACTTTCTCCCCAATTCTTCGCCTGGTTGACTCTCCTAATCCTTTCATCTCAGCTTGAATTTCTTCCAGGAGGTCCCCTGACCTGCATGCATTCCACCCCCAGCCTCAAAGCTCTCTGAGAACCCTGTTCTCAAGCCCTATTCTCATCACACCTGTACTTGTCTCAATATTTCATCCCCATTTAATCATATAACTATACATTTAATGTCCATAGCCGCCACTAGGCTATAAGCATGACAGTGGTTTCAGGGTCTCTTGGTCATCACTGTGCCTAGGACTGAGGCAGGCATATAGTAGATGCTCAATAAATACTAGTTGGGCAAATAAATGCAGTAAAATAATTAACATAAACAATTATAACTTGATAGATGCTCTGATATTGAGGCAAAGTGAGGCAGAACATGCCTCTCTTTGTCTCACTAAGGACAAGAGACAAAAGAAATAACCATTAAGAGGGGATATTTGGTCAGTATCCCTCAATTTAAAAAAGAGGGGATATTTGCACTGTCTTAGGGGAAAGTAGGAGTTCCTGAGGCAACACAGCCGCAAGAGATTTTGAGATGTGAGGGCACACAACATGGGAATGCTAAGTGCTTGTGGTCTGCATGGCTGGGCAGAACACAGGAAATAAGATCGGAGATGTGGGCAGACGCTGGACCTCAGGGAACCTTGTGTGTCATATCAAGTATCCAGAACTCACCCCACAGAACACTGAGGAGCCAATTAAGTGTGGGTTCCTAGCCTTATGCTGATAGAACCCTCGGAGAGGGGTTTTGAACATCCATGGATTCCATAAAATTGCATGCACAATTATGGTCAGATTTGTGTTTTCTTCAAAAGAGGAATCGTGGCTTTGATTCTCAGAAAAATTGGTGACTCAAAGAAAGGTTAAGATCTACCACTTTCCCTGACTTCTCCTAATGAAAACAGCCCCATCCCCAGTTCATGACTTTTATAATATTTATAACAAAATTTAAATATGTTGTTGATTTATTTGCTTACTTGTTTATTGTCTGTCTTCCCCTCTGTGAGGGCAGGGATTTTTGTGTTTCTTCTTGGAAGGTCTGTCTCCAATGCCTAGCACCCATGCCCTGGAACATACAGAGCTCAATAAATATCTGTTGACTAAATAAAGCTTACTGTCAGTGTTCTTTCTAATTGTGGTAAAATACACGTAACATAAAATTCACCCTCTAAACCATTTTGAAGTGTTACAGTTCAGTGGCATTAAGTATATTCACATTGTTGTACAACCATCACTACCCTCCATCCACAGAACTTCCTTCATCTTGCAAAACTAAGACTGCGTACTCTTGAATAATAACTCCCCATCTTCCCACCTGCACCCAGCCCACGGTAACTATCGTTCCACCTTCCATCTCTATGACTTTGACTATTCTAGGTACCTCATGTAAGTGGAATCATACCTAAAGTGTTTGTCCTTTTGTGGTTGGCTTGGTTCACTTAGCATAATGTCCTCTAGGTTCAACCATGTTGTAGCATGTGTCAGAATTCCCTTCTTTTTAAAGCTGAGTAATTCCATTATATGTATATGCCACATTTTGTTTATCTATTTACTCACTGATGGGTACTTGGATTGCTTCCACCTTTTAGCCATTATGAATTATGCTGCTATGAACATGGGTGTGTATTCTGTAGCCCTTTTTGAAATACAGGTAGTCAAAGGATGGATGGGTAGATGAATGGATAGATGGCTGGATGAATGATGGATAGAAAAATGAAAGAGCTCTGAGCTGAGAGTTATATCTGTTTCCTGTCCTGGCTGTAACACTTTCGATCTGCATGACACACCAGACATCACAGATACTGTGAAGTAACAAGTGATGCTATTGTTACAGTGATAGTAGTATTGAGTTAAAGGAAATTTCAAAATATTTATAAGGATGAGTAATTCTGCATTATTGCATGATCACAGTTGGCATGCATCGGTGAAAGGATTAAGGATGAGACTTTAAGGTGTTGCTGACTAAGAAGAATGGGCAGAAGAGTGGTAATCCTGGAAAGGAAGGGAGTGCTTCGCGCTGGGAAACCACAGTCAGTGTCAAATACGAAACAAGCAATACCTTTGTCGAAACAACAGAAACAGAGTCACTGAAATTTCAGGACCTTGAGCCACAGGCTACTGGCAGTAAATGGTTCCAAATGTCACACAAGCATGCATAGCCCTGGTCAGATGGCTGAGATGGCTGGAGCATTGCGTCATACAACAGAAAAGGTTGTGGGCTCAATCCCCAGTCAGGGCACATACCTAAGTTGTGGATTCAATCCCCAGGTGAACCAGTGGGAGGCAACCAATTGATGTTTCCCTCTCATATCAATGTTTCCCTCTCGCTCTCTCTCTCTCTCTCTCTCATCAATAAACATATCCTTGGGTGATGATTAAAAAAGAAGAAGCATGTAGAAATGAAAAGCACAGAGAGAAGAGATTTTGAGGATATTGAGCTGTGCTCTGAACCGGCCCACAGGATTTCCTCATCCAGTCTCAACATCCATAGCCAGCCCCAACAGAAAAATAAGTAAATAGTTCATATAAAAAAAATACAAATGGCACATAAACATATTAAAAGATACCCCAGTCTCTCTCTAATAAGAAAAATGCAAATTAAAACTTCGGTGAGATACTATTTTTTTGGTATATTTTATTGATTATGCTACTACAGTTGTCTCATTTTTTTTCTCCCCTTTATCCCCTCCACCCTGCACCCCATCCCATCACCTCCACACCTCTTACTGCATGTTTATGGGTTGTACATATCAGTTCTTTGGCTTCTCAATTTCCTATACTATTCTTAGCCTCCCCCTATTTTTTTTTTGTCAACATTTTCCCACCACCACTTTCCCCAGCCCCACCCATTCCCACCTCCTACCCTCAATCCTTTCCCCATTTGGCTTTGTCTATGGGTCCTTTATGCATGTTCCTTGATGACCTTTCCCCTCCCTTTCCTCTGTTATCCCCTTCCCTCCTCCCCTCTGGTTACTGTCAGTTTGTTTTTTATTTCAATGTTGCTGGTTATATTTTGCTTGTTTGTTTATTTTGTTGATTAGGTTCCACTTATAGGTGAGATCATATGGTATCTGTCTGTCACCGCCTTGCTTATTTCACTTAGTATAATGCTCTCCAGTTCCATCCATGCTGTCACAAAGGGTAGTAGCTCTTTCTTTGTTTCTGCTTTCCTCTCAGGACTGGGTTCGCTGTGTCCCATAGGTTTTGGACTGTTGTATGTTCATTTTCATTTGTTTCCAGAAATTTTTTTATTTCTTCTTTGATCTCATTATTGACCCATTGATTTTTTAATAGCATGCTATTCAGCCTCCATGAGTTGGAATGTTTTTGAGTTTTATCCTTGAGGTTGGTTTCTAGTTTTAAGCTCTTGTGGTCTGAGAAAATGCTTGATATGATTTCAATTTTCTTAAATTTGTTGAGGTTTGTTTTGTGTCCTACCATGTAGTCTATCTTTGAAAATGTTCCACATGTATTTGAAAAGAATGTGTCCTTTGCTTCTTTGGGATGAAAGGTCCTATATGTACCAGCTAGGTCCATTTGTTCTAATGAGTCTTTCAGTTCCACAATATCCTTGTTGATATTTTGTTTGCATGATCTATCCATTGTTGACAGTGAGATGTTAAAATCCCCTACTATAAGTGCATTGCTGTCTATATCTTTCTTGAAGTCTTCCAGGATTTTCCTTATATATTTGGTTGCTCCAATGTTGGGTGCATTTAGGTTTACAATGTTTATGTTCTTGATGGATTCTTCCTTTGAGTATTATGAAGTATCCTTCTGTGTCTCTTTTGATGGCCTTTGTTTTGAAGTCTATTTTGTCTGATATAAGTATTGCTACCCCAGCTTTTTTTTTCCTGTGCATTGCTTGGAATATTTTTTTCCAACCATTTACTTTCAGTCTCTGTAGGTCTTTTGTTCTGAGGTGGGTCTCTTGTAGGCAGCATATGTGCAGGTCACGTTTTCTTATCCATTCAGCTACTCTGTGTCTTTTAATTGGAGCATTTAATCCATTTACATTCAAAGTTATTAGTGATAGGTACTTATTCATTTTTTCCCTTTGTACTTGTGTTCCTCTCTCTCTCACTCTTTTTCTTCATCTTCTTAAAGCAGTCCCTTTAGTATATCTTGCAATACTGGTTTTGTAGAGGTGTATTCTTTTAGCCTTCTTTTGTCTGGGAAACTCCTTATTCTGCCTTCCATTTTAATTGAGAGCTTTGCAGGGTAGAGTAGTCTTGGTTGCAGGCCTTTGCTTTTCATTACTCGGAATATTTCCTTCCATTCTCTTCTGGCTTGTAGTGTTTCTGTGGAGAAGTCAGCTGCTAGGTTATCAGGGCTCCCTTGTATGTTACTTCCCATTTCCCCCCTGCTGCCTTTAAGATTCTCCCTTTGTCCTTGATATCTGTCATTTTAATTATGATGTGCCATGGAGTGGGTCTCTTTGGGTTCCTCTTTAATAGGACCCTCTGTGCTTCCTGGACCTGTGTGACTTTTTCTCTCCTCAAATTAGGGAAGTTTTCCGTCATTACTTTCTCAAACAGGTTTTCTATTCCTTGCTCCTCTTCTTCTCCTTCTGGTATTTCTATTATATGGATATTATTATGTTTCACATTGTCCTGCATGTCCCTTAACCATTCTTCGTTCTTTTTGAGCCTTTTTTTCATTTTCTTGCTCTTTCTGGGAGTTTTTTTCTACCACATCCTCCAGCTTGCTGATTTGATGCTCTGCTTCATGATCCCTTTTACTGTGTTCTTCAATTCAAAAATTGTATTCTTCATTTCCTCTTGGCTCTTGTTGATAGTTTATATCAACAAGATATAAACTATCCCTTTCATGCTGATATAGTTTGTAGGAACTTCCTCGTAGTTTCTCTGTAGATTTTTGTAATTCTCACTGAGCTCACTGAGTTCACTGAGCTTCCTTATAACCATTATTTTTAACTCAATATCTGATAGTTTACTTGCCTCTATTTCATTTAATAGTCTTTCTGAGGGTTCCTCGTTTCCTTTCCATTGGGGCTTGTTTCTTTGTCTTCCCATTATTTCTCTGCCTGAGTAAAACCGCAAAGCCCAGGAAACAAACTGACAACTGCAAAAATAACTCTGCTCTGCAATCCCACTATCAACAGTAAACAAACCAGTATTAATAAGGCTATAAAGAGATTAAGGCTATTATAAGAAAGGAAAGAAATAAACTATAGTATAAAATCTAGTGACTTAATATGCACCAACTTGATGGAGAAGAAATAAGTATTAAAAAGCTACGTAGTAAAGAAAATATAGCAAATCATGGAGAAGACCACAGTTCATCTGGGTAGCCTCTAGTATTTACCACTGTTTTTTCTTTCTGGATCCACCTCTGGTGATGTCAGATGTTGACCCCATCTGACCTTAGGCAGTCTGTTCGAGACTTCCGGGGATCTACTGTCTGTGGCTGTCTCCTTCAGTTGTTAATCTAGTCACTCTGTGCTCAGCAGTCAGGTTTAAGCACCATAGGGCGGGGCTGAATCCCTCCTGTGGTTGGGGCTAATGTTTCCCCTCTGGCCACTGCTGCTTGGAGGGGAGCAGTCTATGTAAGCTCAATGGCTGCTGCCTTAGGGGGATGATTCGGTACCAGCATCCCTGAGGCTACTCTCAGTTCTCTCCCAAAGTCTCCCTCCCCGGTCTCTCCTCAGGCATCTCTAGTCCACTCTGCGCCCCCTGTGCAGGGATCTACTGTCTGTGGCTGCCACTTTGCACTCAGCAGTCAGGCTTAAGCACCCCAGGGCCAGGGCAGAGTCCCCCCTGAGGGCAGGGCTATTGATTCCTCTCAGGCTGCGCTGCTCAGGGGAGTGATCTGCCTGAGCAAGATGGCTGCTGCCGCATAGGGGATGACACAGCACCAGATCCCAGCAGCTCAGTTCTCTCCCCAAGTCCCCCATCTCTGGTCTCTCCTCAGGTGTCTCCAGCCCATTCTGCCCCCACCTTTGCCAGAGCCCAGGGTAAGTGGCTGCAGATGGAAACGGTTCTTCCAGTCTCCAGCCGCCCTTCTCTGGCAGAGAGCAGCCTTGCCGCTTTTCTCAGCTGACTGTTATCTGTGTACTTTCTGGGCTCTGGTGCTGTAGGCTGGGGGTCCCTGCTTATGGTCCCCACTCTTCTCAGGGGGACCCAACCGGCTGCTTAAATATTCCTCCAGCGCTACCGCCTGAGGGTGCCCAGCCAGCCTTCTTGCGTCTCCACCATGCTCCTTACCAGTCAGGTTGTGCCGAACTGACTCTTCTGTCTGTCGGAGGTTATAAGGCTTCTCTCTCGCTATTGTTCAGTTGTTTGTCCGGGTGACTTCTCCACACTTCAGTTGTAATTCCAGATTGGTCCTGGGAGGAGGTCGGTGTGACTTCCATTCACTCCTCTGCCATCTTGATCCTCCCTCTCACCAAGATACTGTTTTTTACCTCCCATACTAGAAAAGATCATAAACAAAATGATACTATATTATGTTGTAAGAAAAACATGTACTATCACATGACACTGGTGGGAGCATAAATCAGCACCACCTCTAAAAGAGTAATTTGAGAACATCTATCAAAATTATATCAAGAGAATGAGAGGACAAGCCACAGACTGGGGGAAAAATTACAAAAGACACATCTGAGCGAGGACTGTCAACTAAAATAGGCAAAGAACTCTTAAAATTTAACAATAAGAAAATTAACACCCAATTTAAAAATGGGAAAAAGGTCTGAACAGATACCTCATCAAAGAAGATATGCAGATATCTTCTGATATGCAAATAAGCATGTGAAAAGATGCTCAGCATCATGTGTCATTAGGGAATTGCCAATTAAAGCGAGATGTCCCTACACACCTATTGGAATGGCCAAAATCCAAAACTCTGACACCACCACATGCTGGCTAGGATGCGGAACAACAGAAACCCTCATTTATGGTCAACAGAAATTCAAATTGCACTTTGGAAGGCGGTTTAGCGGTTTCTTACAAAACTAACATACTTCTACTATGTGATCCAGCAATTGTGCCCCCAAAGGAGTTAAAAACATGTTTCCACAAAAATCTGCACACAGTTGTTCACAGCAGCTTTATCCATGATTGCCAAAACTTGGAAGCAACCAAGATGTCCTTTCAGTAGATGAATGGATGGATAAACTGTGGGACATCCAGACAGTGGAATATTATTCAGTGATAAAAAGAAATGAGCTATCAAGTTACAGAAAGACATGAAAGAATGTTTAATGTATATTAATAAATGAAAGAAACCAATCTGAAGAGGCTATAAGAGTATTATATACTCTTATAATTCCAACTATAGGACACTGGGAAAAGGCAAAATTGTAGAGAGTAAAAAGATCAGTGGTTGTCAGAGGTTACAGAGAAAAGGGGGATGAATAGGTAAGCATAGAGAATGTGAAATTTTAGAGCAGTAAAATTCTTCTATATGATACTATAATAGTGGATACATGTCATTATACATTTCTCAAAATTCATAGAATGTACAATGCCAAGAGTGAGCCCTAATGATGGAGGAGGATATATGGGAACTTTGTACTTTCAGCTCAATTTTGCTGTAAACCTAAAACTGTACTACAAGATAAAGTCTACTAAAAAAAATTAAACATGCACATACCCTTTGACCCAACAATTTTAATATTTATGCTCCAGATAGGCTTACATAAGGGCAAAAAATGACCTTTGTTCAAAGTTATTTATTGCCGCACTATTTGTAATGGGAAAAGATTAGGAGCAGCCGAAATGCCCATCTATAAAGGACTAGTTAAGTATATTACAGTTTATCCTTAATGGAATAATATTGTCCCATGCAGCCATAAAAAAATGAAAACTCTAGCATATCGATATCGATTGGTCTCAAAGGTATTTTGTTAAGTTAAAAAAAAGCAAAGTGTGCAAAACAGCATACAAGAGGAATATGCTGAAATTAGAGTAACATAACAGGAGGTGGGGAAAGAATATTGGTACATATTTGCTTACATGTGCTTTCAAAAAATCTCTTGGGTACACGGAGACTGACAAAATTGCTGGCCTTCAGGGAGAAAATTTGGAAGACTGGAAAGTTTTTTCTATATATGCATACGTACTTTATGAAGCGTAAGTATGTATTACGCACTAGATCAACAGATAGTCGGAGGGAGGAAGGGAGGAGAGATAAAGAGAGATTGCTGGTGGGAGAGCTGGGGCTGAAATCCAGGTCTTCAGCTCCTGTTTGGTTTTACTATCTATCCTGGGCTTAAAGTACAGTGAAGGAAATGGACTTGATTACACAGGCAACGTTTGCAACTGTAAAGATAAATGAACCACAAAACTGGCTTCTAAGAAACAGCTTTCCTGTCCTACCCATGATTTCTAATAGGCATTGTCCCTGCTGAGACACCAAAAATGCTAAGACAAAGCAATAAGGCAGAGACTCAGCTAAAGAATGATCTTCTGTGTGAGCAAGAGGAAAAAGTCCTAATTCACGTCAAGTGTCCCCGATCCCTTGGATTTTCTAAGAGTCTTAGGCAAACTCCTCAACAAGTTTTTTCCAAGTTTGGGCAATGCTACCAGGAAGGAAGGTAAGAGGAGAGTCATTCTCACTACCTTGAATGACAAAGATGCAACAATCAACAGCTTGGGCTTAGTCCAATATTTTAGCTTGACTTTTATTCAAGTATTACATAACATGTACAAAAATGAAACCATATGTCCCCAGAGAAATATAAACAACCCCACAAATATATGCCCACATAGACATGCACACAAATGTCAACCCCAAAGCCCAGAATTAAAGTCTAAGATGAAGAACCATCCATTCTAATTTGGCTACACTTTGCAAAGGAACAACCATGATGCTTCAAAAAGCAAAATCCTAAAATCTCTCTTTTTCTCAGGGTAGCTATGTTCCCACACATTGATAGATCCCCTAGGGCTACCTTTTCTTCCCAGGCTCCTCAAGAGAAATCAAGTCTCTTCTCCCACTCCAATCCTCAGTAACAAAATCTCATGGAGTTGGCAAAGGGGATCCATGAATGACTCAGAATAAAATGGGGGCTGACTGGACTAGCAACAAGTCATTTGTAGACAAGGAGACTCAAAGTATATTAGGTGACTATCTTTAGGTATCTGAAGGGCAAGCAGGCAGAATGAACAGGTGTTTGTTTGTTTGTTTGATGTGGGAAAACAGGAAGCAATGGGTGGAAAGGGCATGGAGCCCAATAAGAGAGATTTATAACGACCAGGTAATCTGCAAATAGATGGGATGTCTCGTGAAGGACCGAGTTTCTCAGCCTCGGGGTCTCAACAGCAACAGCAGGTTAACCACCTACGTAAGATGTTATTCAGGGGATTCCAGCACTGGGTGAAAGATTACATTCAATGCCCTCTTAGGACTAGTTCAATTCTAAAATTCACTAAGTCTCAAACATACACAGAGGACGCTGAATTCCCCTAGACTCTTCAACTGAGCAAAATTTGAGAGATACTACAAGGTCGTACCTGTTCCATATCGCTCCTCTCCCTGAAATCCCATTTCACTTCTACAGACCTTAAAGAATGCTCACGAAGTAGAAGACAGTATGCGGAAAAAGTGTGTCTGGAGAGAGATAAAAAGAAGATAAGGTTCAGTTCCCCAAATGGGCATATTATCCCAGATCTCAGATTAAGCGTCATTGTCAAGAAGTCTCCCACTCCCCCTAAAATCTGGCTTAAGAGCCCTGTCCACGCCCCTTTCCTGCTCACAGCCCTGAGTGCTGGTCAGAGCACGCACCACGTTCATCACATTCCACTGCCTGTTCTCTTCATTCGACTATGAAGTTTGTGAGGACAGGCAATAAACATGCACAAAAGCAAGCATGCAGAGGATATAAAGAGCTCTTACAACTCAATCAGAAAAAAATGACCTAATAGGGTGGAAAAGGTGGCAGGAAATGAAGAAACCCGAAGGGCCAATAACCATATAAAAAGATGCTCTGCTTCAACAGTAATAAAGGAAATATATAATTAAAATTTTGTTATATACCTAAAGGAATATCTGAAACAGATAATAGCAATAAAGGAAATATATAATTTAAAATTTACTATATAATTCAAAAATGTATATTATATCAGGTTGGTCAATATGAAAAGAAGCTAAAAATAGCAGGTATTAGAAAGGATGTGAAGAAGCAGGATTTTTTTTTTTACATTATTGGTGGGAGTATAAATTAGTACAAATACTTTGAATAAAATTTGGTTGTACCTTGTAAAGGTAGAGCTTTGCATATAGAGCTTTAAGGGCTTCCACTTCTAGGTACCTACCCTAAAGAAACTCTTACACGTATCACGCACAAAGGGATGGATACAAGAATATTCATTACAGCGCTGCTTGCAACTTTTTTTAAAAAAGAAAGGACTAATATAACTGTACATCAGGTAAAAACTTATTTTTAGGAGGGACTATTTTATGGCCATAATAGGTGTCAACATGGATAAATCTCAAAAACACAATGCTGAGTGAGAAAAACAAGTTACAAAGAATTTTACAGTATGCTTTTATTTACATACATTTTAAAAGCACCTGACACTCTGAGTGTGTGTGCACGTGTGTGGAGAGATAGAGAGACCAAGAGAAAGGGAGAGAATTCACAAATATGTAGAAATAAAATATAAAAATAAACACTGGAATGACAAATGGCAACTTCAAGATAGTAGTTACCTCTGGAGAGGCAGGAAGAAAGGTTGAAGAGCAGAGTTTTAACTGAACCTATATAATTTGTTGGGTCTTTTTAATATAGAAAAGCAATGTATTCCATTATAAGCACTTACACAGTCAGTCATGGAGAATACCAGTCCTGCTGGTAAAACAGGTCACCCAAACCAGATGGTATCGAACTAGTGGTCAAGGACTAACTCCTCAAAGAAAAAGGCAACTCTTATCCAGGATTAATTTAATTTTAAAAACAAATACAAGCTATCAATTCACTCTTCTCAACTTGACAGTCTATCTGTGCTATAACTGTCAGGTAAAAACATACATCTTCACAACTTGGTGGTCCTAAGTTTTTTTTAAAAAACCATTTCACAGAAAGGACTGAAATAATATGAAAACTGCTCAAGAAATACACTAACAAGCAAAAATATTTGGGGAAAGAGGAGCATGTAGTTTTGATTTAACTCAAGATACTGAGAGATTGGCCTACAGAGGAAATTGTGCATCCTGGGAAGTCAGGTGTGAAGGTTTTAGAGTAGCAATTTATATGACTTGAATCTCTCCTAATTCCTAAACAAAAACAACATCTTGCAGTATTTATACATCATGGCTCAGACACCTATCTCACTTGGCTCTACTCCTTACTTCTAGCCTTTACTGAAATGAGTCTGAAAAACTTGGGGATGTAGCATCAGAAGAAAAATAAAATAACCACACACAATAGTCCCCTTTCAGGGGCTATTTTAGATCTTTGTTACTAGAAAATTCCTGAAGAAAATATAAATATAA
Organism: Mormoops blainvillei; assembly: GCA_004026545.1. Taxonomy (NCBI): domain Eukaryota; kingdom Metazoa; phylum Chordata; class Mammalia; order Chiroptera; family Mormoopidae; genus Mormoops; species Mormoops blainvillei. The sequence goes on along the minus strand of PVJD01000358.1, from coordinate 412,733 downwards.
GTCTGTGGCTTTGCTGAATCAAGTTTTCCCGTTAATATTTAGAAAACACCCTCAGTTTGGGCTAATGTCATTGTTGATGGTACCTATCATAGAGAGACAGCTGAACAAAGTCTGGGTCTCAAAACCAACGTTAAGTCAGTATCAGGGTTGAAAGGGAACAAGGGAGAGTCTAAAATCACAAGAAGTGCAGATGTATTTAAGACCCCTGCCCTTCTGGATCCACACTTCTTTCAGGGTCTTCATCATTATAAATGTCCTCTGCCATTTGTCACACTTGCATGATACTGTCTTCTGACACAGAACAGATCACCCAAGGTTCATCGGGATTCCAGGAGAAATCAGCTATCTTGGCAGTGTGACCACCATGAATAAGCAACTCTGGTGGCCCATCTTCTGCATCTTCCGGGGATTGTTCCTCTCCAATTTTACTTAAATCCCAGACCTTCAGTCTGCGATCAGTACCACCGGAAGCCAAAATAGTCTCATCGTGAGGTGACCACTGAACCCGGAATATTTCATCCTTATGTGATTCAAAGGAATGCAATTTAAGTTTCAGATTTCTCAGATCCCACAAGGCAACAGTCTTATCAGCTGATCCTGTGGCAAGAATGAACTCACTCTAAGGGCTGAAAGAAAGGCAGAGCACTTCAGCAGTGTGCGCATCATCTGCATGGCTTGGTCTGGAAGTACTGTTTGAACAAGTATCCCAGGTCATAAGTTTCTGATCATCCGCAACTGACCGTAACAGAGACTCGTGAAGCAGATGCCAGGAAACATCGTCCACTACTGCTGTATGCCCCGTAAAGATGGCCTTCGCATCCACAACTTTCCCTTCCTTTGGAACAGCACTGATGTCCCACAGGCGGATGGTATGGTCATCTGAAGCACTAAGTAAGTACCCACTGAGATTTGGGTTCCAAGAAAGCCCACAGCCTTCCTCCTGATGTCCACGGAGACGCAAGCCTGGTCTGCACTCTCCACAAGAATCTGGTTTAGAAGGATGCTTTGTATAATCAAAAACAAGAACATCACGGGAGGGAGTCTTTGTTGCAATGAGGCAAGGGTTCTGGGGCATATAACGTGCCCTGTTTACTTCTCCTTCATGGTTGATCTTGATTTCTACTTCAATTTTTCCACTAACAGAGCCAAAGCCTCCAAATGCTCCCTTCTCGCTGTCATAGTGTGAAGCACCAAACTGAGCATCACCATTAGGGGGCTGCACACTGGCTATCGCGAGGCGGTTTTGTCCACCCGACGTGTGTCCCCAGGACAAGTCGACGAATGCTGAAATCTTTTCCTTTGGGTCTGGCTACATCTGGAAGCCACTGTGCAATTAAGCTGGGCCACTCCAGGGCATGGGTCATCACCAGATCATAAAGAAAAGGAGTGTTCTTTTACCATATTTTGTACTCTTCATTGATCACATGTTCTTCTACTGCACCATCAAAGGCTGCTTCCTTGTCAGCCACGGCAGGTAGGCAAGCCAGGGGTATCCTGAGCTCTACAGTTGTGGGAGGGGCGTGGAGTCTCTGGGTCTATAATTTTTTTTTTTAAGGACAAAGAGATCCAAACCAAAACACACACACAAATAAGTACAGTACAAAGGGAGTGCAATAATATCAGAAGCAAAGAGCTATGAGAAAAGAGTGAGATTCATGACCCTGGGAAGCTCCTGGACGACTTCATGGAGGGAGCAGCTTAGAGCTGGACCTTGAAGGGTGGGGAGGATTTCACAGACTGAGATAGGATGAGCAAAGGCATAGTGATGTGAACAAGGGAGGAGGCTGGGGAAACCCAGTCACCCCAAGCAGCTGAGGTGAAGGAGTGGAGGGGTAAGAGAATTCCTCCAGTAGGTAAGTGGAGTGTTTATCCTTCTTTTTGCTGGAAAGCTCTCCAGAGGGCTTTATGAGCAACATAAAGGCCAAATCCTGCCCTTTCATGGCCTCATTGCGTATGTGATGGTATCTTGCATATTTAGACAATAAACAGATAGAATGAAAGCAACATCATCTAAGGGGTGAGAGGGTCCTAGGGCTCCTAGACTTTTGAGAGAAAGGAAAAAACAGATTATTTCCTCCATTTTGCCTCTTTTTCAGATAACTTATAGGAAGGAAGCTAGGGTATTGCAGAAAGTTCCGGAATATCGATATGTTTTAAGATTAGGGTTAGAGCTTAGAGCCTCTGTCCTAGTGTAGCACCCTGCCATTAATTCAAAGGCACAGGAGGAAGAGAAAATTACTTATAACTGTCTGAAACCTGAGAGAAATTGAAATAGGACATTCAATCAAATCATCTATTTAAATTGTGAAGCCACACATAGTCCCATTTGTATTTGCCGAGTTACCGTGTGCAAATTCAGACATTTCCCATCAAGATAGAAACCAGAAGCAAAGGAAGCTACATTGCCACCTTGTGGTGAGACCCAGAGCTGCACTGAGATAGTTCTTCATCCCCCCCCACCCCCAACCCCCGCCCTGTCTCCCCACACTGCACCGCCAAGACCACTCAGTCGCCCGTGCCTTGTCTGGGCCTGAAGTCACTAGATGCGGGTGCTGGTCAGCAGAAACGAAGAACTAGAGTCAACAACAGACATGACCAGGAGTCAGGAGGCCCCATTCTGTGACTCCCTTGAGGTACTGGAGGTCTCCCTTCTTCCCAACATACTTCAGGCAAGATCAGCACAGCCAAGATCAGAGGGCTGGAAAGTGAGTAAAATAGTGCGGGGTTGGGGGAGAGACAGGAGAAGCGGTATAATACCAACACCACTGAGGTTCACAGGTGGTGAACAAGCCGGTAGTGATTATCTGAGCCTCAGGCCTTCCTGAAAAATAACTTTTTTTTTCTATTAAAAACTGTGTGATAGCAGAAGCAAAGATCATCAGCTACAGACGGCCAATAGTCTGCATCTCAAGTGTCAACTTTCAACTAATTGGTGGTAACTAACTAGAACACTGTGTTAAGTAGGATTCTGAGGCACAGTTGGAGGTCAGTGAAAGAAGGGCATTAATGATTAACATGCGTCTCTGGTACAGGAGGGTGGGCTAACAATATACCTATTCTAGTGAAGGTTCTGTTGATGAAGATCTCTATTAGCTCTAACTTCTCTGAGTCTCAGTTTTTCTCATTATAAAATTAGGATAATTATGCCTTCTATGCCTATTTTACAAAAACAAAGACCATGGATTTGAAGGGTCTTTTTTAATTGTTATTCTATTACAGTTGTCCCAATGTTTCCTCCTTTGCCCTTCTCCAGCCATCCCATCCACCCCACCCCCACTCCCATAGTCAATCCCCACACTGTTGTCCATGTCCATGGATCATTCATACTTGTTCTTTGACTAGTCCCTTCCCCTTATTTCCACCATTATCCCTCTCCCCACTCCCCTCTGGTCACTGTCAGTCTGTTCCATGTTTCCTGCCTGAGGTTCTATTTTGTTCATTAGATTCCTCTTATAGGATCATATGGTATTTGTCCTTCACTGACTGGCTTATTTCACTTAACATAAGATTCTCCAGTTCCATCCATGCTGTCACAAAAGGTAGGAGTTCCTTCTTTCTTTCTGCTGTGTAGTATTCCATTGCGTAAATGTACCACAGTTTTTTGATCCACTCATTTACTGATGGGCACCTTAGGCTGCTTCCAGCACTTGGCTATGGTAAATGGTGCTTCTGTGAACATAGGTGTGCATAAGCTCTTTTGAACTGGCATTCTTAGAGTATATTCCCAGCAGCAGAATCGCTGGGTCAAAAGGCAGTTCCATTTTTAGTTTATTGAGGTAATTGCATTCCATTTTCCACAGGCAATGCACCAGTCTGCATTCCCACTGAAGGGCCTTAAAGGATCTAAGAATAAAGGTATGAAGTGGTACAAGTGTTTCTGTTGACTTCCCTGGATGAACAAAAGAGTGGACGACTCCAGAGCAGCTAGTTGCCTTTCCCAACCTAAACACCACTGAAAGAGCTGAAGGGCATTGTTTGAAAAATGTTAGGGACTCAACGAGATCATAACACTGAGTCAAACAAAGTGGGTAAACTGGGGGGCAAAGAATTTAAATCATTAACTGTGACGCTGCAGCTGTAATTTTTCAGGGCCAGAGAATGAAATAAAATGAAACCAACAGCATCGTTGAAGGACCCTTATATTAATTCACTCAACAATTACTTAGTAATCATCCCCTCACTTGCTAATTTTATAAATATTTACTGAGCACCTACTATGTACCAGTTCTATGTTAAGTTTAGGAATAGAGTTGAGGATAAAAGAGTTAGGTACCTACCCAAATGGAAAGTCTATAATAAGCAAATAATTACCATAAAATGATGTGTTGTGAAAAGAGGAGTATGAGGTGCCAGGAAAGCCTCCTTGGAGAAAAGGGGCTTTGCATGTCTGTAGGCCAGAGGCTGCACATCCCAGTGCCAGGGGCAAATTCAACCACCCACAACATTTTTGGTTAGCACCATGTTTTAAAAGCACCTGAAGGGCTTCATTGGGGCATGAACTCTCCAGTTTTCCATAGTCCCCACCACTCCGTACTGTATTCTGCTCAGTACTCTCTCACATTGAGATACCATGGACCCTGAACAACACGCCATCAAGAAGGACAGCAGGAGAGTGAGGTAGGAAATGGGGTGAGAACGCATTCCAGGTGAGCAAATGCCCAGAACAGACAGAGGTGGAGGTGCCTCTGAGGGACTGGGAGGTCCAGGTAGCCACAGTGTGGACGAGACCACAGGGCTCAACTCCCCTATGTTATATATGAAGAAACGGATGCTCAGAGAGAAGGGACGTGCTCAAGTCACACAACTAGCAAAGCAAGCAACGGACTCAGGACTAAACCTCAACCCTCGTGTTCTTCGATGACAAATTCTTCCCATGCAATCCTTTCCTCTGACCCATTAGGCCCACTAATCCCTAGTAAAATCTCAGGGAACATACAGGAATCCAGGTTTATTCACACCAGCTTCCCACAGGGATTCGGACTAATCAGGCATGAGGCCGTGGCCCTGTTCCCAAGGATGGCTCCCTAACCTCCTCCACCACATTCTCGAGTGTGAGTCAGGGCTGAGTTTAGGAGTCGGCAAGTTTCTGGGGCTGGGTTCAGGACCCGCCTTATCCGTACTTTCCCTGGGTGCTGTGATGACAGGGAAATGCCTCTCCCAGACACATAAGGAAGCCTGGCATTCCACCATCAGCTCTCCTTCCTCTAGCCCAAGTGTCTGCCCCATGTTTAAATGCAAATACCCTTGGAGGAAGTGACACTGCCACCTTAGTGTGAGGGTAGCATCAAATCCGAAAAGCCAAAACTGGAAAAAAACCTAAAGATAAGCCAAGCCAACCCTCTAATGATATTAATGAGGAATGTGAGCCCAGAGAAAACAGACGGGCCCCTGATCACTCGGGGTCAAAGCCAGGGAGGGAGGAACCCTGGTCTCCTGATTCCCGGTCCAGGGCTCTTTCTACTGCTCCACACTGTCTCTCATTTGGGTCCTGCTCAAAGAGTGACTTCCTGGAGGAACTGAGAAGGGAAAGAAAAAGGGTATCACAGGGGTGAGGAAAGGCACTGGGAGGAGGAGAGGAGAAAATGTGACTAACTGGTTCAAGAATGTTGATCTATATACTGAATTATTGACATTCAAATTATATATATATATTGAAACCTATAGAATTTTATGTACCAATTTTAACCTTAAAAAAAGAGAGAGAGAATGCTAATCTAGACTGTGTCTAAACCCACACTGAATCTCTTTGGTTTTCTGACTATAACACCACTGGAGAGAATGTTCTCCATGTGAACTCTTTGGTAAAAGAAGATATCTTTCTGGTTTTTTGTTTATCTTAAAGCTGCTCATTCTAATTCTGATACATGTTACAATGTGGGTGAATCTTGAAAACATTCAAAAGTATATGAGCTACCTAAGAATAGGCAAATATATAAAGACAGAAATTATAATAGTGGCTACCAAGGGGCTGGAGAGGGAGTATAAAGGGACATTTAATTGTTCAATACATACAGGGTTTCTGTTTGGGATGATGAAAAAGTTCTGGAAATAGCGGGGATGGTAGCAAAACATCATGAATGTACTTAATGCCTTTGAATTGTACACTTAAAAATAATTTAATAAATAAATTGAATGTTGTGTATGTTTTACCACAATTTTTTTTTTAAAACCTGTTCCTTCTAAGCTGAGGATAATGGCTGTGGAAGATGTCTCATGCTGCTGTTCAATTAAAGTTAAATCCATGTTTCTTCTCTCTGTCCCTGTCATGGAAATACAGGCAGATAAGATCTTAGTGGTTAAGAACAAATATTTTCTACTCAAAACACAGATGCATTCAAAGTTTTCTTCTGTGTTTTACTGGTTGTGTGATGTCAGGCAAGCTGTACCACAAGGCTTCCAAACTTTGATTTTTGATTTTGATTTAAAACCCCTGGGGCACCTGGACTTCACCACAGCCTCAGTCTCCCTGTAGGAAACTAGGGGACGCTAATATCTACTTGATACAATTTCTATGACAGTTAGGTGAGACAGTATATGTAAAGTGCTTAACTTAATCACAGCACTCAGTGAGCACTCAATAAATGGAAAATAATATTCTTATTTTTTTCACTTCGTTTTTGTCCTTCCAAACTTAAGAGTCATCTAAGAGAGTGTGTGTGCGTGTGTGTGTGTGCGTGTGTGTGTTTAAGTTTGGGTTTTTGCTATGTGTGCACAATTGGGTAGATAAGATCTCTTGCACAGGCGGCAAGCTCCTTGCAAAGTTGCTCGTGTTCCAAGGAGACACGTGTTTCTGTTCTGAAGAGGCACATATTTGTGTGTTTGCAGCTGAGCAGGGTGTGTATGCATATGTATATATATAAAACACTGTTTCCTTAGGAGACTTTGTTGTCAATTAAATATTTCAAAAGGAATTTCCTCTTATCATGAAAATATCACCCGAGGTTAGTGATTGGGAAGATAACTAAAAATTTATTGGTCAAAGGGGAAGGTTATGTTTTAATTGAGGTCTTTTATCCTAACCAAAGGTTCAAGATATTGCAGAAGGTTGTGATGACTGGTTATAAACATTCTGGCCTATAGTTGGTGTGGGTCACCAGACTGTAAATGCCACACGGTCTCTCAGGTCCCCTGCCCAGTCTCCTCAGTCAGAGGTAGAAAGGCCAATCTTGGGGGTTTCAGGGCACCCTTTCTGCTGCCCTTCCACAGAGGCCGTCTGCAGGTTCACAAAGGCTAAAGTCTAGAGGCAGGACCCCTGAGTTCTGATCAGCCTCTGAGTCAAGCTCCCTTGGCCACAGCAGGACTCCACGGTCATCCCTGAAGAAAGGTTGCAGTGTGATGCAATGGTTAACTGCGCTGGCATTAAAGTCAGACACACCTGGACCTCCATCTCCCAGCTAGTAAATGTATGACCCAGTGACTTCCTCTTGCTGAGATTCCATTTCCTCAATTATGAAACATGGATTTAAAAAAAATAAAGTTTCTATCTCACCAAGTCATTGGAAAAATTAATTTAAAACTTGCACTGAACCCTGGCTGGTGTGGCTCAGTGGATTGAGCACTGGCCTGTGACCCAAAGGGTCACCAGTTCGATTCCCAGTCAGGGCACATGCCTGGGTTGTGGGCCAGGTCCCCAGCTGAGGGCATGAGAGAGGCAACCAGTCGATGTGCCTCTCACACATCAATGTTTCTCTCCCTTCCTCCCTCCCTTTCCATCGCTCTAAAGATAAATAATAAAATAAAATTTAAAAACTTGCACTGAAAGTCCCTAGCATAATACCTGTCATAAGGTAATGTTCAAATAATAATAGCTAATAGTTATTGAACACTTATTCTGTGCCTCTTTACACAAGCATCATCTCATTTAATCTTCACAGCAGCCCAAAGTGGTAGATACTGTTATTATCCCCATTGTTCAGATGAAGAAACGGAGGTACTTGTCCAAAATTCCTATGTTGAAGTCCTAACTTCCAGGAGCTCAGAATGTGACCTTGTTTGGAGATGGGGTCTTTGCAGAGGTAATCGAGTTATTATAAAATGGTCTGTGTCTCTGCTTCTCTGTTTTCTCTGTTAATAAGGACACTAGTCGCTGGGTTCGGGGCCCACCCTAATCCGGTGTAACCTCATCTTAAATAATGATATCTGCAAAGACACTGTTTTCAAATAAGGTCACATTCTGAGGTTCTGGGTGGTCATGAATTTTGGGGGCACACTAATCAACCCAGTGTAGACAGAAGAGCTCCAAAGCAGTGGGTCTCAAAATGGACTGAGTGGGAGGTGGTCAACTGATGTTTCTCTCTCACATCAGTGTTTCTCTCCCTTTTTTTTCCCTCCCTTCCCCTTTCTCTAAAAATAAATAAAATCTTTTAAAAAGCACACACACACACATTGGCATGGAGGCTAGGCACAGAGGGGCCTGCTTTTAGATGTCCATAGGCATGTACTTCCCAAACCAGAGTGAAATCAAGGATATTACACATTATCTTTTATTTATATGCATAGAGCATACATATAAACAATATCCACATACGTATACTCACACGTGTACATTATATGCACACACACATACACAGAATGCAAAGAGACTGGAGGGGCATATACCTAGGTATTAACTATGGCAACCTAAGGGGGAAGGGGTGAATGGGACTTATTTCTCCTGTGTCTTATTATTCCTGTAGATGAAGGGATATTGCTTTTTTAATAAGAAAAGAAAACCTCCCTGGTTCTAAAACTGAGCTCTAACCTCTAGATCAGATTGCTGGGACTGGGCTTCCTGGGCTGCCCTCATCTTTTTGTCGCTCTGAATACCTTCATGCTTTCTTTCCCCATCAACACTGGCTCTCAGAAAGGATCTGCTTGCTCCAAGTACTCCGACCTATCAGCAAGTGATTCCTTGAGTACTATGTATGTTCTTCCTCCTGGGGCAGAACAGCATTTCAAAGAAGATCAAAGTCGAAATCCATGGGCATGAAGGTCTGGTCTACCAGTGGAATGTTAGCTATCAGTTAGCCAGGTAGGAACACAGAGAGCCTTCTGGTCACCCCTGAAATCCCCGGGCTTGGGGAACTGCCTACCTCAGTTACTTGCAGGAGTCTAGCCGGTGGATAATCTTAGGCTCTGCACCCAGAAACGATCAACAAATACGTAAAAGGTAGGATCCAAACTCGCAGCATTACTCAACACTAGATAAAAAGCCTCCAAAACTCAGCCCACTTTTAAGACCCAGAAAAGGCACTAGACTCAGGAGACCTGAGTTCAAATTTTGGCTGCCGCTAACTCCCTGGGAAATCTCCGTCCCTCTATTTGGCCTCTCATGACCTCCGTTTTGTCTCTGGAAAAGGGTCAGGTTTGGACAAGGTGACTTCCAAGTTCCCCCTCAGCTCTACTCAGGGCTGCACCAGATCCTCCGGGGGGTGTGTGCACCAGGAACATTCCTAAAGGGTCAAACAATTAACCATTGGCCTGGGTCGGTTCCAGAAAGGACTCAAAAATTAACCTTGTTATTCTCGTTTTCTCTTTTAATCTTTACCACTTGTAACTCTGGCGAGGCATCCTTGCTCTGCTGCCTCTATGGTCCAGCTGCCATCCCCCGACCCTCTACCCAGAGTGCTCTGCCGCCCCAACTTCCCCTCCCCACAACTAAACTTTGTTGATTCTCCCTTCCTCCATGAAACCATTCCTGACCCCCAAAGGCCCTGTGAACACAGGCCTCTGACCACCTCGCTATACTGTACTATAACCCAGGGGAAGGTGCTTAGCACCCACTGCGGGGATGTAGTGACCTCACCCATGGGCACTTCTTCCTACTCGGCTATTCTCCTTAGGGGCTGAAACTGTGCTGTGTGCAACCTTTTATCGGATGCACAGGTTCATGGTTCAGGATGCTGGACTGCTTGAGATGCCTTTCACAGAGCTGAGAAATACGCCCTGACCACTAGGAACAGCCCTTAGCTCTTTAAAACACCTGTAAGTTCTCTTTGCTCCCTGACCCTCCCAGGAGCCCTGTGAGGCAGGCTCGGCCGGAATGTCAAGCAAACCCCTTAAGGTCGAGTGGCAGGCTGCGGGAGAGCCCAAACTATGCGCCAGCGCTCTCGCCTCCAGATTTTGGGCTTCGGGGTGTGCAGCGGGCAGCGAAATCGCAGCCTTGACCCATTTTCAAGAAACTGCAGCCTGGGGCCACCATTATATCAACATGTGAACACACACACACACACACTTTATAAATACCTTCGCACTGGCGCCAGCCTGTTTGGGGCTTCGCCCCTTCTGACTCTACGGCTGTTTTTTCTCCCCTCTTCCATCATCGTTCTCTAAGAGAGTAACAGCCTAGGGCAGTTCCCAGATCCATACATTTTCTCCAAGAGATTTTAAGAGGCCAGAAGTTGCTGAAGTGGATCCTAACGGCTCTGGTGTGCTCCCCTCAGCCCCCGCCCTCCTACCCTGCGCACTGCCTTGCTTAGCATGGAGAGTAGACGGGTGAAAGTTTTGGAAAGTGTGCAAGCACCCCAGTTCACAACAAGGACATGGGCTTCGCAGCCAAAAACTCATCTTTGTCCTGTCCTGCATCCATGGGACCATATTCTCTTGTCACAACCACCACTTTCGCTGTTTAGCAGGGCCATTAGGGAACCTGTAAATATATACCCATATTTATATGCATGTGGCTAGTAGGTGCAGGTGTGTCTGGGCAGGTGCATTTATGCTATTGTGTTTAGTTTGAGTGTGTAGTGTGTATGTGTGTTACAGGCATAGTGAACATCCATGGGTACCTACGGGTACCCTCCTCAAAATGTATACACATGTGGATGAGTATGTGGGAGGACATAAATATTTTTCACTTGCTATTCACCCATCAGTCCAAGAAAGATGTCCTGATGCTGCAGGCACCGTGCAAGATTCTGGGGATGACTAAGAGACAGTATATGGATGGATCTACTCCAGGGTACATGGTGGCAGGCAGGTTTTTCAGGGCTATGTAGATGTCTGTGAAGTCACTGTACCTGTGTATGTGCACATCAGATCCCACATAAACTAGGAAAGCCGCTGATTGCCTAAGTGAGGACACATTGTCTGTTGATGCCGAAAGATGCCGCTGTGTTCTCTTCCCAAGCCCCACAGACTGGACCCTGAGTAGTCCTCAGGCAATAAAGGCGTCCTCTGCCCAGCACTCTGCCAGGGTGGAAGCCTCGCCTGCTGGGTCCCCTCATCATGCCAGCCATTGCAGCCTCCCCACCCGTCAGGAGGGGAGCCAACATTTCCTGATAACAGGGCACTGGGAGGCCATGCCGCTGGGAGCCACCTGAGCTTCACGTGGTTTTATGGTTCCACAGTTAATGTTTGGCCCTGAGTTATTTCTACTCTAGGAGGGAAGCCAGGTGAGGCGGGGGGGAAATGGGGGCAGGGGAGATAAGGTGCTAGGTCACCTGCAGGAGGCACCTGCCCTGGCAGCCACCTCTGGTACCACAATGCCAGCCGGATTCTAGGTCCTGCGGAAGGAAAGAGCCACCCAAACAAAAGAGGGTAAGGGCTTCTGGCAACAGGGACGGAAAAGAGAGCCCTTCTAAAGTGCCCCCAGGAGCCCAGCATCCTCTCTACCACCTTCTAAGGTATCCAGGAAGCTCTTCTACCAACAGATCAGAGAAGGAGTCAGATTGGTCACCCGCGAGGACACAAGCAACTCACTGCCCCCAGTGCTCTCAAACTTCTCTTTTATACTGCAACAGAAATCTACCTCCAACAACTTCCATTTACTGGTCCCACTTTCCCTCTCAAAAAAAAATATTCCTGGGAATAACCACCCTTTGGTTAATGTCTCCAGAAAGTCCCTATTTCCAATGCTAATATATAACCTGGGGAAAATACAGTATTACTTTACAGTTTGAGTATTTTTCTTTCCCGGTTGAAGTCTTTAAATTCCTTAAGAGTAGAGAGGTTATATATACAGTTGATCTTTGAACAACACAGGTTTGAAAGGCATGGGTTCGCTTACACATGATTTTTGTTTTTCAATAACACTGTAAGTGTATTTTCTCTTCTTTACGACTTTCTTAACATTTTCTTTTCTTAAGCTTACTTTATTGTAAGAATACAGTATATAATACATATAAAATTTAAAATATGTATTAATCAACTATTTATGTTATTGGTGAGGTTTCAGGTCAACAGTAAGCTATTAGTTAAGTTTTGGGGGCGTCCAAACTTATACATGAAAAAAAATTTTTTTAAGTTATACATGGATTTTTGACTGTGTGAGGGGTAGGTGAACCAACCCTTGAGTTGTTCAAGGTATATATATATTTTTTATATATATAAAAAATATATAGAATATATATATAATATATATATATTTATATATATTATATATATATAATTTTCAACCGAGTCTACCCAGGACTAAGAGGGAGCGTCTAGGGAACTTTGAAGGCAGAGAAATCTAAAGTAACTGGTAATGAACAGGTAGTGGAGAGAAGGATTCAGTGAGGCCAAAGCGGAGAGAGGTTACGGTGAGTCAGCTCCAGATAAACAAACAATAAGGAATCTGCCAGGGCAAAGAAGAGCCCCCCAAGGCACAGTGGTTGTCCCTGGGAATGAGGCAGCCAGCAGAAAATGCCCAAAGCCTGGGGCAAGGACTGGGACGAGGTCAGGAAGAGAAGGGGTCACCAGGGCACATGAGGCAAAAAGGGCACTTAGACTGCACACTGAACATGTAAGTCTGCCTGTTTCCCAGGGCCCTTTAGTAAACTCTCACAGGGCAAGGTTTTCACATAGGATTGGAGGAGAATTCATCAAGCTCAGATCAAGAGAGCCTCAGAATATGCCACAGGCACATCTAAGAAACTAGCCCGGATGATACAGCTCATCCCATTTGGACTTGATTCTATCCAACAGGGCTTGGTTCAGCGCAAGAAAAGAGTGGAATACATGACAAACACATGAAAAGAAGCTCAACATCACTAGCCATTAGAGAAATACAAAGCAAAACCATAAGGATATACCACTTCAAGCCCACTAGGATGACTATAATCAATCAATCAACCCATCAATAACAAGTGTTGGCGAGGATGTGGAGAACCCTCCGACATTGCTGGTGGGAATGTAAAATGCTGCAGCCAAGGTTCGGCGGTTCCTCAGTAAAGTCAAACATAGAATTGCCATATGATGCAGCAATTCCACTCCTAGGTATATACCTCAAAGAGCTGAAAACACAGCGACACAAAAACAGGTACAGGAATGCTCACAATAGCACTTCTCACAACAGCCAAAAGGTGAAAACGATCCAAAGGTCCATCAACTGATGAAAGAATAAACTAAATGTGGTCTATCCACACCATGGAATGACACTCAGCTATAAAAAGAAAAAGACGTATCGATATATACCACAAAATGGATGCACCCTGCAAACATGCTGAGTGAAAGAAGACAGATACAAAAGGCCACCTATGATACCATATCTGTGAAATGTCCAGAATGGGTAACTCCATAGAGACAGAGAGCCGATCAGTGGTTGTCAGGGACTGAGGGAGGAAGAAATAGGGTGTGACCACTAATGGGTACATGTTTCCCTTCAGGGTGATAAAAACATTTTGGAATTAGATAGCGGTGCTGATTGCACAACAACGTAAATGTATTAAATGCCACTAAATTATACACCTTAAATAGTTAATTTTATATTGCGCGAATTTCACCTCAATTAAAAAAAAGAGACGTGGGCCAGCAGGGCCTTTTAAATAACTCTTGCACAGGCATGGCCTCCTCCACCAAGCTGGAGGCCAGGCCTCTGCCTACCAAAATCAGGGAGTCAGAGCTAGGGACCTTTACCCAGTCGGCCAGCCAATGAGGCAGAGCCCCCCTCACAGCTCCCCTCCTCTCCACCTCGGCAACTCTCTCTCTCTGCTTGGTGAGGCCACAGGTGCCCCCAGAGCCCTGAGAGGCGTCAGAGCAAGAAATCAGGAGAGAAGGGCAGCTCCTTAGTGCTGACCTTCCTTTGAACTCACTGGGTGGCTCCTTCACGGGTTTGCACATTCAATAATTCACCAGCTTGCCAAGGTACCGGTCCTACTAAAGGGGCCTGAGCTGGCGAGGGAAGCTCTCTCTGCTCCCCCACAAATAATGACCACTTACTGATTGTCTACTATGGGCCAGCACAGGACATGGCACTTGACTTAACTATCACATTTAATCCTCACAATAACCCTATAAGGTAGATACTATAGGACCACAGTAGGGCTTTTGTGGATGGCAGGTACTGTGGCCTCATGGGTCCCTTTCTCAACAAACAATAGTTAAACATTATATTTCACAACTGTGTTTGTATAAAGATATTATTATTGTCTTAATGTTATATATTAAAACATTTTCCTGGACCTAAATGTTCACTTTTAGAACTTTTACAAATTAAGTTCACAACTTAGAACTTTTTTGTTCTAATTTGAAAAGAAACTAAAACATTTTCACGGGCCTCCAAAAAGCTCATGGCCCCTAGACATTGGGATTCCTGTGCCTGATGAGTAAGTTGATCTGGATATTATTGTCGCCCTTTCACAGATAACAAAACTGAGGCTTAAATTACAGTGTTGAAAAGTGGTAGGAATGTATGAATGGGCAACTGACTTCTGACAAGTGTGCCAAGGCAACTCAGTGAAGAAAGGACAGTGTCTTCAACAAATGGTTCTAAGAAAACTGGTATCCACATACAAAAGAATGAAGTGGACCCCTATCTCACACCTTATACAAACATTAACTCAAATGGATCCAAGGACTGATTGTAAGAGCTAAAACTAGAAAAATCTTAGAAGAAAACATGGATGTAAATCTTCGTGACTTTATGGTTCCTTAGACATGAAAACTAAAATACAAGCAACCAAACAAAAACTAGGTAAATTAGACTTCATCAAAAAATTTTTAATTTTGTTCTTCAAAGGACACTTTCAAGAAAGTAAAAGGACAATCCACAGAATGGGAGAAAAAGTATATTTTAAGAACTCTTAACAACTCAACAATAAAAAGACAAATAACCCAATTTAAAATTAGCTGTAGGACTTGAACAGAAATTTCTCCTAAAAAGACCTACAAATGGCCAACAAAGACATGAAATGATGCATAACATTATCAGTTATTAGGAAAATGCAGATCAAAACCACAATGAAATGCCACTTCACACACACTAGGATGGCTTTTTATTTTTTAGATGGAAGTAACAAGTGTGGGTGACGATGTGGCAAAATTAGAAAACTCATTCATTACTGGTGGGCCTGTAAGGTGGTGCAGTCTCTTTGCAAAACAGCCTAGCAATTCCTTGAAAAGTTAATCAGGTCTCACCCAGAAATTCTACTCTTAGGTATATGCCCAAGAGAAATGAAAATCTATATCCACACAAAAACTTGTACACAATTGTTCACAGCAGCATTCTTCATAACGGTCAAAAAGAGGAAACACCCCCAAATGTCCATCAACAATAAGTGAATAAAAAAAATGTAATGACTAACTGATGAATGGATAAACTAAATTCACACAATGAAGCGTTATGCAGTCATAAAAAGGAGTATTAACACCTACTGCCACATGGAAGCACCATGTAAACATTATGCTTAGTAAAAGAAGCCAGAAACAAAAGGCCATATATTATAAATATAATAAAGATTAAATTTTTTTTAAAGCCAAGTACATCGGATGTGCAAAGGGTGTTTTGTATCAGGGCTCTAGTTAACGGGGGTACTGACGTTGCATGCCAAGCAAAACCCTCTTAGGTCCTCTTGAAAGTCGTGGGGAACACTGTCTATTAGAATCTCTGAAATAATATGACAACCTTCTTGTGAAAGGAAGGACAATGCGTTGAGATGATGCTCAAACTTCCTTGGGGGTTGTACTTATTTTTACCAAACTGAATGTTGGTTAGTTTTTTTTATGATAAAAATTAATTGAAGAAAAAAGGCCATGTATTATATGATTCCATGTACATGAAGTGTCCAGAATAGGCAAATCCACAGAGACAGACAATAGATTAGCGGTTGCCAGGGACTGGAGGGGAGAGAGAATGGGAGTGACTGCTAAGAGGTACTGGGTTTCTTTTGGGAGTGATGAAAATATTATGGAATTAGGCAGTGGTACTGCTTGTCCAACTTTGTGAATTTACTACAAACAGATAAAATCTACATTTCAAAATGGTCATTTTTATGGTATATGAATTTTGTCTCAATTTTTGTAATCCTCACCCAAGGATGTTTATTGATTTTTAGAGAGAGGAAGGGGGGGGAGAGAGAGAGAGAGAAACGTCGATCAATTGCTTCCCATACATGCCTTAACCAGAGATCAAACTCGCAACCTAGGTGCGTGCCCTGACCAGGGATGGAACCCACGACCTTCTGGTGCATGGGACAATGTTCCAACCAACTGAGCCACCCAGCCAGGGCTATATCTCAATTTTTAAAAAGGAAACTTGATTATATTTATGAGTGTATAACTGTGAACAAACCAAATGCTATCAAATTGTACACTTTACATGAGTGAATTGTATGGTATGTGAATCATATCTCAATAAAGCTATTACCCAGAAAAAGAATGGTAAGACTACAGTTCAATTCCAGATCTTCCCACTTCTAAAATGAATGCTTTCAACCAGTACGTCACACTGCAGGGTGATCCCAGAAGGGCTCTTTACCTCCCTCCTTTCCTCATACTAGTTCCTTTTCCTCTCCCTACTTCATGAGGCCCTCTGAGCACCAGAAGCTCTGGGCAAGAAGTTTCTTTTTTCTGAGTATGCACTGTCCAGATCAGTTCCTCCTCAAAAGCTCCCAAGGGCCTATAATCTGAAGCCAAATCACCCCAACTGGAAAACCAGGCTTCTCAAGATCTGGCACCAGCTTTCTTTACCTGGGACTTTGTTCCACGAGCCCAACATCCGAGCCAAACAGTTCTGCCTGCACTTACCTGAATCATGTCTTTTCCTGCTGTCCCACGTGCCTGGAAAACCTTCTCTCCACACCCTCCATGGCATGGCCACATCCTACCCCTGTGCTCTGATGCCACCTTCTCTGAGTTCAAACTTACACACACACACACACACACACACACACAGAGGCATTAATTTTACTTTCTCGGAGCCCTCACAGGTCTTTATTTATACCTCCATGCATCTGTCCCTGTATTAAGATATTTGAACATATATTACTTGGGACAGCTCAGTAAAGAACCCAAAGCGCCAGCACAGTGTCTGGTACACAGTGGTGCTCACAAAAGTCACACAAACTAACTGAAGTCACTTCAATCTGACCCCCAGTCATCTCACTGCTTTTTCTACTAATGGCCAACTGGAAACACTACAGGCAGTTCGAACGAAGCACTTAGAATGCTAATGGATGAAAATGGGTTACAGCCACATCTACTTCATGTAAATTATGAATTTTATGACCTCGGTTACCTTGACTACCCAGCTGTTGGTTAGCACACCTTGCTCAGTCCGTGGGGTGGAATTGTTCCCCTGGCAGGGTGATGGCAGCCAGGGGTGATATGAAGGGGATGAGAATTCAGCACCTACGGTACCAGCACCATCTGGGATCCTTCCTGACCCTTCCTCAATTCAAACTGAGATGGCCGAAGGGTTGAGGTGTCCTGAGGGGTGTGCTACAGTTCTGCTGTGAGAAGGTCCCAGGAAGGGGAGCAAGGGAGGGCCAGGCCAACAACCCCCACTCCGGGTGTAATGGAGGACTGCCCTCATTGGAGGTGCCCTTCAAATTCCTAGCCATTGCTGTCCCCTGGTGTCCTGACTGGCCACATCTTACGATGTTCCACCAGCACTACCAGCTAGGGCAGCACCTCCCAATAGAAATATTACAATGCGAGCCATGAGTGTACTTTAAAGTTTTTAGTAGCCACATTTTAAAAGGTAAAAAGTAACAGGTGATGTTAATTCCGTAATGGATTTTACTTAACACCATATATCTAAAATATTAGCACTTCACCATGTAATCACCATAAAAAAATCACTAATGAGATATTCTATCTTCTTATTTCCATGCTAAACCTTCAAAATCTGACATGTATTTTACACTTTCAGGACACCTCAATTCAGGCAAGCCATACGTCAAGTGCCTGACAGCCACAGGCAGCTAGTGGCTACTACGAACAGCTTAGCCCTAGGGCCTTGAAGAGCACTGTCCCACGTCCCAAGCCAAATATTACCTCTACACAAATCTTCGCTCCTGAGCTCTTGCTTCTCATCTGCACTTGCCTGTCTAACAGGAATCTCTGTAAGTTCCCCGAAACTGCATTCTCATTTTCCACTGCGTAATCTATCTCCGCAGCTCAATCAGTGGCCTCCCCATCCATCTGCTAGAACTAAAAATCCAAAGAGTCCTCCTTTTCCTTCGCTCCTGCCCCACAGCTAAACAGTATGAAGTCCTTCCAGGGCAGCCCATAGCGATATCGGTCCAGCGGCCTCCTTCCCCGCCGCTACCCTAGCGCGGGCCCTCGTCTTGCCCGGCCTGCTGCAGTGGCCTTCTCACTGCTTCGGCGCCTGCTCTCCCGCCCCCTCACTCCACACCCGCACTGCGCGGCGGAGGGATTCGACCTGTCTCCAGCCCTTCATCGGCGTCCCAAAGCCCTACTGATGAAATCCAAACTCCTCACCTAGCTTCGCCTCGCCCTTTACTACCTGCTCCCGGCACTTCTCTGCCCGCTGCTCTCCCACCAGCCATAGGGCTCCAACCTGCTGAACTCATTCACACTTTTGCTCCCTCCATCTGGAATGTTCCTCCTCCAGAGCTTTGTATGACTGGTTGCTTCTCAGCATTCAGACCACTCACCATCCTATCTGCCATAGTCTTGTCATTCTTAATCATTTTCTATCGCAAAATCTT
Organism: Mormoops blainvillei; assembly: GCA_004026545.1. Classification (NCBI taxonomy): domain Eukaryota; kingdom Metazoa; phylum Chordata; class Mammalia; order Chiroptera; family Mormoopidae; genus Mormoops; species Mormoops blainvillei. The sequence goes on along the minus strand of PVJD01000358.1, from coordinate 393,882 downwards.
TATTTTCTTCGCAACATTCATTACTCCCAAAGATTTGATTGTTTTGGTCCGTTTTCTGTCTCCTTTCACTAAAACATAAGCTCCATGAGAGAAAGCATTTCCCTTCTATTGTTCATGGCCGTTCTTCTAGCAACCAGAATAGTACCTGACACACAGTAACATGTGAGCGAGTGAGCGAGTGAGTGAGTGGGTGAGTGACTGCCGTTCCCTGGCTCTGCAACAGTCTCGCCTGTCCATGGCTGGCTCCTTCTCCGTCAGGTCTTAGGCAACGTGTCACCAGCCCAGGGAGCCTTCTCAGACTTCCCTCCATTATTTTCTATCTCAGCATCCTCTTTGCTACCTTCGTAACACAATTTTGACTCTAGCCGATTTGTTGACTTTCATAGTTGTCTTTGTTTCTTTTGTCTTCCTTTGACTGCTCTTTCCACCGCTCTATACTCTGCACTCCATAAACAGGGACGACATCTGCACAGTTCATTTTTGTCACCCACTGCCTAGCACAAACCCTGGCATGCGGTGCATGTCCAGTAAGTACCTGTGGAATGAATAGCCAACTCTTCCTGGTACCTTCCAGCCCTGCTCAGGTAAGCAGTCAGTCCCCTGGGGCACCCTACCAGGTCCCTTCGAGGAGCCTGCCTTGCCCTGGTCTCCTCCAGCCCCCAGAAACTGCAGCTCCCACCTCACTGGACCACAGAGGGGATCTGGGCATGATGTGAGCTGGGTACATAACTTCAAAGAAAGGGGAAGGACTGAGGCAAAAGAGAGAAAACCACTGTCCCCAGGGTGTGTTTGAGGCTTGTCCTTTCCCTTCCCTCCATCCCCAAGGGTCCCAAGAACCCACCCAGGTTGGGCTGAGAGAGAATTTCTAACTCCAGAGACCCAGCTACCACCCTCCTCAGTCCCTGCTCCCACTCTCACTGGGCTGAGCACAAGGCCAGTCACTTCAGTCCCCCCAACTTACCAGCAGGTCAAACCCTCACCACCAGGTCAAAAAGCAACAGGGTCTGTTACCAATCCCCTTACTATGGTTGGTCAGAGTTCTGCAATGTCCTTGGGGGCAATTCTCCACTCAGGAATTTTCTTTCCACTCAAGTCTCAGGCCTTAGAGATCATGGAGCTTCAGTCCCTCACTTTTCCAGAAGACTAGAGAGAAGCAGGGACTTGCCCAGGGTCACCAGCCAAGGCCAGAACCCCAGGCTCCAGTGAGCGGAGGTAACAGGCCATGGTTTCCCCAAGCGACCTCTGCCTCTCTCTTCCACACTTCCCCACCCCCCACCTCAGGGAAACCGCAAGAAGCCTGGTTATAACCTCCTCACACCTGGGCTCTCACCTCTGCGATCTCATTTTCAACCCACAGCATGAGGCAAGGTGGGGGAGTCGGTGGTGCGTTACAGAGATTGTTCGCCCCACTTGAGGGAGGGCTCACAGTACCACTGAGGCCCAGAATGGTCAAGTGGCTCCCACAGGACACAGAAGCAACACCAAGAACAGAACCCAGGAGTCCTCTCTCCAGCTCAGGGCCAGGACCCACTGTGCTCTGAGCCTCTGGGCCACCGCCGTGCCTGCCCTGACGTTCAAGGAGGGGAGCAGATTAGGTTAAATCCACAGCCTCTCTCAGGTCAGCCTCCCATCTGCACAGCAAAGGGTTGAACTTGGAAGCCTCTCCCAGCTCAGCAGCCTGCAAGCACTGGCCTGGCTGTGTCCATGGCAGCTCTGCAAGCACCTAGGACACCTGGGCTGGCCCAAGAATACCATGGTACTTGGGATCTTTCCATGTCATTGTCACTTTTCCCCAAGTGCCTGGAAGATCCCAAGTGGGCAGGTCCCCTCAGGAGGACAAAAGTTAGGCCTGGGTACCGCATATTCCCCCTCTTCCCTGACCCTCGTCGCCCTGGCCATGTGCGGGACAGCACACCGGGACAGAGGCGGCAAGGGAAACTTGATGGCCCGCTGAGAGGCCCACAAGAAACTGAAAGACTAAGGGACCGATGGAGAAACTGTGTGACCGGCGCGGCTGTGTGACTTGACTACCTGCTCTTGGGCTGACAGGCTGACTGACAGGCCGGCTGTACTGGCTGCCAGGCGGGCTGACGGGACAGACCGGGCTGGTGGGTTGGCTGCGACGGCTGTTGCCGTCGGCCGCCAGCATCTCCGCCTCCTGGTAACTTCATGTCCACTCACCGCGCCTCCTCTACCATCACCAACGGGTTTCGGAACCAAAGCCCACCAAGCTGGGCTGCCAAGGCTCCTTCCGAGGGCGGAGGTGCAGCCTTTGCACGGCCCGCGGCGCCACCTAGCGGAAGAGAGGGGACGGGGCCGGTCTTGCTGGGTGGAGCTAAAATGAAGAGTCAGGAGCTGCGAGAAGGGGCTGGAAGAGGCGGGGGCGGGACTCTGCAGTCCCTTCTTTTTCGGACTTCGCCCCTCTTTCCTCCTCTTTTGTTTGCCCTTTGGGCCTCCGTCTCCTCCTCCTCCTCCTCTCTAGCCGAAGTGGGCGGGACCGTCCGGAACCCCAGTCACACCGCGGACCTGTCCTGTGACCTGGGCCAAGGAGAGAAGTTTCCGTTTCCCCTTAGACCCCCGGCATCCTGGCATTCTGACGGCTCCGAGGCCCGGCGGGGGCGGGGGCCGGCGAGACCCTTCCGGGTCAGGCGGGTGGCTGAGCTCCGCGGGGGTGGAGGGCCCCAGAAATCCTTGATGACTCTGCAGAGGTCTGGGGAGCCTGAGTGAGCAAGGTGGGGGCAAGGACCGGTGGAATTTGCATTGTTTCGGTTCCTGGGCGCAGAACTGCCCCGCGCAGCATTTGCTTCCTCCTCCCCACCCAGCTGGACCTCAGCAGCTCACCAACGAACTCACCTGCCTTCCAGAAGGCCAGCCTGAAGCGTGGTGAACCTCGGCGAGCCCCTAGGTGGCAGCAAAGGCCGGAGAAAGAGGCCTCAGAATGGTCTCCCTTCAGCCCTAATACCGGAAAAGCGGGGAGGGATAGAGCAACTTCACAGAGGAGAGAACTGGAGTCCGAAGCGCAGGAACATGCTCACGTCACGCAGCAGGAGGAGAGAAGACGAGGCAGAGAGGAGAGGCTACAAGGGAGAAGCCCCAAAAGTGATGGTTCAGAGCACAGATGCACTCAGATCTGCCCTCCAGATGGTGCGACTGTGGGAGTCTCCTCACGTCTCTGAGGCCGTCTCTTTACCTGTAGGTGGGGGACAAGAAGAGCACCAATTTCACAGGATGTTTTGAAGATTAACTGAGAAGCTGTGTGGAAATCACTTAGTGCAGTGCCTGGCACGTAGTAAGTGCTCATAATGGCCACATTAATCAATGTAAAGCAGCACTTTACAAGCCACCCAAACCGTGTCTGGCTGGTATCTTGATGTGATGGTCTCTTGTCAAAGTGGCTAAGTTACAGTCCCCAGTTACTCAGTCAAACCCTAATCTAGATGTTGCTGGTGATGGGATTTTGTGGGTGCAATTAAAGTCCACTACAATCGACTTTAAAGGAAATAATCCTAGATAATCTGGGGGGCTCAGATTCAATCAGTTGAAAGGCCTTAAGATCAGAGCTGAAGAAAAATCCTATACTCACCTGGCAGGGGAGACGCCATGACCATGAAGGTGGTTTTCCCAGGACGAGGCTTATCCAGTGCCCTCCGGGTGTGCTGACCCCTGCGATTGCCCCAAATGTGGAAAACCCGACTGCATAATTTGTGGTCGTGGGGGACTGCGTTTGTGCTCTTCCCTGAAGAAAAGAAAAAAACCTGCCAGTGGGCAGCCGCTTTGACCCTTGGCAAGAGTTCGAGTGTGCGCCTCATGATTTCAGACTTGCCTTGCCAGCCCCACAATTGTGTAAATCAACTCCATGAAAAAAAAATCTCAATATTCATCTCCTACTGGTACTATTTCTCTGCTTGAACCCTGGCTAATACATGGAGGAAGTGAGGGGTGTTTGTGTGTGTTTGTACACACACATGCACTGGAATCACAGGGCCCGATCTTCATGTTTGTTCACTCCTTTTTAAGCCCAGGGTGGTTTGTGCCTTTCAGAATCCTGTAGTTGGAGGCTACAGCAAAATCATGGGTAGGGCTGAGGGTGGGGCTAGAAGGTGATGGGGGCAAAGGGCCCAAACACAAGCCCCTTGGTCCCTTCCATAACCCCTACTACACCAGGCCTAGGCCTAATGGCTGCACTCTCCTTGTTTCCAGGCTTTCCCTACAGTCCTCTTTTCTCAAGGGAGGCCATGCTCATCCTCCTCCCCCTGCAGCAGGTGTAGGATTGGGAATGAAGGGTGCGCACCATGCCGCTTCCCCGGGAGCCAGCTGGTGAGGAGGAGGCTTCTCCCTCAGCCAGCTGGTCCGCATGTCTCTGTACCCGACCTCTCCCATCTCCGTCCCACAGGCCCTGTGTCCCGTGCACACCCACACCTCTTGCCCTCCCACCCTAATTCTAACAGTCACTAAAATGTATCCATTACATCTCCTTTCGCCTCAGCACCAACCTATGGGGCAGGAGTTAATACTGTCATGACCCTCATTTTACAGAAGAGGACGATGAGGCACAGAGGTGTGTTCTCAACCTCCCCCCCGCACCACCACCCCATGGCTCCTCCTAGGGAGACAGGCTTGGGAGAAATTTAAAAGTCAGTCGAGAACACCTGTGGTGGAGAGCCAGCAGCTCTGATGGGACTGAAGGGTTTCATCTCTTCTCAGACTCTGTTTGCTCCTCTGCACAAATGGTGGTGGTAAAGATCAAGGAAGTGGCCGATCTGAAAGCACTTGGCTTCCCTTTCTTCCTCCATTTCCCTAGGAAACTGAGGAGGCTGGTAAAACATGGTCTCGTGGGAAGAGGGTGGGCTCAGGAGTCAGCAGGCCCTTGTCTGAGGCCTGGTGTGGCCCCTTGCAAACTAAGGACTTTGGCAAGTCCTGGAACTTCAGTTTCCTCATCCGTAAGATGGACCAGGGTGGCACTCCCTCACAGAGCTCCCGTGGGGGCAGGCAAGCAGCTGGCACTCATTAGCACTCAGGCCTCAGGCCTACCACCTGTTCTCTCCACTTTTATCAGGGGGTTGGCGAAAGGGAGCACCTCATGCCGCCCTTAGTACCAGTCTTGCCCTGCTTCTTCACCTGAGAGAAGAGCAGTTACTCCCCCACCCCGAGTCCTCATGCCATCCCGTGGCACCCTGCGTCCTTCCTTTCGCTCACCCCATATCTAGTCCTTCAGCAAATCCTGTCAGCGCCATCTCCCAAATACGCCCACCGTGTCCCTCCATTTCATCGCCACCACCCAGGTCCCCACCATCCAGTCTCCCTCCTGGGAAAATTGCTCTTCCTCTCTGCCCCATGCAAGAGCAAGAGCAAGATTTTTCACATGCGAACAGGGTCATGCTCAGCACTTTCCCTGCGGGGTTTCCCAATCTCTGGCCTCCGAGGGCTGAGGCCTGGTCCCTGCCGCCCCCTCCACCCTCATTTCACACCTGGCTCCCTCCCTCTCTCTGCGTGGCCTCATTTCGGCTCCTGTTCTGCACACTCCCTTAGCACTCGCTGTTCCCTCTGCCAAGACAGGCTGCTCCCCCACTCCACCCCACCCCCTTTAGTTATTTCTTCTCCTGCGCAGGCTGCTTATGGTACTTCTGTTAAACACATCGCTGGCATTTCGTGTCTTCCCTGTGCCCAGTCTGCACCACATCATTCTTTGGGTGACCGCGGGATTACCCTTGGCCCCGCCACACACAACTGTGAGCTCCATTAGGACCGAGACCGGGGCTGGTTTTGCTTTATCGTGGGATCCTGGTGCCCACACACGGGGAGAGCTGAACCAGTGCTTACTGAGGTGAGGGAGTGAGGCAAGGCACCTTCCTGACTATGGGCGGGACCCACATGCCCTGGTTTACTTGGGGAGGCCCAGTTTTCACCAGTCATCCCAGCATAATAATAATGGTGCCCTGGTTCACTCTCAAGTGTCCCAGTTTGGTGACACATTACATGGTCAGCCTAGTTATTGGAAAGGGTAGACGGTTCACCAGAGAGCTTCTGCTCTTTCCCAACCCCAAGCTGGTTTCCCACGTTCACCCTGTAAACCCAGAGCTTTTTCTTCTCGCTCCTGAGATATTTTTCTCTTTTAAATGTTCTCCATGCATTGCCCCTAACCCCCAGAAATACAAAAGAATTCTGTTTGCCCATTTCACTGCAGAACTGTCTTCCTGGAAGGTTGCCATGGTGATCGAATGATGTCACTGCCCTGGAAACAGTTGCCTAGGAGATGAGTGATGTCACTTCCAGGAGATGATTGCCATGGTAACCATCTCAGTGGAACTAGGGGGTGGCCAGGAAAGTGAAGAGGGTGGAGGGCGGATGCAGAAGGGACAAACGTGAAGGGCGGAAGGAAAAGGGGGGCCGTGCCGGAAAAAAGGGCTGGGAAGAGGATGAGGACTGTCCCAGGGCAGTTGAAAATAACAGAGAATCACAGAATCTCAGAAATGGAAAGGTGCCAGAGACCACAAAAAGCAATGGCCTCCTTTTTAGAGGCTGCTGAAAGGCCAGTACTTGCTCCAGGTCACACCACCAATTTACAGGGGATACCAGAACTAACCCTGCGGCCTCACGACCCTCAGTTTCTATGTGGCTCATCGGTAACTGACTGTGGTGGGAAGAGCAAGGATGTCTTTTGGCCATTTCGTTTTTAAAAAATTCTGGCCTCCCTCAAATCAATCATTCACAAATTTAACAAATTCTTATTGTGACCTGTGTACTAGGCCCTTGAGAAGAATCTAAGTAACATTTTCATAGCTGCTTTTTTATTTTATATTTTTATTGTAGCTCCCCCTCTAGAGTGTTAGCCCCAGGAGGACAAGTAATTCACCAAGGTTTCCCTAGCACCCTACCCATTGTCTGTTGAATGAGTGAAGACAAAATGGTAAGTGACATTGTGTGGTACAGACCCACAGTACAGGAACCCAGGAAGGGGCTCACAGTAGCTGGCAGGAAGCAGGTAGGATTTGGGTAGGCCAAGAGGAGAAAGCTGTTCCTAAAGGGAAAGTAATGGCTTCAGTCAAACTGAGAGAGCAGGCTGAACAGAGCTGGGTCCAGCTACGGAGAGATTTCAACTGGTGGCGTTTGGGTCCACCTCTCGAGCCATATCGTAGCTATAGCACCGACCCGTACCTCCTCTTACAAGGAATGAAGGCACTAGGGCTCATGTCCTGGACAAGCCTGGTAGTGGGAGTGGGGCAGCAGAAAAGACCGATCTGGCTGAAGAGGCAAATGTGAAGACGGTAACTGAGAGAAGCCTGGTTGGTGAGGAAGGAAGAGGTCATGTCACGGAACACCTGGAATGTCAGGCTTCTAGCCTCTATGTGAAGGTGTGTCCATGAAAAGAACAAGGACCTTGGAGACCTGCACAGAGATATGCTCTGCCACTTCCCAGCTCTGTGACCACATGAGAGTCACTTTTCCTCTCTGAGCCTTTCAAGTGGAGCTACAGCCTTCTTTGTGGATTGCCAGTTTTGAATTTTAAGCTGTATGTAAAGGCCCATTTAGCATGGTAACTGCTAAGTCACCCTCAAAAGGCAATCAGCCAATGTTATTTCCCCTCCCCTTCTTTGTATAGTCCCTGCCCACCAAAATGGCATGGAAGTTGTAAACTTGACAGTGGATTCTTTCCCTCTTTAGCTCACCCGACCTTGTGCTAGGCACCACAGGGACCTATGGTCCAGTGGAGAGATGTGCACAGTGACTTAGAATAATAAAAATAATAACGCAAAGACTGACCCCAAGTCACTCTGCAGGAGGCTTCCAGCCAGATCAGAGGTTTCCGGAGATAGCATTTCATTAGGTCTTGAAGGATTTGATTTGGAAATCCATAGAATGTTCTATGGATTGGCAAAGAAAGAATAGAGACCAGAAAGAGGAGCTAGCTGTATAGTAACTTTCCTAGGATTTTTTTCTCCAGGTGGGGATCAAAAAACACATGGTGTTGTAGAGCCTTGAAGTGTGACAGCTCATTTTGATGTTTCCTCTTGCTGCTATATACCTCATACCATCTGATACCTGGTGTCCTCACCTGTTAAAATGATCATTTCTACCTTTCAGAGTCGCTGTGAAGATTCAGGCCATGCATGTAAAGTGCTCGGAACATGGTAGATACTTAAAATGGTTGCTTTCATCAGCCTAACGACTGGACGTTAGGTCCCATCCAGCTGTGAATCAGTGTTTGTGTTTGCCTTAGAGTTGGAGGGTTTCCTAAGAACTGAGGACCCTCTCAAAGGCAGGCATTCTGTAGGAGTATGGAGGGTTAGCATCAAGCCTAGTTTATGTTACAGAGCCAAGGGGCATCCTGGCCTCCCCTATCCAAGTGATTTAAGATAGCCTAGTATTAACCCAACAATAGCTCCATTTTCAAGAATCCTACCCTATCCTCCAACCCAAGCAAATGGATTTTGAGGATTTGAGAAGCTGCTTAAAATCTGGAGTAGCGCCAATAAATCCAAATATCCCTTTCCAAATGCAATTCCTTCAACTCTAAACCTTAAAAGCACTGTGTATCCCTAGAATGGGATGTCACATCCCCCCTCTTCCCTTCCATCTCAAGCCCAATAGCATGGCAGTGAAAAGAACCACACAGGTTTATTGAATCTGAATGCTAGTCTAGGTTCTGTTACCTATTTTGCAGTGACTCTGGGAAAAGCCATTTTACTTCTCTGGACTTCAGTTTCCCCTGCAGTAACACTGAGATGACCCCATCTTATTTCATAAATTTATCCTGACAAGTTTTAAAACTGAGTGTGCAGCACTAGAAGGAAACTTTCGAGATCACACAGTAGAGAAGCCTTCAGGTTTATGCCACATGTAATTTCATAGCTCCCTATTAGGTGCTAAGAACCCCATTTATAACTTAGGGACTAACTATAATTGTGTCCACACTTTCCCACACCCCATTCTCAAAGAGGATGACTTACACACAATGAGTACTTTAAGTTCAATTAAAACTTATATTCCAAATCCTACACTTACAAATGAGGGACGGGAGCCTCGAAGGCTGTGTGGCTTATCAAGGCTGCCTGGAGCGTAGGCAGCAAGGACCTACTAGAGCCCCTGAGGGCAAACAGAATTCTGAATGAGCTGTCCTGACTTTCCAGCTGTGTGAATTCGCCTCAGCTTTCTTGAGTAGGGACAAAACCTTTTAAGACAGTTGTGAAATGAAAATGTGTTTCTCCTAAAGCCTTTCCTCTGAAGAACACTTCAAATGTAAGAACAGTTTTAATGTCTACATGATTATCAGACAAGTGTCCTGGCCACATAAAGCTTGTAGCTTTAAAATACCTGACCTAATTGAAGTAAAACTCAGTAACCACTTTAGCTAGCAATTAGGCCAACTTCAAACAGGCTAAGGAGTATTTATTAACATGTGGGTCATACCTGATTCAGAATGAGAAAATAGGTTAAACTTCCACTGTTAAAAGTTGTGTTCCACCACAATATAAGCTCAAGGACAGAAACTGGGTCATGGCTATTTTCATCAGTCTAGTACCAAGCTTTAGTTAAGAGTAAGGTATTTAAGACATTTGTGGAACTGAACAAACCCACTTAAAAAGCTCGGCAGGTCCTGGGCACTGTGCTATGGGTGATAAAACTTGCGAGGTCTGGAGGCATCACCTGACAATGAGTCCAATCAGTGGTGCCAAGCCTCAGAGATGCCTTGGGGGGTAGTCAAAGGGCAGCATGCTTAAAGCGTTAGGCCTTTTCCTTTTTAAACTTAGAGGTTTGCTTTTCTATCCTAAGGAATACTCAAAGCTTTCTTAATAATAATCAGTGAAGATTATCTCAGTGATCCAGGTTGGCCCCTAATTATTATATTACACCTAATACAGAAAGAATATCAAGAAAATGTGAGGACATGCATAAGCCTGGTATCTACCATACAAACCAGCTTCCACTAGGATGGGCCAACCATCCTCTCCTACCCTCCCAAGGTAAACACAGACTTGACCTTTCACTGGGGTGCTATACTGCGGAAGACAGCACTTTGGTCTGCTCAGCTTCCATTATCAGGAAGAGTGGGTAAGTCAGACTATGTTGTCTGGGTTCACAGAAAACTAATTAAAATGCATGAGTCTTACGTGTATATTATAAAATGTGTAATGGGATCAGAGGGCAAGAAAACTTACTGTATTAAAAATTAAAAATGCTTCAGTATTTGAGAGAGACAAACAGGACTCAAAACGGTGAACTATTATATAGCTCTTTGACAGGAGGAGAAATAAAAACCACACACCTAGAGATATCCCCAAAGCAGCATTTATTTACCCATTGAATTCCAAAACATTTAATTTAGAAGTCTGGCCTTTCAATAATTACCCATCTTGATTGACATGGGCTAACACACATGGCGCTGTCAGGATACACAAGGACAATAGCCAGAGTTACAAAAAATAAATCCATGATTCTTAAACAATTGCCAAAAAAAAAGTTACCAGGTATCAAAACTTTAAATGCATTGCATTGAAAAGAAGGTTTGTGCACATCATAACTTAAAAGAGGCAAAAAACCAGGTGCTACTGAAACCTCACGTGAACAGTTTATTATAAAGCTGATGGAAGGGAGCAAGTGTTCTCTTTTTATCAGCTGCCCTTTACAGTTTTCCATTAGCTGAAGAAAGAGGTGGGAGGGGTGAATTCATTTTTGCATGCACAAGATGTACTGCTTATTAACAAAACACTATTAGCTCATTTTAAATGGATCATTTAAATATCATTATAGCCTGTTTTGGCTAATTCTCCTTTCTAAGCTTCCTCATTGCTTCTGCCTGGATTTCACAACTATCAACAGGCATTAGTAAAATGCCTCATTCAGAGCGCACTTGTCTGCACAATTCGAAAAGAAAGCCCCTGTGGGCTCAAAGCAACCATCAATCCAGCAATGCCCATGAAGATTTATCTGAAAGTGCTTCCCAAGGGGGGCAGGGAAGCAGATCTGAGTAGCTGTGCTGCCAATACAGATAGGTTTAGCACTAGATATTTAGTGATTGTGGCAAGGAAGAATCGGTGATGATGGGGGTGGTGGGTAAAGGAAGGGCCAGGGATCCTAAGGCTCTTCAGTTGCCTTCGCCTGCTTCTTCATCCTGCTGGTCGCTCGTCCAGAGGGTGAGGTTGTCTCGCAGCAACTGCATGATGAGCGTGGAGTCCTTATAGGAATCTTCGTTTAGTGTGTCCAGCTCAGCTATGGCATCATCGAAGGCTTGTTTGGCTAAGAGGCAGGCCTGCTCCGGAGCATTCTGGATCTCGTAGTAGAACACAGAGAAGTTGAGGGCCAGGCCCAGCCGGATGGGATGTGTTGGCTGCATGTGCTCTTTGCTGATTTCAAAGGCTTCCTTGTAGGCTGCCTCAGAAGCTTCGACCACACTGTTTTTCTTCTCCCCCGAAGCTACCTCTGCCAAGTAACGATAGTAATCACCTTTCATTTTCAGGTAAAATACCTTGCTCTCATACTGGAAATCATTGCAGTTCTTAATGAGAAACTTGTCGAGCAGAGCCAGGACATCATTGCACACTGTTTCCAGCTCCTTCTCAATCTTCTCCCGGTAAGCTTTAACTTTCTCCAACTTCTTTTCATTTCCATCAGCCATGGTTTTCTGCTCAATGCTGCTGATGACCCTCCAGGAAGATCGCCTGGCACCAACCACATTCTTGTAGGCCACAGAGAGGAGGTTTCGATCTTCATTGGAGAGAGGTTCATTGAGCTCTGTCACCTGCAAAATGCCAAAGATAAATACTGAGCTCCAGGTCTGAAAATTCTGGAAAGGAAACCTCCCCTTCAACCTAATCAACAACCCTTCTCAAAAACAAGATTATAGACAAGCCACTCCAAAGAAAAACCAATCAGACATGGATAATATCTGAAGGGAAGATTGTACTCTAACTGAAGAAATAAATATTTGAAACTCAAACTATCAAATGATAAAGACTTTGAGAAATTAGTAATTCAGGCCCTGTAAGACACTGCTGTAATCTTGGCAAAGGTACGGTGGGGATAAAGGTAATCGTGGAGAGGTTGTAAGGTGACAGTACATAATGTGGGGTGAAAAGTCCCCACAGGTTCAGCTATTCTGCAAAAGCTTTTCTCAACAATATGATCATGTGATTCCTTTGTCAAATGTCCACAAATTAGAGACTAGAAGTCTGTTCCAGATTCTACTTCCAGCTTTACGTTCTAGAAAGAACCAATGAAGCCTCCCTCAAATACGTATTAATACATAAGGGCTGCGCAGATGAAATCAGACTCCGCACAGATCTAGTGGCCGGAGTTATAGCCTATGTGGTTACAGGTGGAATCCCACTGCTACACCCAACCCTCCTCTAAGCCAAAACGGATACATTAGTGACAGTAAAGTGCCCCAGCCTCTGCTCAAAGGAAGTATAGCTTCTCAGCAGCAAGCTTTACTCTGATCTACCTGACAGGAGACCCTACTGGCCATCAAGAATGAAAGCATCACTTATTTTAACTGGAAATGTTAAATGCCACAAGTTGTAACTTCCAGTACTTGGTTCTCCATGATGCTACCTACAAGCGAGCCAGCTATGTCACTGGCAGAAAGAACACTGGACTTTGTTGTTGTTCACCACTAGTAGTACCTGGTTATGTGACCTTATTTGGAAAAAGGGCCTTTGCAGATGTAATCAGTTCAGATGAAGTCATACTGCATTAGAGTGGATCCTGCATCCACTGACTGGCGTCCTTATAAGGAAAAGGAGATTTGTAGACACAAACACAGAACACCTTATGATGATAGAGGCAGAGACGGGAGTGATGTGCTTATAAGCCAAGGAACGTCAAGGATTACCAGAAGCCACCAGAAGCTATGACAGAGGCAAGGAAGGATTCTTCCCTAAAGACTTCAGAAGGAGCACTGCGCTGCCAACGCCTTAATCCTGGACTTCTGAACTTCCAAACTGTGATAAAACAAATTTCTGTTGCTTTAAGCTATCCAACTTGTGGTACTTTGGGGGGCAGCCCTAGGAAGCAAATACAGACTTAGAAAACCTTGGTCTGGGCCCCAGCAGAGCCACTAAAACTTGCTAAATTGGCCAGTGTCTTCTATACAGTGGGGAGATTCCTTAATTACATGACCTACTGGTAAAGAGAAGCACTTGGGAAACCATAAAACACTCAACAAAAAAAGGTATTACTATAAATCAAACAAAGTAGGGACAGAACCTCCTCCAGTGGAGGGAAAAACCCAAGTTCTCTGGAGGAAGTTATTAACAGCATACTAAGAACATGCATGCTTCACAAGGATCGAGAAGACTGAGCAGTGAAGAATCAGGAATTTTTAAAAAATGTTGATAGGTTTATTTGAAAAATTAGTAGTTCAAGAACATAAGCAGTAAATGTAATCATTTTGTGTAAAATTAGGAAAATTGTGCCAAGTTCTTAAAAAACGTGAAACAAGAAATTTTCTACAAACCCCCAACTCCCTAACAAAGCCCAAGCAAAATAAAAGTGTCAGCCCCCCTTTCTAATGTAACCATTTCCCTATCCCCAGCTCCCCTATTCTTTTGCCACAAATCTTCAGCATGGGACTCTCTCCTCTTCTGCCTACTCTAGCAATATGATCCCACTTCTTTCTTCAGTGTGCTCTTTGCCTACGAGCCACCCCCTGCCAATCCCCCAGGATAGCTGACTGGAAACCAGGTTCCTCGATCCTCCTCAGACAAAAGTGGTCTCTCATTTCTCCGCGATCTGACAATCTTCTCTCTACTAACCCACAATGCACGCTCCCTTCAAATCTGGAGGAAGATCTGTAACCCCACTGGTTTTCTCCTCCAGTGAGTGCCTTTAAAGACTCATTTGTTTTTTGGAAATATAAAGTATCTTTGTAGGTATCTGTTTGATCATAGGACCTTTTAAGGAAGAAGTCTTTATAAATCAAAATTCCATCTCCAATACTCTGACAAGTCTCAGATGCTTGAATCCTCCAGGATAACTTTTCTAGGGCAATAGTCAATAAAACAAAATATGAAGCAAGAACAGAATTTGGAGTCCTCTGGATCTTATAGTAAGTAAATTCGAGACCACCTGACACTAAAATGCAAATGTGGCCCTGCATGGTGTATGATTCAGTGGGTTGGGCATCGTCCCTGGAACCAAAGGTCCCTATTTGATTCCCAGTAGGGGTACATGGCTGGGTTGTGGGCCAGTCCTGGTTGGAGGCATGCAAGAGGCCAACAATTGATGTTTCTCTCTCACATCGATGTTTCTCTCCCTTCCCATCTTTCTAAAAATAAATTATTAAATGCAAATGTATCCTTAAGAAGTCACTATATACTTCACGCTGTGACTAAGAAAGCTGACTGTGTTAAGATTGCTGCAAAGATACACAAAGGTAACTCCCCAAAGCACATCATTAAAACTAACTGCCTATCTAAAATATACTTATAATCACCTAGGGTATTTGTACCAGGGGCACTATCATTACTTTAAAAACAAAACACTAAGACAACTGGAATTTAGCCTGAGCTAGCTATGTGACCTTGAATAAATCACCACCTTTCACTGAAAGTAAAATAAGGTGGCCCTGGCCAGGTGGTTCAGTTGGTTGGACTGTCGTCCCACACTCCCAAAGGCTGTGGGTTTGATTCCCGGTCAAGGCACATACCTAGGTCACGGATTCAAACCCCAGTCAGGGCACATACGGGAAGCAACCGATCAACGTTTCTCTTGTATCAATGTCTCTCTCTCTCTCCACCTCCAACCCCCAACCCCCAAAACAAAACAAAAAATAATAAACATATCCTCGGGTGAGAATTTTTTTTAAATGATTTAAAAAATTAAATAGATCAGCCCAAACAATCTCCGAGGACTTCTTCAGCTCCATTTTTCCTGGGCAACAATAAAAGGTATGGTTAAGGCATGAGGTTGAAACTATTAACGTAAATGAAGTATATCTATGGGTTTCGGGAATTCACATAGCATTCCCTTTCTCCATCAGGAGTAAACTGCCAAAAAAGGCTACTGGGCAATACTTATGATGACACCCCCACAAGAAAAATAATTTACTAGGGATATTAGTGTTTATATAACAATCATCTGGTTGCCTGCCAGTCTGAATGAATCACTATCGGCATCAGCTGAGGGTGACTAACTGGTATCACTAAGCAAGCATTGTTCTTAGAACCCCAGCCAGAGCCTAACTAACTGAATACGTTTAAACATAGCATTTTTTAGCATTCCTGAGTTACAACTCAGTTAACGAAGGGAAACTTATGGAATGAGGATAGTTTTATTACTTGATCAAATAACTAAAGAAAACTGGAACCTCTCCCAGATTGGAAAATTATAGGTTGAGGGGAAATCAGATGGCCCATTAAAACAAAACAGACTCATAGCCAGTTTTGACTGCTGATACTTATTGTGAATAACCTTCATTAATATTAGCCCCAGTTCCCAACACTTCAAATTCCAAAACACCAAAGCCAGGAGATCTAAAGAAAAGTTTAGTCCTACACTAAGAGAAGCAGACACTGGGAGGCAATGTAGCACACCGGGAAAAAACGGAAAGCACTAGCTACTAGTCCCAACCACATACACTCAAAACCAACAATACGATCACCTAGAGATTCTGTGGAGATGATTTACTATGTCTCTACAATCTTAAGTTTCCAAATGGTTTCTAATAGGAACATGAGGACAAGACAAAGAATTCTCACGATACAAGAGACCTAAACAATGGTTCTCGACCTTCTTTCCACTCTTAATGAATTTCAACACTCTCTCATTTCCGTTGCAAGTCAGCCGCTCGTGCAGCCACTCAAGGCACTAAAGCATTCCCGTGGCAACTCCACTTGTAAGGGGCTCCCCCACCTCTGAGCCTCTCTGCCTTTTCCTGCTCATCTCCCCACCTCATCTAATCCTGTTTACCCTCCTCATGAAAATCTCAAACTGACAGACCCTTCCGATTCATAAATGCCCTCCTCTCCATTTCCTTTAATGACTGGACTCCCTGTCAGCCACTCAACTGGTGTCCTTACCACAGGCTTGGGCCACACCAACTCCCAACCTTGGGGCACTCGCTTCAACATTACACAGCATTACTAAAAGTCACGAATAACCTGGTCTACTATGAATTCATTTATCTTCCTATGACACTACTGCTTACTCAGAAATCCCCAGGGGCCTCCTCCCACTAACTCACAAGGCAATAAACTATGCATTTGTGAGTAAAAATAGATCCACTGCCAAAAATAGCACAGAGACTATTTGGGAAAACTTAAAAAGCTCTTATTCTGGGAAACATCCAGCCTCAAAAGTAATACTGAGCAAACAAAAATGCCACCCCTGAATGGCCAGGCCACAGTTAGTGTTGTTACTTCTGAACAGCACTCCCATCCTTCATAGCCACACCACACCCACTACCATCCCATCTTTTATAGTTACCCACACCCTTCTACAAGCTTGCTTTTGATATTAGATTTTATAACAGAAAATGATTTTCATGAACAATTAGGTAAATATAACCATAAAATCTTCAAGCTTCTTCAGCAGAATCGTACATGGGTTTTTGGTGGTTGTTTTTTAAAGTGAGCTAGAGGAATGAAAGCTTTTATGGCTGACTCTTTCCCAAGTCAAAGCCCTGAATGTAAGGATTCTGCCTGGTCCCAAGCTGGCAAATCACCACCAATCACCACTTGCCTAGGCCTGGAAAGAACACATCCTGTCCTTTACCAGGGTGAGGATGCAGATCTAAGGCCACCAGAGAAGCTCAACTGCAAGATCAGAGCAGATAAATTCAGGTAATTAATATCCACTCCAAGCTTAGTATTAAAACAGCTACCCCTGCCCTGGCTGGTGTGGCTCAGTGGGTTTAGCACCAGCCTGTAAACCAAAAGGTCACTGGTTCAATTCCCACTCAGGGCACATGCCTGGGTTGTAGGCCAGGTCCCCAGCTGGGGGTATGCTGAGATGCAAGGGACTGATGTTTCCCTCCCTTTCATTCTCCCTCCCTTCACCTATAAAAATAAGTAAAATCTTTAAAAAACTACCCACCTACCCCTGTTATCACTGAGACTACCTGTGTCTTGCTCTTGACATAACTGGACACTTTCATAGACATTGGCAAGTTAAATACAACCCCATGTGAATGGCATTACTGCATGCTACTGTCCCCGGAGGTACCAGGAGTGAAGGCTCCAGAAGCTGTGCCAGTTTCTGATCACACGGAAGCGCCAAAACCCACCACCGAAGAGGGGAATGCCATGGCAGCAAGGAGGAGGGGGCAGAAAACAGGCAGCCTCAACTTGGACATTAGGAATTATACCAACAACCTAAAGATGGAAATTTTGGGGGTCTATGAGCTTAAAGGCAATATAGAGAAACAACTGGTGCCAAGGATATCAGTTTCTTAAAATACCACATATATAATTTAATATAATCTTGTACTTAATTCATAGCAGGTACTCAAAGTCCATTACCATTTTGCTTAAGCTAAAAAAAAAAAAAAAAATCCTGTTCTTCAAGAGAATAAGCAAAATCCAGATGTGTGATTTTGCCTTTTATGCTCCTCTGCTGCAGCTATGTTAGTAGTAGATTGTTTTTAATCAAACTTGGCAAAAAATAACTTACATCTAATAGATGAACTTATGTGTTCAGTAAGCCCACTCATGTAAAAGGCTTGGAATTTCATCACCAGGGATGACAGCTAATATGTACACTGGAAGTAGTATCCGTTAGCTTCACAAGCACTATCATATGGTGGGTAAAGGGAGAACTCTACATTTAAGAGTTCAAATCCTGGCTTAACAACTTGACCATGACAAAATTAAACTCTAAATTTTATTTGTAAAATAAAGTTAATAACAGTATCCATCTAGAGTGGTTATTAATATTAAATGAGAATGTACACATGTAATAACAGCTACTATTTACTGTGTGACCAGTAGGTCAAATGATAAACAAATTTCACAAACCTGATGAATTGCAACATGGAAAACACATTTGGGGTACCCCCTTCAAACCGTATTTCTGGGAAACTGCAGTTACCCTTAATATGGAAATCTGGACAAAAAGGAGAAAACACATTTTTGGCTTCTTTAATGCAGTGGTGGGTTCCTCGACTGTGGGAGCTCTTCTGGGGATAATTCAGGAAAGCCAAACCCAGACAGAGGTCACAACTCTTCGCTTCAGTGCAACAAAGTTATGAATCGTTCACCATCTGAAGTGCCTTTTAATTCAGACTATTGCAAGAATCCAGAGCCTTCTTTTTCCCTCAGACAATAGATGACAAAGCAATAATTACATTTCAAATGACTGGTTAGTGGGAAACAGGACCCATTAGTGTGTGTGTGTGTGTATTTATTTCAGACTGCAGTACCGATGTGGCTTTACAGTTTCACATTTGACAATTTTGGTACACCTCAAAATCATCTTTTGTTCTACACTCTGCAACATGGGTTACGTCTCACTCGGGGCCACCAGCCACGTTCTCTTTTTACACACCACCTGCTCATTTCCCCACTTCCCATAATCTCACAGCTGTTGGAATAAGAGCCCTTTGCCACTGGCTGAGCCAAGTGCCTCTTCCTCTCTGACTCCTGTTTCCTTAAACTGCCGCTTTGTTTCCTGCACTTAAGATTTCTATAGATATTCAAGTCCTTCAGATGTATTTCTACCCATCCTTTGTCAGTGTTGATAAAGGCCTGGGGTTCTATAATTTTTCCGTGTTTCTTCCATTATACTCTATGTAAGCTACTAGGTATGAGATAAGGAGAGCTTGAAGGTACCCTTGTATTTCACCTTAGAAACACTTCTTGCCTCTTCAAATTATGGAATGAAGCAGGAAACTACAGTTCTCAAGTGATGTGAGGCAACACCACTGATTGCAATATGCATGATCTTACAGCTTACCGATACCATCCTCCAGCATCCTCCAGGTGACACTGGTAATAGCATAAAAAATAATCATTACAAGCTGGCAGTATTTTTAGGTGACTGTTCAAATTATAAAAGAAAAAGAAAACGAGTTAGGAAAATGAAGGCTGGAAACCAAATTGACAGTAATGCCAACATTTAGTAGTGCATGCAGTAGTTTTATACTGCAGAGGACCCAAAGCCAAGATGTAAGTTTCAAGGTCAAAGTGGTAGCATCAGAATACCCCTTCACTCAGGTGTGCTGCTCCATCCTCCTTACAGCAGTCTACTTACCTGCCCAGAAGAAAACCCACATAAACCCAGATGGCTACTAGAATTCACTCTTTCCAAAAGCTCTTCCTAAGGCTTGTGATGATACTAAAATGAAGACTGAGTCTTCTCCATAACGTTAAGAATTTAACATACAAACACTAACTAAGGTCTCCCACCGACCCTGCCAAGTCATTCCCAATAAATACATTAATTTAGGTGGGGTGGGAGGAGGCATATTGACAAAAAAAGTTCTTATTTTTTAACAGAAGTTACCTTGAAGAAGTGGTTTATCACAATTCTGAGATGACATGATTAAAGTTTGGATTGAATTTTCGGTGCTGGATGGCTCATCCAACCCATCAATCATTTTAGATATAGCTATCAGATTCCCAACACATGGAGGGATCCATTATTTGGCAAAATGCTACCTTAAAAGCCTCAGAGAAAAACTGGACATAATAGCTGCAGAAAAGCATTCTCAAACCTGCATATGAAGAACTGAAAGTCAATTTTTTCTCTCCCCAAGCTGTATTTTATTCTAGTTACATCACTCCATCTCCCCCTTTAGGTTGCCTCAGGTTTCCTATAGCTCTACAACATACCTTCTAGTCACTTCTCCTTCAACGCCTCAATTCGCCTTCTTTCAAGCCTCATCCCTTCATTCCCCAAAGGGCTCCTAATATGCAGGGCGAGCAAGGTCCTCACTAAAACGTCCACAGAAAACTCACCCTGCCTAAATCCCAGTGCCACCCTAGTTACTGGGGAGAAGGGGGCTCACTTAAGTTTATGACTTGCTGTGTGGACAGAAGTGGTTCTATCCGAAAGAAATTAAAGCTCAGGGCCTCTTGCAAGGAAATGAGTTTACACAGACAGTCCTGCTTCTGATAAACTTAACACGTTTTACTTTTTTTTTCTTAAAGAGGGTCTCCAGAATTGCATAAACTTCAGTTCCAAACCCAGGTCATCCTTGTCTGGATGAAAAGGTCCTATCTAATCCATGACATCACACCATGTCACCATCGAATCAACAAATGGGCTGTGGTAGTGGTTTCCAAACACACCTTGTTCAAGTGCAGCAAGGATATCACAGGAAACACAACTCTTCATGTATGTTTCTTACCTGGATAATCCTTAATGTTGGCCTCAACAACATACTTCACATGATATATTAATATCAAAACCCTTAAAAGAAGCTTTTCAAATGATTGTGAAATTTTATAGTACCTCTGGATTTGTAGTTTTTTCCCCTAAGAAATCCCCTCACAAGGCCAGGAAAAGGACCGATGAGTTATGACCCAGAGAAGTAATTCTCAAATTTAAGCCCATTAAAATCTGACACGAGAACTGGTTAAAGTGCAGATTTCGGGATCCCACCCCCAGGGTTTCAGAATCTTTAAAGTCTAACGTGGGGCCCAGACGGATCCGCCCTCATTTCAGGAGGTTGTAAACGGGATGAACACTATAGGTTGGTGCCCGCAGTTGTAGCTCGACCACTGAGTGACCTTGAGGCAGAGAAGTAATATAAATGTAAAATGTAAAAATGAGGTTAAAAGACATGGGCAGTAACAGGATAACCGGAACTCTCAGAAACGCAGGTGTTGTCTAATCCACGGCATTTGCTAGGGTGTGGCTGGCCCCGACTCCTTCACCGGAAATCAGGCTGCAAATCGATCTGTGAGGGTCTCGGGAATGCAAAGGTACACTGGCTCCTCTCGCTTAGGGGTCACACCTCATTTTAATCTCCAGGCAGATGGGTGCAGCATCAAACCTGAGAGTGGGGCCCCACGCCCGCCGCCCTCCCGCCCGCGTCCACGCCTAGGCTGCAGGATGGGGGTCTTCGCACACAAAACCGGACCCCGGGCGTGGGAAGATGAGACGAGCACGATTCCGACCAGCAGAGCAAAACAGACTGAATTACACACTTAGGTCGTGGCAGTAAAAAACCAGGAGAGACAGGGCGCCACTAACTAGGTGATTCTTTATTACGAGTTAGGATATTGAGGAAGAAGACAAGAGGGGAGTGAGCCCCGGGTCTGGAAGAACGCTCTAGAAGGTGGAATGTGTCTGCCTCATGTTTCTTCCGGCACCCCCTCCCCCAACACAGGGCTCCGAGCTAGGATGCCGCGACCCTCGCCCGCCCGCCCGCCCGCCCGCAGGAGGACACCGACACCCGTCCGTCCCAGCAAGGCTGCACGCGAGACCCCGAGCGGCTCCCTCCCCGGAGACCCCACCCGGGTCCGGCCGCAGGAAATGGCGGGGCGCCCGGCAGGCGCGGGAAGCACGGACTACAGGCGAGCGGCCGCGCCCAGGGGTCGCCCCGGACCCAGAAGGAGACGCCGCCCGGCCGCCCATCCCTTCCCCACGCCGGGCCCCCCGGCCGGCCGCCCGGGCTCCCGACGCCCTCACCGCCTTCATGGCGGAGGCCATGTCGTCGTAGCGCTCCGCCTGCTCGGCCAGCCGCGCCCGCTGCAGCAGCTGCTCCCGGTCCCCCATGTCGCTCGTGGCTCGGCCTCGCCTCACGCCCTGCACCGCTCGCTGGATCGCCCGCCTGTCCGCTCCCCTGTCGCCGAGGAGGCCGCCGCCGCGCACGCGCACTGGCTCGCCTGCCGGCCGGAGGCTCAAGCTGCAGACAGCGCCGCCGCTCGCGCCCTCTCGGTGGCTCGCCCCGCGCACAGTGGCTCGCGCCGCGGACGCTGCCGAGGGAGGAGACGCAGCCGCGCCAGGGGGATGGGAGGACTGGAGAACGCCTGCGCAGTGGAAGCGGCCGAGCAGAGCGGCGGGGAGCAGCCGGAGTGGGAGGGGGGAAGGGCGGGCCGGCCCTAACGGTCTATTTCAAGGTGACGTCACCTACTATAAATAGCTCCTGCTGTGGCCCCGCCCCAGAGCTGCGCAGGCGCCCTTTGGGTGCTGCATTTTACCACCGCAGAGGTGGAGGTAGAAGGGAGCGTGGGGTGGGGACTGCGGACTAGAGGAAGGGGTGAGGTACTGGCAACGTAGCAGGCAGCGCTTTGGCGCAACCCCACCCAGAAAAGCGCCTATGAATCCAGGTTAGAGGTCTGACTTGAGAACGTCCCCAAAAGCAAATAAACCCAGTGCTTGGGAAATCCGTGAGGCCGCATGCCCCGAGGGTCGGGTCGAACCCTCCCGCCGTCTCGCCGCCCCGCGCCTCGCTGGCGGACGGGCTCCGCTGGGCCACACCCTGCACTGCCCCACCCTGATAAATGGCTGGGCATACTGTGCCTTCCTTGAGAAGAGGGACACTCCTACTAGAAGCCAGACCAGTGCTATGCCTTTACAGATATAATCCTATGTAATCCTCACAACCCACCCCGCTGGTGGGCACTACTGCACTCTCCATTTTTTCAAAGCCAGGGCAGTGACTTGCTTAAGGTTACACTGCCCTTAAGTGGTGGGACTGGGATCTAAGTTTAAACCCAGGATCAACTTCCTCCGGTGGCAAAGAGTGGGGTGGAAGGCTGGCTGGTCACTAAGCTGTTCCAGTCTTGGCGTTCCGTGCTGAGGATACCTGGTGCCAGGCCCTGGGCTGGGCCCGGGACAAGCTAGGAAAATCCCAGTGACTAAAACAGGCCCTACCTTAAACATGCTACACGACATGCCAAAGACAGCACAGGACAAGGGGCCTTAGGCTCAGGATTTTACTGAATACCTACTGCATGCGCAGCACCGGGGGAAGGAGCAGCCACAGGATAAGTAAGATATAGTCCTGCCTCAGAAGCTGAGATCTAAATACACAAGAGCACAGGTAAGCTGGACCTTGAAGGAGGTGACAGGGAAAAGTAATAGGGATTGGGGTTCAGCATGGGCAAAGTCTTGCCTGGGAGGACGGAAACAATGGTGACAAGAGAGGCCTGGCAGTGAGAAATAAGATTAGGTAAAACAAGATTATGGAGTGTTTTCAATGACAGGCCGAAGATGTAAGGCATTGTCCTTAGGTAATGGGGAACCACCAGAGATGTGGAAATCATTTTTCAGGCCAGGAATCTTGCTCTGGAGAATAAGATGTGTTAGAAGGGAGAAGGGAATAAGTGGAGAGTGGGTCCTTTCTGGATCTTAGTTTACCGTCTGGAAAGTGGACTTGAAGGACTGTCGAAAGCACTGTAGAATAGAAATCTCGGAATGTCAGAGCTGGCAGGGCAGTTAAAAAGCACCACTGTCTGACCCTTTATTCTGCATAAGAGGAAACTGGGACCTGAGGGGGAGGAGAGGGTGGCCCCACTTCACGCAGTGAGTGAGCAGAGCTGGGGCCTCCATATCAAGTCTCCTGCCGCCTGGGTCACCTTCTCCTTGCTGTGATGCTAAAACAAGGACCTCGGTACCCACGAAATAGGATTTGAGTGTGGATGTGGGAGGAAGCCCCTACCCCAGGCTTCTCCGTGCTTTGAAGAGTCACCTTTGCTAACTACAAACGGAGTCACGGTTCACAAACCAGGCTTCTGTTTCCGCTAGTGAATATCTTTAACAAGCCTGATAGATAATAGCTGTCCCCCCAGGGTAGGGGATTATAAGGGGACTCTACGGTAATGGAAAAAATATATATAATAAAGATTATATTAAAAAATAAAAAAACAATAACTATCCCCCACCAACCCTGCCCTCCATGAGGATAAGGCCCCAGCGAGAGGTAGGAAGAGGCCTGGCACTGGGGGGGCTGCCACAGTTTCTCTCAACTATTAGAGGAGTTAGAGCCCTTCTAACTTTTCTAATCATGTTAGACCGAGATTGATTTCAAAACAGTGAAAATTAGGTAGACTCAAGCATTCTAATCACATTCAGTTCTAGTTGATTTTGACATTCGTAAATGTCTAAAAGGGGACACTTTAGCTCTCCCGCAAAGCTTTCTTTCCTTCTCACCGAACTTCAGTGTCTCCACTTCCTCACCTTCCACCCAACTCTCAGCCCAATGTACTCTGGCTCTGCCCCGACTCCTCCACTGTGGCCACCAGTGGCTCCTGTTGTCAAATCCAAGATCGCTTCATAGTCCTCACTTCTTGACCCTTCTAGCTTTCATGACGCCACTCTCCTGGTATCCCTCTGCTGCTCTGGCCATTCTCCTTCCGTCTCCTGTGCGCACTTGTCTCCTCAGCCTCCCCTGAAATGCTGGGGTTCCTCAGGGCTCCGCCCCAGGCCCTCTTCTCACCTTGCCCTACTCTTATCAACACCCACTCTTGAGGAGAAGGGAACATCTACCACATTCCCAGCACTGGGCAAAAAGATTTGCAGAAATGGGTATATTTCCTCAAGATACCACTGCAAGGTAGGTCAGTTTCTGTTCCCAATTTACAGACAAACTGGCTCAAAGATGTTCCATGATTTGAATAAAAGTCACACAGCCAGTAATCAGCAGTCAGGATTCAGACTCAGGTCTGTCAGACTCCCAAGCCTGATGACCTCACACTGCCCTGTGGCATTAGCTGAGAAGGGGTCAAGGCGTGGCTCCCTTTGGGGGGTCATTCGGACCCCCCAAAAAAGGCACATGCGAGCTTCCCCTCTCATAGCCTACATGCTCCTGGCGACACCCATATTCTTCTCCCTCAGGAGTGAGCTGCTGATACCCCCATGCCTCACAAAGACCAGGACAGCCACCTCAGACAGGTCACCTATTCCCACAGTCGTAAGTGTCATCAAGAAATGTGGCCATTAAATCACTCCAAAGAGAGCTCCTGAGCCAGGTGTAGGGGGCTGATGATTAAGGTCAAACACACTGTGCAGTCACAGAGCTCAGAGCAGGTCCCCAGTGCTGGCGCCAGGTATCACTCAGGGAACAGAGCAATGCCCCCTGGCTACCTGAGGATGTGTGTGTGTGTGTGTGTGTGTGTGTGTGTGTGTGTGTGTGTGGTGTGATGGGGGAGAAGGATCTGGACTTGCTCTGCCTGTTACCAGCTGAGTAGCCTTGGGCAAGCCACTTATGAAATGACACTAACCACACCTGTTTCTTAGGGTTGAGGATCAGCAAGAGCGTGATTGTACCGTGCCTGCTTGGTGCCGGCACATGGGAGGCACCAGCCATCACAGCTATGTAATAATTCCTTGCTGTGTTCCACCCTGAGCCAATGGGAATGACAGCTCCTCACACAGGACTGGATTTCCAAAGCATTGCCAGAAAGCCTCTGCCGGAGCCCAGTGAATGGGTGACCCAGAAAAGGCATGTCCTGTTTTTGCCTCTCAGGTACTCTGGGACACTCTGAGCTCCCTGAGAAGTCTAGACTCCAAGGGACATATTACAAAGAAGACTTGGTATTGTTCTGGAAGAGATGGCATTCACACTGTTGGCATGGTTACCATCTTGAGCAGGAGGGGCCACCTGCCCACAAATTGGTGTCACCCAGATAGGATTTTAATTTTTTTTTTTCTCAAATGCAGGTCTGCTGCCCCTGTGACCTTGCCGATTCCAAGCCAGTGATAACGCCATCAACAGCAGTTTAGTTGATCAGTCACTGGCTCTGCCTGGCTTGAGGGTAAACACTTTACCCTCATATATTATCTCACCAAATCCTCACGGCTCTTGGATGGAGACTGTTACCCCCGTGATATAA
The DNA here is from genome assembly GCA_004026545.1 of Mormoops blainvillei. Lineage (NCBI taxonomy): Eukaryota > Metazoa > Chordata > Mammalia > Chiroptera > Mormoopidae > Mormoops > Mormoops blainvillei. The sequence continues at coordinate 368,164 of PVJD01000358.1, read as the reverse complement.
CTGAGGAAAGTGAAACCTAGAAGGAGCAGGCACTTGCTCAGTGGGCAAGGCAGTGACCCGCAGCCCCCCATTCATGCCCACTTCCTGCCATTTGCTTTGACCCCAGTATCCTTTTGCTGATACTAAATTCCACCCCGTGTCTAAGATCAGCCTGAGTGTGCAGATTTCAGGATCACCCAGAGCCTTCCACCACTCCTTCAAAGGCGGCATTGGGAGCAGATTGGCTCCTAAGGCAGCTTTTGGCATTAAGGAAGTGTGGAAATGTCCTGGTAGCTGCAGCCTGTGAGCTGGTGGAGCTCAGAGCCCCACTCCTAGCACCCACCCTCCTCCAACTCATTCAGAAGTGTTCAGCTCTGGGGAAGAAGGCGCAGCTGTGGGATCACAGTTAAAATAAGGGCAAAAAAGACTTTTGCTTCGTTTCTGCAGATGGTCAAGGACCATGTGTTTCTCAGCCAGAATTTTCTGGATCCTTTGGCTGGAACCATCTGGATAATTGCCTCAGGCTTCTGTGTGATTCCCGCATGGTGGGCCTAGGCAGTTGGGGTGGGGGGGGCAGGAGAAAGGGTCCTGGAAAGCTGGAGGACAGGGCCTGACTTCTGTGACTTCCCCTCTCTGAACCTTGGATTTCTTACCTGTGAAATGGGAGGCTGCACTGGTGGATAACATAGTTCTTTCTTTTTGTCCAGCTCTGAAGGTCTAAAGTATTTCAACATTGGCAGTTCAGGAAACTCTAGAGGATGAAGAGGGTCGCATCGCAGGACCCGAGTTTGGACCACATCAGTACATGGAGTGGAGGGAGGCAATGAGCACCTATACCACAGGAGGCCTTGGGGCAGCAGTTTGCCAGTGAGCTCCCACTTAGTTAAGGTAAGGTCAGTGTTATTGTTCCAATTTTATAGATGAGGAAACTGAGGCCAAGGGAAGCTAAGCGTCTTGCCCAACCGCCACACAGAGAGCAGGGGACAGGAAGCAGAATCCAGACCCACTTCACCATCACCATTCTTTCAGCTGCTCCCTCTGACCTTCTAAGAGCCTGAGAACATTCTTTTGGTTGTTGAGCTGTGAGCATAACTGTCGTCACCTGCTGCTTAAACAGTACTACTCTGGGAAGTTAGGGAGCGGGTCGCTGAGTTTTCACCAAGGTTCCCTGTCAGGCAACTGTGCTAAAAAACCCCATCTTTTTCCTCCCAGGATGTCAGTAGGAGGCGAGCAGATTGCTATAGCCTTCTGCCTTCTACCAGACAACAGTGGCAGGTTGGCCCCAGCTCTGGAGACAAGACAAAGGGATCTGGTAGGACCAAAGCCACAGGAGAAGGCTGACTCCGGGCGGCTGGCCTTTGCAGACCACACTGAGCTGCTGCAGGGGTAATAGGCAGGACTGCTTAAAGATACAGGCTCCTCCCCCCGGCTCTTCATAACCTGACCTAAGCTCATCACTTACCCCTGGACAGCCGATGCCCACCCGGTTTCCAGACACTGCCCATGAGTTTCTACCAATGTAGAAGTGTAGAATGTCCTGATTCCTCCACCTCTCTGTTCCTATCGCCCAGCTGAAACCCCGTCTCCTCTAAGGAACCTTCCTCGCTCTCCATCAGGAAGCACTCTCCCCTTCTTCCCACTCCCACCGTGACTCTGGTAACCCGCTTCTGCATAGAGTTCTTTTGATAGGATTAATGTTTCCTGGGCAGCTACTAGGCATTGAACACCAACTATGCTATACAATTTAATCTAACGTATGCTCTCGCTTAGTCGTCATGCCAACCATCAGGTAGGGTTTCCTCTCATACCCATTAAACAGATGGAAGAACTGAAGCCCAGTTACCCAAAATCATGTAGCTAGAAGGGGCAGAGTCAGGATTTGAACCCATGTCTTTCTGACTATAAAGTCTATACCCTCACACTGTCTGCTTCCCACTTCCTTAGGAAGTTGGCAATTCCCTTGTTGAATGTAAACACCAGAGGAAGGGCCCATGTTTCATTCATCATCTGAGCCTCCAGGGTGCACCTCTCCCTGGATGCTAAATTGAATCTCATGACACCTTGTGCATATTGCAGAAATGCCACCATTAGAGCCCTGTGTGAGTGGCCAGTGTCTTTCAGAAGGGGGAACAGTTTAAATGGCTGACAGCTGAGTGGAAGATAAGACAACGGAGGGAGCAGTGGGGAGGAAGGCAAAATTGCAGGGGGCAAGCGGGGGCTGAAAGGAAGAGAAAGACTCTGGGTTGAATTTGACCACCGTTCAGTTATGCAGATCAGATCCTCCACAAATCCCAGCTCTTCCACAGTGGGTGGGGAAGCCTGGGTAAGTGGCTGCACCTCTCTGAGATTCAGCTTGCTCATCCATAAAATGGGCACATTGCAACAGTGCTTGCCATTCCCTCGACCCCCTGGGCTGCTGCCAGAAGGAATGAGGGTGTGGCTGAAGGACAGTGTGGGTGCTGCCCACTGGGCACTTGTGCTGTTACTTCCCTTAAATAGGGACAGTCGGAGGTCAGCCCAGCCTGAAATGCCCTCCGCATGAAATCAGTAGGACCTGAAGGCCTGGGGGGCAGCACAGAACTCACGGAATCACCAGTTCATAATACGATCCTTTGAGATGGCTCAGGCGGTCTTTCTCACTCACACACAGCACAGCGAGCTGGACTAATAGCCAGCTCTGCCAGCAGCTAGGCCTGACTCCAGGTCCGGCCGCCACTTGCTGTGTAGTCTTGTGTATGTCACTTTGCCCCTCTCAGACTGGTTCCTCGTCTTTAATACAATATCAAAAATTGTTCCTTTGCCATAGCTCTGTTGGGAGGATCAGAGACCCAGGCGATGACAGCTGGTATGAGTATTACTTATGGGGAACTGAGGCTCAGAAAGGGAAAGTAATTTACTCACAGTCACATAGCAGGTTAGCAGCAGAACCAGATCTATGCCCAGGCCTCCCACAGTCAAGGCCTGGGCTTGTCCTTGGACGGCTACAGCCTTACCTCGAAGAAGGCCAAGACTAGCCTTGGAAATACGGCCAAGGACCTCACACTGGGCTCACTGGTGAGATCTGTGTCTTGCTGAACTGAGCAACTACTTGGGTTGCCTGTGATTGGAGAGTGGCAAAATGCCCAAGTCAGAGCCTAGGGTTGCCTATCCAGCCTGGGGTCTGATCTATATTATAACCCTGGACATCTGAGGTCGCTTCTCTGAGCCTCAGTTTCTCCGCTCACCGTAAGCAGGGTAAGGATTCTTGGCAGGACCAAGGACTTACATAAAGGCACAGCACTCCTTTAATAACAGTCCCCCACCCCCACCCCAAGATGCAAGCTCTCACTATGCATCAAGCCCTGTGCTATTGCCATGGCTTCACTCTGTCCTCCTAGCAACCCTGTGAGGGGGACCCAATCTGCAGATAAATGGCTAGGAAAGGGCGGAACCAGGATCTGAGGTCTGATCCTGTTCTCTGTGCCTGAACCACTTCCCCTGCCTCCTTTCACACCTAACTTGACTTCTTCAGGTTTCAGCACAGCCCTACCTTCCTTTGGAGGTGTCCCTCAGCCTCGGGCTGGGTGGGCACAGTGCTCAGCTTTTTTTGAGACTGTTTCTCCATCTCCTCCACCAAACGGGGAGCCCCGTGATGGAGGGATCTTATCACACTTACAGCTGTATCCCCAGAGCCTAACACTGTGCTTGGCATTCAGCAGGTGCTCAGTAAATACTTCCCAAATGACTGAGTGCATTGTGTCAGCATCAGGAAGCCAGGGGACCCTGAGGGCGCCAGGGAGATGGGAGGAAAGCTTTAGAACTCCTGCCACGCCTTCCATTAGCAGTATCTTCTCTGAGTCCTGACAGCCAGCCCCCAGGGATGCCATCTGAGCCAGCTGAATTCCGGTCACTGCTTCACCTTGGAAAGGCAGCCTCGGCCCTCACCAAGCAGCCCAGTAACTGACGTCACCTCGATGCCAGGAGCTGCCCTGTTAATATTTAATGTCGCCTTCACTGCAGCAGAGCTGCAGGCCAGGAGGGCTGGAGGGGGCCATGCAGAGTCTCTGTGGGGTCATGAGGAAGGCACAGCTGGGAAAGACTGCCCTCCTCATAAACCAGAAAGCCCCCGACAGACAAGCATCACACCATCCAGTTTAGCCCCTGGCTTAACTCAGAAAAAGCCAGGGTGGCATGTGCCTGCCGTGGGACAAGGAGACTGCTGACTGAGCCCGAGCAATAAATGTATGGGGGATTAGGGGCTCCCCGGGGACATTTCCTGGAAACAGTGGCAGGGCAGAGCCGTGGCAGAGCAGCGGCATCAGCCAGACCTGGACTCCTCTCCGGGTTTGCACTGCGCAGCTGTGTGACCTGGGCAGAAACTGTACCACTGAGCCTCAGTTCTCCGATCTGTGAAAAGGCATAATGATACTGTACCTTCCTTGAGGTGCTATTGTGAGGCTTAAATGTGATAAGTGATGTAGAGGACCCAGCCCAGCACGTAGGAGAGCCTCTGCAAATGCTGTGTCCCTTCTGCCAAGCCAGGCATGGATCGTGAGGTTGGAGAAAGACAATGTGGGGGTGCCGTACCCATTCATTGGCCAGGGTGATGGCAGAGAGAAAGAAGGAATAAGGGGTGGGGGGCACAAGAAGGGCGACCTTGAAGCCAAACGTCTTGAGTTTGGACTTGCCATCATGGTGGGGCAGAAGTTCACACAGCGGTGCTGGGGTCTGACCTGGTCTGCAGTCACCTGCATGAGACTGCATCAGCTGAAGGCTTTATCCAGGCCTACCCGCTGGGTCAGGGAGGAAGGTGACATGATAAGGTGCCCCCAGTTCCTGGTGGAGACTTCCACTTCTCTGGCCTAGACAAAACAGCACCTTCATCTTTCGCCCCTTCCTGTCTCTCTGCAGTATGTTTCCCACACATTCCGGGAGCTTCCCAAACGTAAATCTGACCATGTCATTTCCTGCTTAAAACCCTTCTGTGGTCCCACACTTAGGGCTGCCAGAGAAAACACAGGAGGCCCAGTTAAAACTGAATTTCACATAAATAACGAATAGTTTTTTAGAATAAAAATGTTCCAAATATTTCATGCACATAATTATTCTAAAAATATTCTCATTATTTGTGATTCAAAGTTAACAAGACAACCTGTATTTATTTGCTAACTCTGGAAATCCTATGGAAACTGCCTTCAGGAAAAAGGTCAGAGACTTTCGTTGGTCTGCAAGGCCATTCGGGCCCCAGGCTCAACCCTTCCCTCTCTTCCACTGAACTCTGGTTCAGGCACAACCCTGCCTTTGTTTGAAAATCCCAAACTCTCCGTCCCCTCTGACCTTTGCAGATACCGTTCCTTCCACTGGGACACTCTCAGCACCTCCGCCTGCTCCCTCTGCCCCACAGCACTTGACCTGAGTCATCCTTCAGGCCTCTAAAGTGTTATCTTTTCTTCCTAGAAGCTTCCTGCCTTCCCAGGCCTGTGTGCTGCCTCCTCTGGATTCCCAGCATGCCTTGGGCAGGTCCTATGTCTGTCCTGGTCACTTAGTAGGGGTTCAGCAAACATTTGTTGCATTGAATTACTAAATTTTACAACCCCCTGCGCTTGCCCTATCAACAGTTTCCCCTCCTTCAACCAAAATCCTACGTGCCCTGCAAGGTCCTATTGGAATCCCACCTGCTTCAGGCTTTCCTGAGGCCCACAATCCTTTCAGCTTAGTCATCACCCTGCTCAGTGAGCAAGCTTTTCAGTGCATAAGCTCAGCAAATTAGCACCCCTCACACTCTCCTGTTACCTGCGGTGCTCAGCGCTGTGTCTTCCTTCAGATGGTGGTCCGCAAATGCTGGTGAGCTCGGAGGACGCCAAACCAAGCCCCTGTGTTTGATTCTCCTCTTACTCAGTGGCCAATAAGCAAAATCCTAACCCCGCCCTGAAGCGAAGTCTTCTGAAGCACCCTGTATGCCTATAAAGGGGGCCGGGAGGCATCCTTAGGCCCCACTTGACAGAAGAGGAAACTGAGGAAGTGGAGGAACCCCCACTGGTCACGGCTCAGGTCTCTGGACCCCATTCTATCTCAGGGCCTTTGCACCCACTCTTTCCTCCGCCTAGAATACTCTTCCCAAAGATCTTCTCATGGATGATATGCCAGATTCAAGATAGCCACAGATATTTTTGCCACACCCTCCCCCCATCAAGAGATGGTGCCCCTTTCCCCCACCACTGAATCCAGGCTGATCCTGTGACTTCCCTTGACAACAGAATGTGACAGAAGTGAGCCTTTATGAGTTCAGAAGCCTAGACCTCAACATGCCTAGCAGCGTCTGCCGTCACTCTCCCGGAGTGCTGCTGCATAAGGCAGCTGACCCAGCCGGCTGGAGGGCGAGGGACCTGGGACTGGGAGCTGAAGCGCCCCAGCCAACAGCTAGCACCATCAACTAGATGCAAGAATAAGGCCTTCTTGGGCCTTCCAGCCCACCTGGGCCTCAAGTTACATGCAGCCCCTTGTGTGGGACTGGAGAAATGGGCAGAGGACCCACCCAAGCCAACCACGGACTCACGAGAAATAAGAAATAGTTGTAAGCCGCTAAGTTTGGGGGCTTATTACACAATTTTGGTCTGTTATGCAGCCATAGGTAACTGAGACAACTGCCTCCTCTTCATTCAGCTGTCTGCTCAAGAGTTACCTCCTCAGAGAGACCTTTCCTGGCCGCCCTGGCTGAAACAGCACACCCCCAGCCCCCATGGCCAGCCACTCTACCCCATTATCCTGTCTTCCTGTGCAAGGCATCTATCCCTCTCTGACATCATGATTTATTCACTGGCGGACTCACCGTCCATTTCCTCCACTAGGCGGTAGGCTCCATGAAGGCAGGGGTCGTAATGGCTTGTTCCCGCCTTCTCCCTAGTGCCCGTGTGACGTCTGCAGAGCACAGGGAAGACGCTGCAACATGTTGGCAGTGGTAAAACTGTGTGCCCTGCCCTTGCTGGTGTGGCACTTAAGGAAGCGGAGTGACAGGTGCGAGCTCCCACCTTGCCGCGTCATCCAAAACCGGTACCTTTTGGAGGGGAGGCCTGGCCAGGTGGCTGGGCTGTGTTTCAGGAGCAAGAGCTTCAGGGAGCCCGAGTTAAGCAGGAAGAAAAGGGAACTGCCAAAATGTTTATAGTCAGCAGGGGCTCAGATTCAGAGCAAGGAGGTCACTGGGTTTTCTCTCCACCACATCTACTGCCAATTACCAGCCACGCAGCCACGCCTTCCTGAAGAATCGCAAAGCGGAGAAACTAGGCAGGGTTGGGGACACTGGGCTGCTCCTCAGGGCCAGGGATTTCTAAGACCCTCACACAGAGCATATCCTCTGAGTCTACTTTTTTCCAGTGTAAAAAAAAACAGGTCTAGCCACAGCGTCAGCGGGGGTTAAAATGCACAGCCAAGAGCAAAAGAATCTACTTTCCGATGCCTCTTTAAGCTAGCATTCTGCGTTCTATGGGAGCAGAGAGCGCATCACCTCTGCTCAAGGCAGTCTGCTTTCAAGCCGGGCAGTCTTGTGTGGAATTCTGGCTGCACTACTAACTACCTGCGTGACCTTGGCCTGCTGCCGAACCTTCCTGAGCGCCAGTTTCTGCACCAGGTAATGGTGGGCAGTGAAGACGTAACACCTAAGGTTATGAAGAGGACCCAAGCTCAGCAGTTTCAAGCACATAGTTAAACTGGTTCTAGTTAAGCTTATGAGTATTTCTTTACCCGTCAGTGTATGAGGAGGGCGGGTGGAGAGCAAGGTTTTCAGTGAAACGTAGACCCTTCCTGAGCACTGGAGCCATATTTAGGAGTTGCCAGGCAGGGAGTACGGTTATGGTGGAAAACGCTTGGTCCACATTAGAATGCCTGGTTTTACTTGGCACTGTTCTCTAAACAGATGAGAGGACTCCTCAGAGCAGCCCCCCAGCCCTCCTGGAAGCATCCTGGTACGGATAAGTCAATGGTTTGGAGTTAAAGCCCTGATAAGAATTTTGGAGGCTGGGGTTGGGAGTCCAGCTCTGGCATCAGTATGCTGTGTAACATGGAATAAACTGCTTGACCTCTCTGGACTCTATATAAAATGTAGAGTCCTCATCTATAAAATGGGTCATTCATCCTTGGCTTACCAAACCCATGGGGTTGTTGGGAGGATCAGATGACAATTCAGATGACAGAGTGCTTTGGAAACCATTAGCTGTTTGATGAATAAAAGGGGGGTTTCTATCAAAACTAAAAACAATTGGAAATCTCTATCTGCTGCTCAACTATGTTGTGAACCTAAAATTGCTCTAAAAAATAAAGTCTATTTAAAAAAGAAAAAGAAAAACAGGACCTCTGGATTCTCTAGCAAGACCCTCTGAAACCCTAAGTCAGGCAATATAATATGAGTTCAAATGCTGGTTTGCAACTTATGTATCTTTGGGCAAATAAATTAACATCTGCCAGGGGTTTGTTTTTTCTTCTGCAGAGACAGGAATCCCAGGGGAAAGAGAAAGGCTGGGAAGATGCTGCTAGATATAAGATAGATGAGATGAGGAGAAGCCCACCAGCCTGGGCGACCAAGGAGGAGGGTTTCCCACCTGGCTGTGAGAGGAGGTGTGGGCTAGCTGTTTCTCTTTGCATTCCCCTCCCCTCCTCGCCTCTCAGCTCCACCCCAGGTAGATGGTGACTCAAGTCGTTCTGCAGAGACTGGTCCCTCTGCCCCTGTTGCCATGGCGCTGCAGCACAGCCTAGCCAATGAGGAAGAAGATGGGTATCTGAGCCTCTGTTGCTAAAGCCGAAGCAGAATGTCTGGCCAATGGGAAGGGCAGCAGAGTGGAGCCACCATGGAAACCTCAGCCCCGAGGTTCCAACCAGATTTTTGTTGTTTGCAGGGGGTAGGCTAGGTTTTCTGCATTCCTTTTCCGGCAAAGAGCATCTTACAGCCCAGGGAGGACATTCAGGTGTCACAGCAGAGGTGCATGAAAAGAGGCATGAAAGGACCCGGCTTCACAGGATACAGCTTCAGATGTCCCCTTCATCATTCCTCTCCCCAGACAGTCAGCATTGCCTATGTCTGTAATCTCAGTCCATCCTCACAACTCAACCCAGCCCCATCTGTCCTAAGAAATGGCTGTTGGCTGCAGAAAAATCCCCATCCTCAAAGGAAAGGAATGTGGAGCTCACCCCCAAGTGAGTTCCACCCTTTAGCTTTGTGTCTTTGTGCAAAGTGCTCTACCCCTTCTCCTACATGCAGGGCAGTGCTGGAGCGTTGAGATCTGGATCAGGCAAAGGTGGTGCCCTCTCTGTAAAATTTAAAGATGGGGCAGCTGGGTTCTGTGATTCCTTTCAGATCTCACAGTCTAGACTTGATGCTGTCTTAACCTTCAGGCTCAGGCTAAAGTGGATCTACAAGGAATAAATTTCCAGCGAGGAGCCCTACCATTAGTGCCAATGGACACAAATAAGACCCAGATTGCTTTGTGTCCTTGAAATGCCAAGCCAGCAGAGCCATCAATTTTAGAGTTGAGGCCCAGAGGCATGAAGCGACCCCTTCAAGGTCACACAGCTACTGGGCTGCAGAGCCACAACTGGAAACCCTAGCTCCCAGGCCCACCCCTCCAGCCGGCAACCCACAACCTCCTTCTGCAAGCCTTCTCACCCTCGGACGTGCCCACACTCTGAACACCCCTTATTTTGCAAACACGGGCATAATCACAACTGCAAGGGAAAGTGTGTCCCACCCCTCCCTAACTCTCCCCAGGCTTTCACTCTGTTGCCTGGCAACAGTTCTCTCAAAACCTAGTTGACGTCCTAGACAACTCCCTCATACTCACCCTTTCCACCAAACCCATTGCCCAGTCTTGTCCATTTTATCTCCTAAATGTCCGTCAAGTCATCCACTCCTCCCCTCCCCGCACCACTTCCCCAGGTCATGGTTCCATCATGGATTTCCTGGACAACCACACTAGCTTCGCAGAGGCTTCCTGCTTTTACACTTGCTCATCCCATCCCTGCTTCCTTTTTTTTTTTTTTTAATAACCACAGCCAGGGAATTTTTTAAAAATACAAATCAGATCATGTCACCTGATACTTGCTTACAACCTTTAAGAATAAAAATCAAAAACAAATTTTATTACAATTTACATTCAATATTATTTTGTATTGGTTTCAGGTGCACAGCACAGTGGTCAGACAATTGTACACTTTGCAAAGTGTTCCCCCAATATTTCCAGTACCACCTGGCACCATACATAGCTATTACTGCGTTATTGACTATATTTCCGATGCTATACTTGACATCCCCCTGACTTCTGTAACTACCAATTTGTACTTCTTAATCCCTTCATCTTTTTCTCCCAGTCCCTCAACCTCTCTCTCCCCTGGTAACATCAGTCTGTTCTCTGTATGTATGAGCCTGTTAAATATCAAGACTTAACAAGCCCAGGGGGCCCTGCATTGTCGCGCTGACACCCTCATCTTCATCTTGCCCTTGGCTGCGCTCTTCCCTCTCTGACTGGAGCATTCTTCCTTCCCCTTCAATCCTTCCATGTACTCCTACTTATCCTTTAGCACTCAGTTCAATGGTGACTTTCTTGGGGAGACTTTCCTGACCCCCTTAAATAGGGTCAAATCACCCTGTTTCAAGCTCTCTTGGCACTGTATGCTGCTGTTATCTGTAGCACTTATTAGAGTTGCAGTTTTACACTTATTCATGTAATTATTTGATTCATATCCGTAAGCCGGCCCCGCTTGAGGTGGGTTTTGTAAGGACAGTCCCTTTGTCTTGCTCTGTGCCTGAAACACATGGATGAATGGATGAATGACAGACGGCGGGTGGATGGGCGGATATGTGTACATATGTGTGTGGTATTGCTGGATGATAGATGGGTATACGATGCTCTCATGTTCCCCAGCTTACTTGGATCTAATCATATCTCCCTCTGTTCTATGGCTAGTCAATGTTCCCTGTTTATTCAACATATACTAAGCATCTCTGATAACGGGCATGTGCCCACAGTGCTGTGGGAGCCCACGGAAAGAGAGATTGCCATGCTCTTGAAACTTAGGTAATAACAATAGCTACTTTTAGTTAACTGACTATAGTTGGCCCTTGAGCAACCTAGGGGGTAGGGGTGTTGACCTCCTGCACCGTTGAAAATCCATGTTTAACATCAGCCAGCCCTCCGCATATGCGAATTCCCAGCCTGGGCTGACCCTTGAACAATATGGGTTGGAACTGGGGGAGTCAAACAAACTGGGGTCAATTGAAAAAAATCCATGAATAAGTGGACCCTCATAGTTCGCTCCCGTGCTGTACTATGTGGCAGAGACCACTGTACGCTTGTTTCTTGGGAAGCTCCTCACTCCTTTTTCGGTATCCCCTCCTCCAAGAATTCTTCCCTGATCAGCCCACACCTGATCTCCCATCCTCAGCAATGTCCCAGCACATAAATCTGGCCGCTCTTGTTGGTCTTTGCTCATAAATTGCTGCATGTTATTTTTTCCCTGTAAGTCTCTCACTCTCCGCCAGATTCTAAGGAAACTCCCGGGACAGAGCGCCAATCTCTAGGAAGGCCCACCAGTGAGCTGGGCACTAAACACACACCCTCCTTTTTAGCCTCACGGGACCCTGAGGGAGGCATGATAACCCCCATTTTAAATAGAAGGGAGCTGTTTTGTCCAATGTCATACAGAGACTAAGTAGTGAGACTGATGCTGAAATCAGGTTAAATCTAAGAGCAAAATCCTCACTTGGTACCTCAGGCCCCAACAGTTTATCCAACAGCCCTGGACATAGCCACTCCACCTGCACCTAAACACTGGGGCGGGGGCGTGTCCATCGTTGAAAACCTGCCTGTCAGGAACTTTATTCCAAACCAATTCAAATGTGCCTGTCAGAAACTGCCACCCAGTGACCCCAATTCTGTCCCCTGGGTGCAACCAGAACAAGCATGTCCCCTCTTCCACATGGCAGCCTGTCAATAATTTACAGCCGGCTCTCATGTCTCTCTGTGTGTTACCCCTCCAGGGAGGGCTGCAGAGCCGGCAGAGCACTAACCTCAACTAGAAAACCCAGGTTCTCATCCTGGCTCAGCTGCTGTCCACGGACGAATAAGTTTCAAAAGAAATAAGTAGGTGATTTGACAAACAAGGACATTAAAAAAAAAACCCTAAAAACCCTATCACCACCCCCATCACCCTTGTTTCATAAAAGCGAGAGCATCCTGACACACAAAAAGTAGGGCAGACAATCCGAGAATTAATTGAGCTTTATGAATACTCCGTACATTGTCCTGGTTTCTCTTATTCTGCTGTGTCGTGCGTGACGCAGACTGTGGGGGACTGGCCCAGGTCTGTAGCCTGCAAGGACCTCTGCTCCAACCAGTTAAAGAAAATACCATCAGCCAGAAAAACCAGAACAGAGCACTCCACCATCAGGACGCCGGAGTTACCCTGTTTCGAGAGGAAAGGAAGGGCTGGAAAGGTCTGGCAGCGAGACAGCCATGCTCGGGAAGCAGGACAGACCTCTCCATCAAGTCCCAGCTTTAGGTCCAGTTTTTATCTCACTTAGATGAGTGAAGGCTTTTCTTGCTCATGTTTCTGTGGGCTCCTTGTGGAAATAGCACAGCAGGCAGGGGCTGCCCCAGCCATGTTGTTAGCAAGAGGAACCTACTGGAAGTCAGGAGGGCTGTTCTGCCTCCGTGCTCGGAGGCTGGGGAGAAAGGCCGGCTGGTTATGCACAGGCAGCAGATTTCCTCTTAGGGCATTTCTGTGCTTGACCTGAAGGACTATCCTCCAACCCCAGGGCTTTCTCACCACTCATTCATTCCCTCATTCATTTAATACTTATCGAATATTTCCTAAGTCCAAACACTCTGCTAGCATTGGGAGTACAAAGGGAGGCAAAGAATGACTTGGTCTCTGTTCTCATGAATCTTAAGAGTCCATGAGAAAAGTCAGAGATTAATCCAATCGGAAGAAATAAATGCAACTTATGACTATACTAAGTGCTATAACCAAGGTACGTGTTGTCCTGAGAGTGTGTAAAAAGGGAAGTCCCTTAATCAGTGGTCATGGGAGTCTGAGACAATAAGGACCAAGCAGAGGTTGGGATGAAGAGCAGGCATTGATCAGGCAAAGGAGGAGGGAAAGCAAATTCCAGGCAACTCCCTGGTGTGAGATGAGCATTAATCACATGAAGAACTGAAAAGAGGCCAATGCGACCAGAGGAGGTCAAACAATAAGGAAGATGGTGCAAGATGAGCGGTATGAAAGAAGGAACTCTTACCTTTGCAATGGCATGGATGGACCTGGAGAATATTATGCTAAATGAAATAAGCCAGTCGGTGAAACACAAATACCACATGATCACACTTACATGTGGAATCTAATGAACACAACAAACTAATGAACAAAATAGAAGCAGAAGCAGAGATACATGGATCAGACTGACAGCTGCTGGGTGGGGTGGGGGTCATGGATGAAAGATGGGGAAGGGATCAACCAAAGAACATACTAGGTTTGTCCAGAAAGTATCCAGCCATGTACTATGAAAAACAGAGGCATTTATTGAAGAAGATATAGGATACAAGAAACATTGTACATAGGACAATGACACCTCAGTCCCCTTCAAAGTAGGCACCTTGGGACCGCACACAGTTCTCCCAATTGCTATCAGCTGCCTTGTTATATTTTCCTGAATCTCATTGACGGTCTGAACTCTCTTCCCTTTCAAAGGTGATTTTGGTTTTGGGAAAAGCCAGAAGTCGCAGGGCACCAAATCTGGGCTGTAGGGAGGCTGAGTCACCTGGGTGATTTGATCACAACTCTGCATGAGATGTGATGCATGAGTGAGCACATTGTCGTGAGGAAGCTGCCAATCACCAGTTGCTCACAGCTGTGGCCTTCTGAGTCATCCGAATAGTTTCTGAGGAGGAATGTTCAAGCTTAATGCAAAATTTGAGGCAGATTTGTTGCTCCACTTGCTCAGTTGTTTTGAATATGATGGCTGCATAGTACATATGCTCACTAAACAGTGTCTACCACCCCCACTGACTATTACAGTGAAGTCATCAGTGTTCACGCATGCGCATTCCAGGCCACTCTCCTTGGCTGCCAGGTTACATCAGTGTCTGGCAAACCGTTCTCGTTATATTAACAGTGGCTGGGCTTTTTCCAGACAGACCTTGTATATGCATAACCCATGGACATGGGCAATGATATGGGGATTGACTGAGGGAGGGGAGAGCGTGGCACTGGGTGGAGATAGACAAAGGAAGAAAAAAGTGGGGACAACTGTAATAGCATAAACAATCAAAAAATAAAAATAAAAAAAGAAAGTTGTGGAAGATGAGACTGGAAAGGTAGATGTGAGCCTCACAGGCTACTTCAAGGGGTTTGGTCTTTTTCTTAAAGGAAACGGGAAGTCACTGAGGGGTATTGAGCAGGCGAAGTGGCCTGATGTAATATTACTTGAAGACAGAGAAGAAACAAGAGTTGCCTCTTCCAGGAGTCGGACTGGTGATGGATGTTCACCAGGCTTATTGTGGTGATCATTTTGCAATATGTACAAATATTGAATCACCACGTGGTATACCCGAAACTAATATGTTATATGTTGAGTACATATCAATTTTTAAAAACTGGTGATGATGATGGTGGTGATAATAATGATAAAAATAACAATAGAGCTAACATTACTGAATGCTGACTATGTCCCACTCCCTCCCATAAGCACACTTTATGCATTTATTCATTTTATCTTCACATTCACTCTCTGAGGTGGGCATTGTTATCACGCCATCTTACAGCTGACAAAACTGAGGCACAGAAGGATGAGGTAACTTGTCTAAGGTCACACAGCTTGTTGGTGGTAGAGCTGGCAGGTAAGTGAGAGACTTCCAGAAATTACTGTCTTAAAGAAGTCATAGAACAGGGAAATGCTGTCCTAAAAAAGAGAGTCTGGGACAGCAGCCTGGAATAACCTTGATTGGCAACTCAGGCCCTTGGTGCCAGTGGTGGTTCTGTGAGCAGCACTCACTGAGCGCCTACCATGTCAGACACCCTGTTGTGAGTACTGAGGACATGGCTGGGACAAAAACCATCCTGGAACTTACGTACAATGAGGAGAAAAGACAGTGCACAGTGGGAAAACAATGCAGGTGGTTTCAGGTGATGACAACAAGGGCTTTGAGGGAGGCTGACAGGGCAGTGTGATGGACAGTGACAGGCAGAGAGAGGGGTTGGCGGTGCTTCTCTGGAGAGGGTGGTCAGGGAAGGCAACAAGTGATAACAACAATGAGGAAGCAACTGGGCCATGATCTTGGGGAAAGGGTTCCAAGAATAGGGAAGAGCTGTGCAAAGGGCCTGAGGCAGGGGCAACCTTGGGATGTTCATGGAACAGAAAGGGGGAACACTGCATCATTCTGAATTACAAGAATGGAGACAGAGGCTTCCAGAAGCCCTTGTGGGCCATGGCAAGGAGTTGGGATTTCACCCTAAATTGATAGGAAGTCATTAAGCATTTTCAAGCAGGGGAATGATGCAACATGTCCTATGTTTAAGAGAGCACAGTGGTTGCTCTAAGGAGAATAAATTCTTGAAGGCAAAAGAGAATGCAGGTGGACCAGTTAGGTCGCCGCTGCATCAGTGAGGGTGGACATGGGGAGAAGGGTCAGATTGCAATATATTTTTGCTAATGGATTAGATGTGGGGTTGAGGGAAGGAAATATAACTCCAAGGCTTTCAGCCTGAAAAACGGGGGAGATGACAGCACAGTGACTAAAATGTTGAAGACTGTGTGAGGAGCAGGTTTGGGTGGGAGCTGGGAGGACACAGCTAAATCAGGAGCTGTGTTTTAGACCGGCTTGATATCCTCTTAGATCTCTAAGGAGAGGCCAAGGAGGCAGCTGGACAGACAGGTTGGAGATCAGAGGTTGGGTCAGGGCTAGAGATCTAAGGTTGAGATTCAGAGGCATGGGGATGGTAATTAGCATCATGGGACTGGGTCGCAGGGGAATGAGATGCAGAAAAGAGGTCTGGGGGCCACAGACGGGGATCCTCCAGTGTGTGAAGGATGGACAGAGGTGTAGAGGCCAGCAAGGGAGGATGAGAAAGAAGGCCATCCAAGGGGGTTGCAGGACAGCCTGGGCTGGCCCAGCTCTGTGCTGACCAACTTTATAGCCTCAGGCAAGTTGCTCCCCGTCGGGAGGCCTCAGTTTCCTTTCTGTGAACAAGGGAGTGGCCCCACCCATCGCTGAGGTGGCTCCCGCTTGATCGGTTGGTGCCGCTCCTTTGGCTGCTTGTCAGATGAAGAAATCAAAGCTCAGGCCCACCCGCCTCATGTCCCGGCCGCCCACAAATCAACTCTCCCTGGATGGGGTACAAAAGTACACCACACAGCCCAGAGGCCCGCCACTGAGGATCAGAGCGCAGGGCATCGTGACGGGAAGCCAGAGGAAAATCCAGGCTCTGTCCCTTGTTAGCTGGGTGACCTTTGGTGACCTCGGTCCTCAATTACCTGCCTGTGAAAGGCAGCCAATAATACCTACCCTCAGGGGTTGTTGCAAGCAAAGCACCCAGCACAGCCCCACGCATCCATGGGTCTATGCCAGCTTCTTCCTCCTTCAGGAAGATTTCTTCCCTAAATCAGTAGAGTCCAGGTGGCTTTACACTTCCAGAAGAATGCAATCCTGCCGCAGGCCAACTCCAGGGCTCCAGCTCAGGGCCACCCTGCCTCTCCCCTGCACGGCACATGGCTGCCTCTGAAGGAATCAGGAGACTGCAAAGGCTGACTAGGTCATCCAGCCAGAGCCGGGGGCACGACAGGGGGTTGGCAGGAGGGCAGGGGGCATCAGCTCTAGGGCTGACCACAGCTGCAGGCCGGAGCCTTTCCCAGGGTGCGCTAAGCTGGCTGGGAAAGGGCCGTGATGACAGCCGAGAAATGCTTCCGCAGAGAGCAAGTCGGAGCTGGGACCCGTGTGTTCAGGGGTGATGACAGCACCTGGCTCCATGTCTCCTAGAAGCAGCCCTGGCGGGGGAAGGCAGGAACTGCTGGGGAGGCAGCTGCTGGAGGGGCAGCTGGGGCAGGAGCCCCTATCCCTCAATCGTCTGGCTCCGTCACAATAATGAGATTAATGGCTCCACTTCTCGGGCAAGTGTTTTCACCTAAGGGCTCTTCAACAATCCTGCAAGGATGGCGAGCACGTTCCTGTTGAAAAGATGAGGAAACTGAGATGAGAAAGGGAAGCCTTGCTCAAGATCACCCAGCCTTCCAGGCACTTCTCCTCTTGAAGACACATCAAACCGGCAGGACCTCTTATGCAGCTGGCAAGGTTCTGTGTGATCTGGTCTCTGCTTCCTTCTCCAGCTACGCTGACCTCCCTGTGTCCCACCAAGGGTCTCAGGGTCTCCAGAGCCATAAGCTACCCCCTCTCTCCACCTCTGCCCTTTGCAAACCCTGTCATCCATCGGCAATGCCCCAGAAGCCTCCCCGACCCCAAGACCGGGCTGGCAGCCCCGTTCGACCGCTCACAGTGACCTCCCCTTGGCCTTTGCAGCGTTTTTCACAAGGATATTATTTTACTACCATAACAAGAGTGATCTGTGTGAATTTGTGTTTACAGTCCTTCTCCCTCATGTACCTGCACATAGATGGAGGGTTCTTAATACGTTTGTTGATGGGAGAACAATGAATGAGCAAATAAACCATAAACAAATCCCCCTCTTGTAGTGACGGGCTAGCTATGATTCTGCTGGGAAACAGGGGGTTTCTATAAAGGGCCATCTCCCTGAGAGTCTAAATCATAATACCTAAGAGAAGCAGCATCTTCTGGTCAGATGGATGCTGGCTGAGGAGGTATGTGTGAAGAGGTGCTGCTCAAGATGTGTGTGGTGGGAGGTGGACACGGGTAGGTCCCCAGACCAGGTCGGCTGCTCTTTGTCATCCCCAATCTCAGGCCCCAGCAGTGGCAGCCAGTCTGTGGTTCTTGTGGGAGACAGTGGTGACAGGACGGTCTGACTTGCCTCCTGTCTTACAAGGGGAAGTGGGCCCTGTTTCACTTCTGCTTTGAGGTGAGACATATCCTGTGTGTCAGACCACCCTGGGAACACTCCTGTCCTCCTGTGCCAGCCACCAACGGTGGCCAGTGTGCTGATCAGGGCCTGGAGGGCCTGTGGAGTTGGCTCTGATCGCTGTGCAGGGAGCAAAGGCCCCAAGCCCAGCCCTCCCTCCTTCCCAGATGAGGCTGCACCCCACTTCCAGGGGGCTCCTTTCTCCCACTCCCCAATTCTTTTCTGCAATGGAAGAGCCCTGGGGTGGAGAACCCCTGAGTTCAGCCCTTCCTCTGTCGTGTGTGTGCTCAGTCATCCTGGATAAGCCCCTCCTCTTCCCTGAGACTCGGTTTCTCCTTTGAGAAGCAGGAGTACCATCACCCACCTGCCTCCCTCAAGGCTGTTCTCAGGCTCTTGCAGGACAATGGGTACACACTTGCTTGGACTTCCATATAAAAACACTTCTCTTCTGCTTTCTTTCCCTCCCTTCCCAAGTTTCAGACTAGCTAGTGGTGCACCAGGTTCTTGGCGGATGTCCAGGCACAGTTAAAACAGTGTTTGGATGGGCTCCATTAGGGGAGTGTTTACAGTGCTGCCTTAAAGTGATGGGGTATTGTGCACCACCCAGACAGCTTTGCGAAGCTGACGTCACTGGATTCAGACCCACTGAGGGAGGCAGAAGAAACACCAATCACCGCCCTCCCCCAAACTTGAGGTCCAATCAGGTGAATGGACTTGGGCAGCATCACACAGGTAGTTGGCGCTAAAGTCACACAAGAACAGCAGGGACTCCACCTCAGACTGGTCAGGGGTTCAGTCCTCAAAACACTTCAAAGCCCTTCCCCAATCCTCACACCGATCCCCCAGGCTCAGCACAATCCCAGAAGCATGGCAGGGCGAAGCTGGGAGCAGGGCTTCTGGCTTCCTGAAGAGAAAGGGAACGAGGGAAGAGGGCCATTCCCAGCCAGCCACCTTGCTGGGGGCCTGGGTGTGTTTAAACCTGTGCTCCACCCAGATTGGAGCCAGGAAAAGCAAGGCCTGACAGGTAAGCAGTGTGTGCCTCCCTGCCCCCACCAGTGACATGACCCTAGGGCCCAGACTGGCTCAGGACTCCCAAACAATGGCCCATTTGTCACTCTGCAACCTGGAACTTGACAATCCGCACCTCTCTCCAGAAGGAAGGAAATCGGCTGTTGAGAACGTAGGCTGGATGGGGCAGGTTTGGAGAAACCCCTCTCCCGTTTTCTCCCCAAGCTTTCAGGCTGTCACTTTCTCGTTTGCTTTAGTGCCAGAGCCCCGCAGCCCTCCAGAATCCGCCCCCCATCGCCGCTTCTCACAGGCCGGAAGCACTCTTACATAGCATCTTCCCCAGCTCCCTCAGGTAGCATTAAGCCCCCTTCCTTATTCTATAGTGCAGCGGTCCCCAACCTTTTTGGCACCAGGGACTGGTTTTGGTTTCGTGGAAGACCATTTTTCCACTGACAGGGGTGGAGAAGTAGGGTGGGGAGGGGATGGTTTCGGGATGATTCAAGCACATTGCGTTCAAGCTCACCTCCTGTTGTGTGGCCCCAGTTCCTAACAGGCCCAGACTGGCACCCGTCCACGGCCCGGAGTATGATGCCCCTTGCGGCAGTGCATCATACACAGCCCACACAAGGCTGCTCCTAGAGCACCACAGGTGCGGCTCTGCAGGCCTGTCTCCCTTCACAGAGACAGCGGTATCTGCACTGGTCCAGCTCTCTATACATTTTGACTGAATGAATTCCACCAATGCTAAATGAGCACCCGTGTGTGATGGGCACTGACTCAGAGGACACGAAGACGAGCAAGCTGTGCTCTCTGCCTTCAAGGAGCTTATATACAATTTGAGATGCAAGCTGTATGTACAAGGAAAGAGAAATGTTAGCATGTGAGCCCTAAGACCAACTGGCAATCGACCCCCGGGTCTGCCTATAACTTGCTGTGTGACTCTCAACGGGTCTCTTAGCCACTCTCACCTCGGAACCCAACAGGAACAGTCACTACTGGACACTGGGCGTGGAGCTGCCATCGAGAAAGGGTTCAGACCTCCCCAGTCAGGGCGCATGGCAGGTCCCTCTTCCTCTAAAGTTACAGAAGGGAGGGGACCTCTTACCTAATTAGAATTTACTTCAGGATGTCTCAACCTCAACACTGCTGCCATTTGGGGCTGAATAATTCTTTGTTGTAGGAGCTATCCAGTGCATTGTGGGGTGTTTGGAAGCACCCGTTAGATTCCAGTAGCACTTCCAACAGTTACGACAACCAAGTGTCTCCGGATATTGCCAAATATCCCTCAAGTGGGGATCAAAACTGCCCCCAGTTGAGGACCGCTGGCTATTCCTGGTTCTCTTCCAGCCACTGTATCCAGGACTCTGGAAAGGTGTGGGATGTCATTTAAGGCAGTGTCAAGACAAGTTCCACAGGCTTGCCTCCGGCAGAGCCCTGCCCACCCTCTCGAGCTGTGTCACTCAGGCTCTGAGAATACACAACAGGCAGGATATTTCACCTTAAAAAGGGGCCCCTTTCCCAAGGCGGCACCTGAGCATACCTCCCAGATGCTCTCAGACTGTGCAGAGAAGGGCCCAGAAATGTGAGCTACTAGGGTTGGATGAACATCAAAGGCACTAGGGAGTGTTTCTCTCTGTGGGTGTCATGGGCTTAAAAATAAAATTTTCTGTCTCTTAAGAGGCAGTTGAGGGTTAAGGGAGGCAGCTGGGGGTGGGGGGTACGGGGGGAATTGAGCCTGGATAAGCAATCTGGTGCAGTTCCAAGAACACAGAGAGGAGGTAAGAGACTTAGTGCCAGTCACAACTGCCATGAGCGCCTGAAAGCTTGTGGCTCCTAATGTATGTCCCAGATTCATTGCCAGTGGGGCTCAGATGAAAACGCTTGGGCTCACAGAGAAAGGGGATTGCTGGGGATCACACAGCAACCTCCACCTCCCACTGCCCCCATGGGGACGAGATTTTCTTCTCGGAAGGACTGTGCGCTCATTCACTGAGAAACAGATGAGCCTGGCTGCAATGCAAAAGCAGATAGAGGTCAAGTCTAAGGGCTGGTAGGACTGACTTCTCAGCAACTGCTTTGGCCCCACAAAGACTTAGGGCAACGGTGAAGGCCAGGAGCTCCCTGGAGCACCCACAGGCTGGAGTCAGGGGCTGTGGGCCAGAAGGGAAGAAGCAGACAGGGTTTTCCAGAGAGAAGCCCAGAGGAAAGGGCACTGGCCTCTTCCCTTCCAGAGCGCCTGCTGTGAGACCACGTCCACCTATTACACAGCATCTGCACCCCAGCAGGGCTGTACCACATACAGACTACAGTCCACTGAAAGGAATAAAGAGGTGCCTGGCCAGGGCCCCAGGACAGAGCAGCTCGTCATGACTCACTGACCCCCGTACCACCAGGCGGTAAGGGATACAGCACAGTAGACAGGGGCTGGGCTCTGGGGACCCACAGATCTGATTCCCAGCCCTGCTGTTGGCTGTGTGGCCTGGGCTCCACCTCCTGGGGCCTTTGGCCGCTTATCTGTTATGATGGTGGCTGATAAGTTTACAGAATGAAAAGGCATGTAAAGTATGCTACATGCCCAGGATATAGGAAACACTAAAAAAAAATGGAGTGATCGTCATTGCTTCGTGTACCTGCAACTTTCTGGGTAAAAGAGCAGGCTTGTAAGTTGTCTCCTGTTCAGCTTTCTCTCCCACTATTTCCTGTCCACTTAGCAAAGCCTCACAGTTTTCCTTAGTGCCTCAAGGGTGGATCGTGTACAGTGACCTCAAACAACACAGATTTGAAACTGAGCAGGTGCACTTACACACAGATTTTTTTCATAAATATACGGTCAGCCCTCTGTATCCTGGGTTTCGCATCTGTGGATTCAACAAACCGTGACTGGGAATCTGCACGTGCAGACGACTGCCTTACACTATTTGTGGATTTTTGATTGCGGGGGATGGGCGCTTCTGATCCCCACATTTTTCAAGGGTCAACTGTACTTCTTCCTTATACTATCTGAAGTTTCCATCTTAATTGTTTTGATGGGTCTCTTTCTACACAGAGGATATGGACTTCCATGCCTATCCAATGTAGTACTTAGCAGCTCCTGGCCCAGCAGCTTGGCCTTGGGTGGTCCTCGCAGCTCTCCACCTGCTCCCACTGCCACCGAGCCATCAGTTGTCATTCTATTCTGCTGTTGCATTCTCTGCCTCTGCTATGTTGCCTTCTAGTGCATGGCTTCTAATCTGCTTTGGTCTGAGAATCAGATTTCCGGGCTGGTTAGAACAGTGTGTTAAGTAGACAGAAGCCCAGGGAAGGACGCTGGGGCAGGGTTTCTCAAACGAGCTGATAGCAGAATCACTCGGAGTGTCTGTTTACATGCAGAGTCTAGGCCTGAATCAGAGCCTGGGGTGGGGGTGGCGGGGAGAAGCAGGAAGCCGCGATTGAAGCGGCGAGCTCTCGCCCACAGGGACACTGGAGAGCCGCAGGTGGGGGATTAAGGCAGCCCCTTCTCCAGTTTTGAAGCCTTTCTGGCTTTTGTCTAGTTTCTTTGGAAAAGGGACATAATACCCTATCTCATTTCTTGTCCTGTCACATTCTTTTACATTCCACCCCTTGTATGGTTCCTCACCCCAGACTCATTTCTAAATCTGGGAGGCCACTGACCAGTGCTGCCCCAGGTACACCCGGGCTCTGTGTGACCCTGAACATGACCACAAGGCTGAGAAATGTCTCCCGAGCTGCCTGGCCTCAGACAGCAACCTTGTTCCTGAGAGGAAGCAGCCGGGACGGCGTGGTCTGGGGCCCTTCTTCCGGCCCTTGGCAACAAGGGCTCCTCTGTCAAGAGAAAGAACTTCCCAGCAGAGGCTCTTAGGACCCAGAAAAGCAGAACCACCGCAGCTAGAGGGGAGCAGCCCTCCAGCCTACACGAGACAGTGGGCTCAGCCTCTTGCCCACCCGGACTCCTACACATCCCATAAGGCCCCAGGCTACTTCCTCTTTAAAGACTACCCTGTCCCTCTGGCCCTCTGTGGTCACTCTCACCATCGTAACAGCTGACATTTAGGGAGGGGGTCACAACCTTCCAGGCACTGTCTTAGCTCTCTACCCGCATTCTCTCATGGGATTTTCATGGCTCTGTGAGGTAGTATTGTTGTCTTATCTTACAGAGGAGAAAATCAAGGCTCTGAGAGGTGAAGCAACTTACTCAGGGTCCCATGCTGGCAAGTGGTGCTGCTGGATTCTGAGTCCAGCTACCTGCCCGCTGAGCCTGCCCTCTAAACCACCGTGCTACTGACTGCATCCAAGTGTCTAGAAAAGTACTGGGCCAGGAGCCAGGAGACCTGGGTCCCATCTAGAGCCAGGGGCAGGTACTCTGTTTCTCTGTCTAGGAGAAAATGAAAAGGCTGGACCAGATCTCCATGAACCTCTCTGTTCTAAGGCTCTTGACTTATTGGACTACCCTCTTCTCCACCCACATGGGGGTGACCCAAGGCATGTCTTGGCCTTAATGGCCTCATTTCTCAACGTGATTAAGTGCCTTCCATGATTTGATTTAGGGGGCGAGAGCGGGCGATCCCATCGAGGTCTTTCTTACAGTGGGTTTGTGTGTCCTTCCTATGGACTGGGCCCTGCTCCCCCAATCTCACCAACTCATTCATTCGACTCTCATTGACTGAAGAGTGCGCCAGAAGAATTTCTCAGCCCGGTGAGCTGAAACGCATCAGCAAATAATTTCAGTGTCGCAAGCCCAGAAGAGCAATACTCAGAGCTGGGTGCGTGCAGGTGCATGCGTGTATGAGGGCTGGGGAGAAAGGTGAGGCCACGTCATCTCTGTTTAACAGGTGCAAACGCAGGCCCAAGACACAGAACCATCCCCAGTTATCGCAGCTAAGAAATGGCAGGGCTGGGATTTAAACCCAGGTCCTCTGGGGCCCAAGCCCAGTGTTTTTCTCTCTCGACCAAGGAATGGTTATTCGCATCTCTACATCTGCGGACGGGCTTGCAACAAACACACACATGCTCCATGTTTAAGCAAACCATATTCCCCAAGGGCCGGGCTCTGTACCAGAAATGGAGGGCGGTGGGCAGGTATGAGGGATGGGTGGGAGGACTGGATGATGACAGAGGAGAAGGAAGATGGAGTTCGACTCCCAGATTCTGGCTTGGACAAATGGGTGCAAGGAGGTACTGGTCGGAGAGGGGAAGGCAGGGGGAGCAGCCAGTGGGGGAACTGGGGCTCCAGAGTATGTGTGTTTCAGGCCTGGCTCTGAAGGATAGTGACCCAGCATTCTCACTTGACAGCTGACTCTTCTTCCACCAAATCACTCTCTGGGCCTTCTTCTCCTGGGTCATCTTTGCAAGCGAGAAGAGAGCAGGGGTGATTGCCAGCACCAGTGGAAGAATACAGAGGATCGCAGATGAAGAGGGTTCCCGGCCTGGGAATGTGAGCACAGCCTCTGTTTGTTCATTGCCTGTTGGGTAGCAAGTCCTTCTGCAGCTGTGTTTTGATCCTCTAACCACCCTGGGAAACAGCCTCCCAATTTATCATCAAAGGATATTGACAGTTAGAAAGGAGCAAAGACTTGTCTGAGGGAAAGGACAGTGAAAAACGAAAAGAAAATGAATTTTCATTAAGGACTTGCTCCATGCCAGGAATCAACCAGTACACTTTCACATGGATTAGCAGGCCTGTTCTCTTAAAATCTACGTGCAGCATCAATAACTGCATTTTACAAATGAGAAAAGAGCCTCCACTAAGTAACTCAGGAGCCCAGCTAGCGGGGGAGAGATTCAGATGTAACAGCCAGTGCCTACCCCTTGAGCTGAGCCCAGAGTTCATTCATTCGATCCACGCATTCAGCCAACGACCGTTTTCCCATCCTCTGCTATCATGCTGCACATTCGGGAGCAAAGAGATGAACACAATAGGCAAGGTTCTGCCATGCTAGAGTGCCAACCTGCCGAGTATTGTGGGAGAAGTGCAGGGGCTGTGGGAAGATGTCACAGGGCATCCCACTGTGTTTCTCTGGGGAGGTGACATGAGCTGATGAGTGGCGACCAGGAGTCAGCGGGCATGGAGAGGAGGAGTGTCTGAGGCGAACGGAACAGTGTGTGCAAAGCAAGGCGCTGAGCCGCTGAAGAGTCTGTGACATGATGTTCCAGGTGGCTGCAGAACAGCCTGGGACAGGTTGTGCAGGACTGTGTCTAAGACGTTTGAAGTTCAAGCCACCAAAGAGGCCTACATAAGTGGCGGGCACCATCAGAGTGGTTTTTCAAAAAGGCACTGACTGTCAAGTGGAGAATGGCCTGGAGAGAAAGCGGAGCTGAGCTAGGAGGCCCTCCCAGCCAGGCAGGAGGAGGCTGAGGACAAAGGAGGTCTGGGCTAAGAACGGGAGCAGGGGGCCCAGGAAGAAGTGGATGGATTTGCAAGTTATTGATGAGGTCAGTCATCAGGGCTTGTGACTAACTCCACATGGAGAGACGGAGGGGGAAGAAGTGTTTGTGACTGTCGGGTTGCCCCAGGCCTGCAGCGCTGCACTCCCCCCTCCAGCCCCCGCCCCCTGTGGGCTAAGGCAGACACTAAGGTTGAGGCATCATGCTGGAGTCTTATCCTGCTAAGCAGGGGGTGCTAAACCTTGACGGGAGTTAAGAGTGGCTTTCCTTTGATTTTTCTCAGAATGGCATGAGGACTGTGTGCCACAGCTGAGCTCACCCACTCAGCAAGATGCACCTCCAACAGCAGGGAAGCCTACGGGTTCCTGGTACTGCTCGTCTGCTCTCCATGCCTGACTGAAACTTTCCTTGCTCCGGCCCAAGGCCTGTGAAAAGACATCTTTCAGAAGACTCACAGCCAGACCCTCCAAGAGAGTGAATTCTCAAGTCCTCCGCACCATCTGTGGCTGCTTCGTTGGCCACGACAGCCCCGGAGAGAGGGCACAACTGTCCAGCCAAGGATGGGACTGCTACTGCAAGAAACCAGGCTGGGAACAGGGATGCCACACGTGGCCCTTTATTCCAGCTTCTGATATGTACAGGTATATACAGTTGGTGTGAGCCTATGGTACATTATTTCACAAAATTATCTACATCCTGTGCACACTTCTGAGTGGGAAGTGGCAGATTCTGCTCCGAATAGCCCGTGGCTGGTGGAGGAAAAGGACGCTCAAAGGAGCCGCCCCCTCTCGGAGGACATTCATGGGGGCTGCCTGTCCCCTTCCCCAGTACTGAAGTCCTCCCACAGGCCATCTGGGCCTCCCACCTGCTCTGGATTCTAGCTGCTTCCAAAATCTTTCTCCTCGAGTGGAAGAACACTGGCAGGGGAAGGAGCAACAGCAGGCCCCCGCTCACTGACAGTGGCACGCTGACGTCTGACACCCAGAGCCTGAGCGAGCCCACTGAGTATCGATAGCAAGATGGGACTCCTCCCCATCCTCTGACTCCAGCACAGTCTGGTCTCACGGGGCACTGGCATGCATCTTCTCCAGGCAATTTGTCCAGAACGTGACCAGCCGGTTGTCACGGTTGAGGCAGAAGTCCGTGAAGTCCTTCAGCAGCCGATCGGCAAACTTCTCATCCCCCGTGGCACTGGAGCGCCACGTCTTGGTCAGCATGGTGTTGTAGGCCCAGTTGTAGCCGATCCGCTCCTCGCAAAACATGTTCTGGTTGGTGGAGCTGGTAGAGTTCCGTCGCCGGCGTGGCTGCCCGGAGAACTTGCGCTTGGAGTAGGGCAGCTGCAGGAACACTGTCCCTGAAGGGGAAAGGGGGGGCGCCCGGGGTGGTTGGGTTGTTTCCGCAGCCGCAGGCTTGGTTTGAGGGAACAAACCCTGTGCACGGAGCCAGGTCCCTGCTGCTGCAGGGGCCCACCCACACACCTGCTGGGAGTACCTTACCTGTAACATGGATGTACTGAGGCTTGTTCTCAGCCGGGAAGTTAAAAGCAGATGCAGAATATTTATCTTGCACAAACCCAAACCTAAGGGAAAGACAGGAAGACACACTGATTAGGGCCCCTAAAGGGACAAGGGGAGAAATCGTGGCTAACAGGGCTCTGACAGCCTGAGCTAAAGGGATCTGGAAAGATCTCTTTCAAGACGGACCATTCAGGCTGCTCGTGTCCTCACTACATCTCAACCTCTACTTCAATGGCTCGCAAGATCTCCTCCCAACTCCAGGGTGGTTGAAAGCCCCCTCACCTGCCGCACTCTTTTGCATCCAGCCTTCATCTCTGCCCAGCTACCTGTCTTCTCCTGCACACTGCCAGCCGTCCCTCAGACCTTCCCACTGTGCCCACCCACATGCTTGAAACTGTCAGGTCCTCCAGAAGATGCTCCTAATCTTTATTTACCTTAGCCACGCCTCTCTCCTTTTCCTCAACATCTCCCACTCTAAGCACGTTGTAGGTTCTCAATAAAGACTTTGAAGTGAAACAAAGTTATCTTAATCGAACTTTTCTTAAAAGCGAGGACCACCAATTTGGGGCTCTCTGCTTTGCCGTGTTCTGGAAATGGGCGGGAGGGGCCATTTTCATCTCTGGCTGTGCTATTCTACTTCTTATCTATGGCTTGTTCTATTCCTGGTTTTTCTATTTCTATAAAGCCCATTTATTACAGCTGTAATAAGTGCTGTAAAGGACATGTTAATAGATGTGGCTCCTGCCCTGAGTCTGAGGGGTTTATGTAATGAAGGCGGGGATGTAAGCAGAACTAAAGGAGGTAAAATGCCTCCCTCCTTCCCTGGACCGAGTTCCTCAGGGAGGTGCTGTGTCGTGGCCTCTATATAAGCTGCTGGCTTTACGCTGGCATTTGATGATTATTTACTGAAGAAATTCATGGAGTCAGATATGCAAACTAAATGGATAGGCTGACATGTGCCGCAGGCTCCGTCGTCTCTACTGGCTGACTCTGTCACACGCAGGAATGGTCTTGGGTTTTGCCTTCCTTTCTACTTTCAGTCAGGGTCATTTATTTACTCAGCATGGATCAGCCTGACTGCATTCTTGCCTCATCTCTTCCTTAAGCCATCAGGAAGGACCTTCCATTTTAAAAAGCCAATTTAGCCACGTGGTCTTCAGCTCCCTCATTGTCCAATCAGGACTGAAGTGAGGGCAGAGGGCTCCAGTCCCTGAGAAGGGAATATACTAATTTCATGCCAACTGCCCAGGAGATGAAGGAGGAACTGGAGAGCTGGACACTTTTCTAGCTTTTTCCGAGATGGGCTTATGAGTGCGCTAATGTTTCATTTCAGAGCCACATTCCCACCTAGAGCTCTGTTCTGTGAAAAAAGCTACATGTTGAACAACTCTCCTGGGCAAGGTGCTTTGTTAGGCCTTGTGGAAGAAAGCGAAAATGAGAAAAATGCATGCCCTTGCCCGCCAGGGGCCCCTAAGTCAGTGTGATGGATGGACGGAGTGCACTGGGAAAAATGGAAGCAGGAATTCAGAGTGGAGGGACCTGGGATCCCCGGTGAAGCAAGGCCGACAGGTGTGGACGCGTGTAGGGGAAGGGTCTAGAGGGGGAAAGAGGAGGTTTAGGTGAAGGGCTACACAGCCGAGTCCGGAGCAGTGATACACAGGGCAGGATACACGAGAACACTGAAGGCTGGAAAAGCAGGCTGAAGAGGAAAGGGCAGTCGTTTAAAGAAGACATCACTGGGGTCTGGACTAAGGTGGATCAGGACAGTGTTGCGAAGAACAAAGCAGATCTGACAGATAGAGGCCACGTCCCAAGCGATACCCAGCTAGCGAGGTGCAGTGACTGCCGATGACATATGAGATGAGCAGTGTTGGATCTCATAATCAACTTGTTAGCTGTCTTCCTAAAAGAAACTTCAGTCCTCTGAGAGCTTATTAGGTGCCAGGAAGAGCAGAGAACCCTCCCAACAACCTGTGAGGCGTGAGAAGACAAAGGCGGAGCAGTTCCAGGACCTGTCCAAGGTTCCTCGGCCAGATGCTGGCAGAGGCAGAGGGGAACCAGGCCTGTCTGCTTCCCACAGCAATGCCCTTTCCACCAACCACTGCACCCCTCACCTTCTTCCCCAAGTTAGCACCCCCTCCCACTGGCAGGCAGGAACTAGCTGCCCTGGCACTCATTCCACAGCATTTGCAGAGCATCAGAGTGAGGTCTATGAGGAAAAGGTCAGGGTAAGGTCTGAGGCGGGGGCCATCTTAGGGGAGGGGACGAGGAGGAGTCCGGACTTCATCCTGTGGCTGTGGAGGGGCGTGTGCAGAGTGGGGGTGGTAACAGCTAAAGGTGCTTGAATAAGGAAATAATATGACATTGAAGAAGGCTGCAGCAAGAGGACCTGAAACAGAAACAGGAGGCTTTGCTTACAGCATAATTAATAAGAGGCAGCAATTGGACGCTGAGTTAGTGATGTTCTAGAGAAAAAATCGTACTGGCCTGAGGGATGGACAGCAAAGCCTGGGAATGCTTTTCCCTAGAATACATGTTAAATACCTACTGACTTATCTATTGCTTTTTTTTCCCCCGCTGATTGTCTTTTCAACACGTGTCAAGGGACTCTTGACAAATTTCAGTTTTTCATATCATGTCAGTTCTTGGATAGCTTGTCTCATGGTCTTATGGGAGGCTAAGGAGGGAGCTCTCTGCTCTCCCCTCAATTAGAAGAAGACAGAAATTAAGTCTGAAAAACAACAGCGACAGGAACTGGAGAGGTAGTGCTTATCTCTGAAAGCAAGGCCAGGGTCCTATTGGAGATAAGCAGTGAGTCTGTCATTGGTAAACTAGATCTGTTTCCCCCCAAAATGAAACAAACTGGGTTATGCTTTGGCAACTGCCATTCAAGACAAACATGAGCACCTTCCCACTTCCCTCTCTTGCTAAGGGACAAACCTGTGTGCAATGGCTTCCTGGAAGAGGTGCATTCGATCCCAGTATGTTTCCGGTTCAAAGCCTGAAAGGAGAAAAAGAATAAATGCTGAGTTGTAATCCCAAGGTATGTAATTCTCCTGGGGTCTGGTCTTCTGTACTCTTCTCTGCTCTTGGCAATTCCTCTTCCTTGGTCGTAGGTTCTGCTTTTCCCCACCACCTGCTTCCAGAGAAACCAGCCTCTATCCCAGGGAGGGACATCCTAAAGAAAGTGACAGCCACACAGTCTCATCATCACTTCCCCTAAGCTCTATCAAGATCTGGAAAGGAGACAAATATGAGTCTCCAGAAACCAGTACGAGCTACCAGAACTCGATATGAGACTCATTCTAATGCCCTCCTATGCCAAAAGGAGCATGACAATAAAGTGCAAACAGAAGATAAGCTTTAAATGCATGCTATTGAGGATCCCCCCCTCAAAAAAATTTTTTTTAATTACTGATCTTCCATTTCCCTATAAAGAAAGGCAATATTATAAGCTCCATTTTAGGGGTGGGGATATTTAAGCAAATAAATATAAAAATGACTTGGAAAAGTGATTGGCTGGGGAGGAGAGGGAACACCTCCCCCGCCTCAACATCACCCACTTCATTGCTCCAGCTTCGCTCCTTCTGTTCCTTCGGGGGGGCCGCTGTGAGGACCAAGAATGGGAGATGGGAGGGCGGGGCAGCCTGTTACACAGCAACAAGCCACGGGCCAGGGCTGCCCTCGGGACCGATTTGCCGAGGACTGGAGCGGCAGTTGCACAAGACATCCCAAAGGCCACGGGTACCTGCAGTGGCCTTGTCACTCCTGCCACACTTGAAATCTTCTATCTAAGATAGATCTGAGGATTCTGGACAACTGAGG
The DNA here is from genome assembly GCA_004026545.1 of Mormoops blainvillei. NCBI lineage: Eukaryota > Metazoa > Chordata > Mammalia > Chiroptera > Mormoopidae > Mormoops > Mormoops blainvillei. The sequence goes on along the minus strand of PVJD01000358.1, from coordinate 337,409 downwards.
AGCAAGGGAGAAGAAAGACTTTGGCTTTAATAGGAAAAAATACACACAGCAGATTCTTGTCAGATTTTTAAGGTTTTGAATTCACTGTTATCAGAAGGGGTGATAACGGGAAGAGAAGCAGCACAGAAGCAAGAAAATCGATTTTTAGATTCAAGTCCTTATTCCTTGAAGCTGGGACTCCTTTCGTTCAACTGTAACCATGGCAACCAACAGAGGATGCTGGTTTTGAAGCCTGGGTTATAACGGGCAGGAAAAACCATCAGCTCACAGAAAAATGTCCTATAAAGTCAGCCCCTTGAGCAATCCTGTGCTATTACCGTAACGATGGAAAACTCCAGAAGAGTCTCTGAGGGTGTTGGGAACAATCTGTCTGTCCCCTCAACATATTAAAAACAACACTATGAGGTGGTGCCTGGCTTAAAACTGTCAGATAAAACAATCATCTGGCATTTCGGAACTGCAAAAATGATCCCGTCTCAGCCACACAAGAGGATATGCGTGTGTGAGAGAAGAGTGCTTTGTAAACTCTGAGGGTCACTGTGGGACATGCCCTGGTGCCCCAACTATCACTTAAAACATTGTTGTCTATACCAAAACATCTTCTAAGATATAAACAAGGAATATACAGACGGGCCTTCGGAACAAAAGTCATAACCTGGGGGAAGCCTGCCATAGGAGAAGCGCGGGGACACCTAACACCTAGTTTGGCCTCCCTGACCTGGCGAGGCCTCTCGCCCTCTGGGCCGGTCCTCTGTCACCAACCATGACACAGACTTACAAGGGCACAGGAAGAAAGCATCTCCCTTATATCCAAAGTTTCTTCCTTCACATTGTTAATTCTGATGTCTGAGAAACAAAAGGGGCTCCTAAAATACGAGCAGCAACTCTAGCTTTCCGGTTTTAAAAAGTCCATCTGTGAGCTCATTGAAAGCTCTGGAGGAGCTACTTATATGTTTATCGCAATGAGCCCTTGGTGATAAAAAGTTCTGTGCTGTGTGAAGTAAGATGCATGCTTCCACCTGTCCTATGCCTGCCCACAGAGTTCTGGTGGCTTAGGGTGGGACGGCAGGGCAGGGTCAGCCCCCTGTGCTGTCCCATTCAGACTGACCACACCGTTTCAAGGGAAGGACTCTGTCTGGATCCCGCTGTCCTCCTAGCGGCCTCCTCCTGCTCTGTCTTCCTTGAGATGCAGGACTCAAGCCACGTGCAGTGTTCCAGGTGCTGACACACCACGGCTCCGCACAATAGGACACTGTTTTCTGTTTTGCTTTCAGCGCCTCCCTTTTTTAGTATTTTTGCACAGAACAGCAGATTCAAGCCTCCTGTGAGGTTCAAATTCCTGCAGCCCAAACCAGGTAGGTTGGCGCACAGAAAGGACAGTGCCGGGGGAGTACCAGGGCTGCTCGGGACTCCCGGGGTATCATACCCTCTCCCACCCACCGTTCTGCCCCAGGCCTCTCGAGGGTCTTCCTGAGTTGCAAAGCAGCTCTAGCCACCCTCTTTTTAGGTATCAGGAATGTGAGGCTCAGAGACATTGAATGACTTGTCCGTCCAGCCACTAAGTGAAGAACGAGGATTAAAACCAGGTCCTTGTGGCCCCTTGTCCAAAGGCTCCCTCTATGCGATAGCCTGTGTGGACCGGCTACCTAGAGGTGACCTTGTGGGGAAGAGGAGGTCTCACTCATGGAGACGGAACCCCCACAGGGGAGTATCTCTTACTGTCAAACAGGTGCTCGCTGCCTTCCTTGAGCAGACAGCTGACGTTGAGTGGGATGAAGAGCTGGGCTCGAAGCGGATCACCATACAGGTAACTGGGTAGTGCAAAGGGACCCTCCAAAACTGGGACCAACAAAAAGCCACAGGAGGTGGCTTTTCGATGCCAACCTTGGACCTAGTGGAAAGCACAAAAACAAACAATGTCATCCCCACCTTTGTACAGGCAAGAGAAAAATACCACTTGTGGAGTGAAGCTGCCAAGTTGGTGTCATGCACAGTGACTGGCATGCTCGGTTATTGGTGTTCGCTGGCTCCAACCTCCTGACGAGTACCCGAAGATCTGTGGGGGAAGCACACAGTTCCTCTTCACAGCCCAAGCTTCTGCAGTTTCAGTGTTTCTCTAGGGAGGAAGAGACTGGAGAGAGCTATTTCTTGCCTCCTAAAAACCCTTCTCATTCCATAGGCTGTTGGAGGAAGGTCACAGGATATAGGTTAAGTCCTTCTAATTTTGTCCTTTATCAAAAATTTACTGAGTCCAAAGTATCGAATAGGAAAACAATGCACTCAAGCTGGCTGAGTGGGACATGACGCAGGGTGCAAGATGACTGTGGTGGCCTCCGGCCAAAAGCGATAAGCCCTGACCTGGCAGAATGAGAGCTGCTCTCGGGCAAACTCCCAAAAGCTATCTGTCTGGAGACTGACTGAGAACAAAAGTTTCTGGGGCATAAAGAAAAAACCTTCCCGTTAATATTTTCTTGGGAAACAGTGGTCATGTGCTTGGTCTTAAGGTACCTTTTTAACCATAAAATTTATACATATATATTTTAAAAGCTGATGCATGTGGCACTGGCATACAGACAAGATTTGTATCAGATACTATTTCAAAAAACTACAGTTTGGGCCATATGTTGATTTAAACAAATATAATTATGCTGAAAACTGAAGGGGATCGCTCTCACTTCTCCCAGGAACATTCATAACAACAACAGCACAAAAACCGAGCCGTCTGACCGAAATAATTTCTAGGGCTTAGTCTATGACCTTTTCATTTTATGTAATATTTAACTGAATGAAAGAATGTTCCCTGGCTCTGGATGGTGCGGCTCAGTTGGTTGGGCGTTGTTCTGCAAAGCATAAGGCCACTGGTTTGATTCCCAGTCAGGGTACACGCCTGGGTTGTGCGTTCAGGCCCCAGTCAGGGTGTGGACAAGGGGCAACCAGTGTTTCTCTCCTTCTCTCTCTCCCTCCCTTCCGCTCTCTCTAAAATCAATAAGCATGTCCTTGGGTGAGGCTAAAAAAAAAAAAAAGTTCCCTTCATGAGAATCTCTCCAGGGGAGGGGTGCTTAAAAGTGCTAATGCTCCCTCTCCCTGAGGATAAATGGCAAGATTTGGAGGCATTTCTGGCTGTCGCAAGGCTGATGTGTTCTTGGTATTTAGTGGGTAGAGGCCAGGGATGTTGCTTAATATCCTACAATGCACAGGAGAGCCCCCACCACAGAGCTGTACAGTCCTAGATGTCAGCAGTGCCAGGGTTGAGAAATTCTGATCTACATCCTGAGTGCTTGAATTTTTTATTATGCTTAATTTTTTTTAAAGAGGCTATTTCAATAATCCAGGTGAAAGGTAATAGGAGCATGAACTTAAAGAAAAAAAAGTGACACGAATTGCTACTAAGCATCCACTGTGCCGCTCTGCAAGGGGAGCCGAGGCCCGCCCACAATGGGAGAAGGCTCTCACCATCTCAAAGAGGACTGCAGCGGTCACCGCCATCCAGTGGAGCTTGATCTCAAAAGCCGCATTCAGGGAGAAGTTGCCATGGTAATAACAGCTGCACCACTCCAGCCGGTCTGTTCGGTTGTTCACATCCACATCCAGGGTCACGGTCCTCTGCTCCGGAACAGTGGCAGCTATGTCAGCACATAGGGGGTCCCAAGGGAGAGGGAAAAGGAGTGAGATGAGGAGGAAGAACAAACACCTGGATATGAAACTGTAGAATCACTTAATAGAAAAATCACAGATTCTAGAAGCTTCCTGGAAATCATCTAGTTCAAGGGTTGGCAAACTTCTTCTGTAAAGGTCCAGATAATAAATTATATTTTGCAGGCTATAAGGTCTCTTTCAACTGCTCAACTCCGCCGTTGTAGTGCAAAAGCAGCCACAAACATTACATAAAAAATGGCTTGGCTGTGTTCCAATTAAGACTTTATCTACAAAAACAGATGGATTTTAAGGGTAGTGAAATTACTCTGTATGATACTATAATGGTGGATACATGTCATTATACATTTGTCAAAATCCATAAAGTGTACAACACCAACAGTGAACCACAGACTTTGGATGATAATGTTAATGTGGGTTCATCAATTGTAACAAATGCCCCACTCGAGGGAGATATCGACAGTGGAGGAGGCTATGGGAGTGTTGGGACAAGGAGTATATAGAAAGTCTCTGCTCAATTTTGCTGCAAACTGAAAAGTGCTGTAAAAATAAAATTTATCGTAAACCAAACAAATAAACAAATGGATGGTAGGGCAGATTTGACCAGTTAAGTCATAGTTTACCTCCCCCACTCTAATCCAACTCCTTCATTTATGGATGAGGAAACAGCAGCCAAAGAGGAAAAATGCCTTGGTCAAGATCATAGAGTCAGAACCTCAGCCAGTGAACCCCTGATCTCCCAATTCCAGTGACCCACAAAGGGACACAATTGGGCCAGCAACCCAGACCACTGTCTGGAGGAAGTCTTGCTTTTCTGATCTCAACCCAGGAAGACAACGGCTCTACAATCTTTCCTCAAGAACTGAAACCTCATAAGGAAGCCTAATGCCCTGTTCCATCAACCGTATGTTGCTCAAAAATTCCAGGTTGGTCTCAAACAAGCTCATCCTACCTGGGACTCCTGCTCAGAGAGCCTACGAAACTGGGAGAGGGATATTTTTAGAGATGGATCAGATAATCAAGTTTCTAACCAGACTAAAGGGCTGAAACAGGCTCAGAAGTAAAGACAAGATCCGGGCTCTGCTCTGCCTGGCCAGGCACTGCCAGACTTCGGGTTTCTGTAAACTATTATCGGCCCCTTATTCTTCCCTGTCCTGAGTCCAGTGGTATTTCTTTACCTAAAGGAGTCAGCTTAGCTCTGAGTTCTGTAGGTAGAAGCCCTGGGTGGGATTTTTCACTGACAAGGATAAAATGGCTCCTGAGTCAGCAATTCTAGTGAACTACCGTGGGGGGACAGGAGAGCCACAGCTGGGACGCTGAATGGCTCCCAGGCCGAAGACACTCAGCTGCCTGGTTCTCTCAAAACCAGAGCATGCGAAATGGAAAATATTCTTGACTTGCAGTCAGATCTAAGCTCGGCTCTTTACTGGCCATTCTCAGGGGAGAATGTCGCCTCACCTTTCCTGGGGCAGTTCCTCGCCTGCTAACTGAGATGGCACCGCCCAGCTGCTTCACCGAGGAGGGGAAAGGATCAGTGAAACGTGGATGAGAGTCACGGACTGCCCCTCTTGCCTTCTCCTGCAGCCACCCTCGCTTGTAACTCTCCTTTCCTCCTGTTCCTGTTACTCCTTCTTCCGAGTTTAAGCCACGCGTTCACCGATGCCCAATCTGAGGCCCGTCCATGACTCCCACGGACACTGCTTAGGTGCCTGTGACACTTAAGGCTAAACAACCTGGTGGCTCCCAGGCTGAAAGTTTCATTTCAACTGGTTGCTGTCTCTGCCTTGTGTTCCTGATTCGTGACACCGCCAGAGTAACCATTTACTCAGCCCAAATCAAAGGAAGAAAGCTTTGCTCTCTGGTCTTGGACACTGTGTCTTCCTCCGCAGGTGAAAAGCCTCTGGTCACAAAAGAAAGGTCACTCGAAACACCAGCAGTGCCCTCACGCATCTCTTCTCTCCCATCTGGCATGTCAAGTTCAGAACAGGCCGGTCTGAGAAAACCCAAGAAAGTGCGCTGCTCAGCCAAGGGCTTAAGGTACCACTGGCTTCCTGCTCACGAGTCACACTGGACTGAGCAGACGCTGCCAGCAGCTTTTGATGTTGACAAAAGTGTAAGCCTGGCCAGGCTGCAGCTTTCGGTGGGTTCTCTGAACCACTCCTCGAGTCCCATGAGGACTGACTTATTCACCTTGAGACAGGGAGGAGCAGCAAGCGCAATTAATCCACGCAAACCCAGAGGAGCAGGCCGAGCCACAGTGAGGGGGCTATCCATGAGCCAGGGAGGGGATCAGTGTCGCCAGACGAGAAATCACGAAATCGGAGAGGGGACTGACGCTCAACGTAACAACCAGAGCCGCCCAGTGATGGAACGAGTGGTCTCAGGAGCGAGTGCTGTGTTGGCAGGCATTTTCAAAGAGCAGCTGGCTCCTCACGTATCAGTAGTGTAGGGAAAGCGTTGAAGATCAGTGTTTGGACAGAGGTGCTCTACAGCCCCCTCTGACCCTGAGATCCAGTGTGTTGTCAAGAAAAGGCTAAGAAGCCCGGGTAGCTCGGTTGGTTGAGCGTCATCCTGTGTACCAAAAGGCTGCAGGTTCGGTTCCCAGTTGGGGCGCATATGGAGGCAACTGATTGATGTCTCTCTCTCTCTCTTCCTCTCTCTTTAAAGTCAATAAATATATCCTCAGGTGAGGATTAAAAAAAGGGGGTGTCAATCTTGGATCTATGTCGAAGGTAGCTATCAGGAAGACGGAGTTTGCTAATTAACTGGATGTCGGGTAGGAGAGCAAGGGAATGTGAAATGGGCTGAATTTTCTGGGCCTAAGTGACTATAGAATGAGAAGGGATGCCTAAGGCAGAAGCATGTGGGGCGGGGGCGGACAGCAGGAGCTCTGTTTAAACACTTTGCATTCAGCCTTTTAAGTGGACGGATGGGTCTCACCGTGGAGGCTATGATCTGGGACAGAGACAGACCTAGGGTAATGAAGGCCAGCAGGCTGGATGGGATGCCGTGGGGCATAAAGCTGGGGGCCCAGGAAGAGGGCCGGGTGCTACAGGGTTCAAAGATGAGGGAGCTGAGGAGAAAGCAGTAAAAGACACTGACAAAAGCTCAGGAAAGCCCTGGAGTCTGAGGGCCACGTAGAAGCAGCACTTTCAGGAGGAGTCGGGGTATCTGACAAATGCGGCTGACAGGGCAAGGAGGATCGGAACTGAGAACTGACCGCGGGACGGAGCAACACGGCAGGCCCTGGCAACCAGCGAGCTGCTGCCCCAGCAGAGGGCACGGACCGAAAGCTGATCTGAGCTGTTCTGCTCTGGTTTTGCCCACAGGAAAAGGTGAGTGCCTGGTGAGGAGACTTTGGTAGAGAAGGAGAGTTTGGAGGGTAGAGATGACTGTTGGAGTACAGCCCTGAGTGCTGCAGTGGGGCCTTGTGCACAAGTGGCGACACTGGCCATAGAGAGGAGGGGACAGACATGGCTACGGGGAAGGCAGATGGCAGAGGGGATCTGGAGTTACTTCCGAGTGCTTCAGTTTTTTCAGTGACTGGAGGTGCTGAGGGAGGGGAAGGGCAGCGCAGGCTAGAGGTCTGATGGCTCTGAGCTGGATAATGAGGGGAGTGAAGATGGGAGGTGGGTGGGGAGATTGGCAAGATCAGCTGGTTGTAGGTCCTGGTGAGGTGGGAGTCTGGAGTTGGGACTGGAGGAAGCATGCTGGAAAGACCAGGGGTAGTAACAGAAAGGGGAACAAATGCCACATTTTGTGAGGTTTTGTAGCCAAGGGCTGGGATCTGAGCAGCCTTCGTCACTCAGGGCAGCCGCCGCCCCTGGCCTTGGACCTTCAGCCAAATCATCTGAACTCCTGACAGGCTTTGACTTTTGTCTTCCTGAGGCCGAAGTACAGTATGGTTCGGGCTCAGGCTCCAGCGTTAGGCAGTCTTGAGAAAAAGTCCAGTTCTAACACTTAATAGAAGCAGAGCCTTAGGCAAATTACTTCACCTCTCTGAGCCTTAGTGTCATGAACTCTAAAACATAAGTCATATCATCAATCCAAGGACAAAGATGAGGAGTAAATGAGATAACTGCCTTCTTGTGCACTGCCTGACACACAAATGTTCTAAAATCTTGGCACAAACGTTGCCATCACCACAAACGCCTCCACGGAAAGCACAGAGAGTCAGGGTTGGGATAGAGGACAGTGCTCGCTTCTAACCGCCCAGCCCCAGCTCCATCTCTCACCAATCCTTCCATCCCCAGCTCTGAAGATGCCCATATTCCCAGCCTGCTGCCTGCTTAGGGGAGTTTCCGATGAACTCCCCTAAGGTTTATGGGCCCCTCAGGTTTTACGGAGCTCTCTGATCTCAGCTCCTTACCGGAATCCTTCAATTTCCTCCAAGGCAGCAGTTCTCAATTGGGGGCAATTTTGCAGTACCCTAGGACACTGGGCAACGTCTAGAGACATTTTGTCACACTGGGTGGTAGTGGGGGCTGGCATCTCGTGGGTGGAGGTCTGAGAGGCTAAGCATGCCACAATGCACAGGACAGCCCCTACCACAAAGAATGACCTGATCCAAAATATCTGTAGGACCGAGGTTCAGAAACCCTGCTCTATGGTTTTGCACATTCTGCTGGAGGGGACTCACATCAGAATAAGCTCCTTCATCGAACACTTTAAAGGAAGGGAAGTTTCCTAAATAACTGTTAGTTATCCCCCACCCCCACCACCAAAAGGGCCAAAGCTAACAGATTTGTTTTGCAAAACATTTTTCTAAAATGTATTAGCTCACTTGCTGCCATCAAGTGCCCGTAGTTTTCTGCCTCTAATCTGGGGTGTTACTGAGTGACCTGTAACCAAAGTTGTAAGAGCCCAGTAACAGCAAACAGCTCTATGTGGTGGTCTGAGGGACTCTCACTATAAGAGGTGACACCTGGATGTCAGGCATTTATTCGGGTTCTTCAGAAACCTTTTTTGCTTCCTTCAGCTCTCTGGTAAGTAAAGTATCACCATACATGATCCAATATTTATTTAAGGTAACTCATTGTGCCTCTGTCTCAGAAAGGGACCTTGAAGAGAGTGGGACGCTGACTTTTGAATTCTCCCTTCGGTATATATCTAAAACCACTGAATGTTCTGGCTTATCTCCTTGCTCCTTGGGAAAGATGAAAATTCTTAACTTTTACTTGTAAGGAAAAAGCAGGCTTTAAAACTTAGCCAGTTAAAAATAATCTTGCTTTAGGGGGAAAAATGGTGCAAAACTTAGTTTCTTAACAAGCTTCCCCTGTGTGATCCAGCACTATAAATGAATGGCGAACGCTGCACCGACAAGTTCTTGGGTTTGTTATATTTGTAATAGGTTTTCCTGACCCCGCCTTTGTTGCTGGACTATTGGCTTTTGCTTTCCACTGGCATCAGGGGACCTGCCGTTTATTTGCTGCTTCTAATGGGCTGCAGGTCCTTCTGTGGCATAAAATGCACCAGCTTGCTGCTTGCTCATTCAGGTGCCCAGAGGCCTTTGGTATCACGCCCTGGGTGGTCTGGGTTGCTGGAGGTGTGCGTCCCAGGTTAACAGGAAGTATGTGGCCTCTTCGTTCCAAAAGACTTCAAGGAGGTGTTGTGTTAGAAACAAAACAGGGAGGAGGAGGATCTGCTCTTCTCGAAGTCTTGTTCTCTCTACCCCCTTCATTTCTTACATACAGTGCTGAGCATGCTGGGGCCGGGGGGTGGGGATATGAGGTGAGGTCAAAGCCACATCTGGATCCAAGTGAAACTGAGGATCTGAAAACTGTGATGACTCTTAACATTTCCATTTTACCAGCTAGGTAAGCACTCCAATTAGCTAGGCAATTTCAAACTAACTAGAAGGTGGAATTGCACTAGAGTTTGGTCTATTTAACTTTTGCTTCCTTCCTTTCAGAGGGTTTCCAGCATCTTTCAACCTGACTTTGAGATAAATCTCATGCTGCCTTGCCTACAGGATGCGTTTTTGAAAGATGCTCACATCTCAGCCCCACATTCCATCCTTGAGAGTAGCGTTCCCCATTTCCCATCTGAGGTCACTGCCATTCAGTAAGCAGGCGTTCACCCTTCTCTCCCAGCAGCAGGAACCGAGGAAAGGAGGGACAAGTCCTAGTGCACATCCCTTGATGGGGTAAGCACATTTGGAGAGGAAGGGAAGAGGGAGATTCATGCTCAGCACGAGTTTTGGAATGGACCACCTCTGAGGTCCCTTCCTCTTCTGAGGTCCTAGGATGCTATTGTCCTAGGGAAGGCCTTTGACAGGAATTAAACCACCAGTGAGTACTTGCTCACATCCCCAGAATTCTGAAAGTCCCTTGGAAAAAGTGGCAGCGTTGTCTGCTCTCTCCTGTTCATGCAGGTTACCTGCCATGCCCTGATTTGAGAGCTGTCTGTTGGCTGGGACAATAATGAGCTCGGCCCACTCAGACAGTGAAAGCCAGCACAGGAACTGACAGTGCTGACAAACAGAATGGCCAGCGTGGTGACCATGGTGGCTCCAATCCCAGATCCCATGGCATCGTTTCCTGGACGGGCTGCCGCTTCCCTCAGCCACCGGCCAGCATATCCCCAGGCCCTACCTGGGTCGGCACCTACCTAGAAGCGCAGCTGCCTGGCTCCGTCCTCCAAAGCTGCGGCTGAAGGAGCTGTGCCTGCTCGCATAGGAAGCTGGCCGGCTGGGCAGCCAGGGTAGGAGGAAGGCTGGAATCTCGGAATGCAGGAGCTCTTCAGCCACAAAGGCCACCTCAAACCACTTGCGCTGGAAGCTGGCAAAGTCGTCCACTGCCGTCGTGTGCCAGGTGGTGGGCTGCTGCATGGGCCCTGGGAAAAGTAGAGGGGAGAGAAAGCACTTTCAGCACGAATACTTATTTTATTATTGATGCATGCTACCACCTGGATTAACCTTGAAAACATTATGCTAGTAAAAGAAGCCAGACACGAAAGGCCACATGTTGTATGATGCCACTTAAATGAAATGTCTAGAATAGGCCAATCTGTAGAGACAGACAACAGACTGTTTCGGCCGGGGGATGGGGGAGGAGTTTGGGACCAACTGCTAATGGGTACATGGTTTCCTATCAGGGTGGCAGAAATGATCAGGAACTAGATAAGAGTAGTGGTTGCTCATCATTGTGAATGTCATAAATGCCACTGAATTGTTCACTTTAAAATGGTTGATTTTATGTTATGTGAACTTCAATTTAAATAAGTATTTTATTCTCGGTTGAAAACCTTTCATTTCACAGCATGTATCAGTAACCAGGATTTCTTCAGCTTGAAGGTAAAATAGGTACATACTGGTCACACCGAAGAGTCTAAAGGAAGAGGTGGCAATGGACACACTATTGGCTACAAGGGAAAAAAACCTGCACAGATCCGCCTCGGACACATCCTTGGATAAAAGGACACAGTGGGTGGCACAGGCTGCTCTATCTGATGCGTGATTCCTAAAACCCAGAGGCCGGGAAGCCATCCTCTGCAGGATGGGAGTCACTTCCAGCCCTGTGTCCTGGCTGCGTTCAGTGCTGTGCGAGCCGGCTCTGACCGTGCTGGAAATTGCTCCCCTCTTGGGGATTACTTTTTCTCGTTAAAAAAAAACAACACCTTAAATATACCTTGGAAAATCTGTTAGAACTTGATAGTCTACCTGGGGGAAGAAATGAAGTTTGCAGGCCCAGCAAGTAGAAAGTGCTCTCATAAGTTAGAGGCCATGATGTCATACTCAGACCACCTGCATGGGGTGGGGGCCGGGGGGCACTACAATTAAAAACAGCTACCAAACCATGACCCACGGGAATTTCCTGACACTAGGTCCCTTGGCCTCTTTTAGGTTTATTTTCCTAACATCCACACTGTTCTCACCAAGAACATACTGTAGCTTTTATAAACCCATGTCACTCCAGTTATGCTTAAATTAAATACAAATACTCAAGGAAGTTGACAGATCCATCAACTTGGAATATAAAGTGACACAAAAAGCTCAAGAAGCAGTGTCATTTGAATGAGCAAGTCAACAGGCAAAGCACGAGTCCCTGTGGACAACAGCATCGGCCTCATCTCTGACCTCGGTCTGCCTCTTTGTCCATGACTATCTTGTAGAAATAGAAGCCGTAGATGAAGGTCCGCCAGACTTCACCAGATGCATGCGTGATGAGCTGCTCTTCCAGCATTTTCTAGAGGGAGAGACATTGAAACTGAAATTCCTGCGGAGGGACATCTTAGAGGTGGCAGTTATACGCTGGAGTCAAAGAAATGACAAGGGCACTGAGGAGACCTTACCCTCTACCCCCAGCAGCCATAGCTGCACTACACTAAATGTCGTGCCCGGTGCAGATTACATTATAAAATAAAAATGCATATTATAATATCATCAAATATTTCAAACATATAGAAAAATATAAAGAAAATCCAGGTATGCCACCATCCGACTTCAATAAATTTAGTATTTTGCTATATTCAGATCTTTTTATTAAAAAAAAAATCTTTCTGCATTCTCCAATGTCCCAATCTTCTTCCTCTCTCCAGAAATAAACGGTGAGTGTAATGTTATTCTCACACATCTTTTAAATAACTTTATTATGTAGACCTATATTGATAAAGAATATGAGGTATTTTCACGGGATTTTAAATTCTAAATAAAGGGTGTAATACTATTATCATTTTGTAAATTGGATTGTCATTCAACATCGTGTTTCTGACATTTATCCATGTCACTGTGTGTCCCTCCAGCTCATCTGCATTAACGCTATAGTAGCATTTACTGTATGAACAAGGAAATGCCACGCTCTGCGAGATGGGAATATAAAGAAATCAGGCAAAGGCCATGCACAACAGCTTACTGAGACCCTCAAAAAGAGAACTGAAGATGCTTATTCGGCTCAGTCACTGATTTTACAGTTCAGTGAAGACAACCCAGCTGCTCAGGAAATGGGGCTGATTTCCAGTGCGGGGCCTCTGTGTGGACAGGATGGTCTATGCTGCCTCAGCCAACCTGACCTTTCCCTTCCTCTCCTCTCAAGTTTAATTCCAGGTCTGAACAGTGTAAGTAAATTCGGCAAGTATCTGCTGAGTTGCCTACCATGTGCCAAACAACACGGCAAACACTGGTGATATGGAAATGCACAGTAAGGGGGGGCCCTACCCTCAAGGAGCTGGTTGAGGTGGGAGATGAATGAGATGCACACAGACTCTTCACTCTGTTGTGTTAAGCACTCCGACAGAGTAAGTAGAGGGCACCAGTAGAGGGTCCCTGAAGTAGAGCCTTAAATCCAGCCTCAAATCCTGAGCAAGCAGGGAAATGCGGGCTCGAGGTCAGAGGGAGGGCATTCCCTGGGACTCTGTTCACAGAGATTCCTTCCAGGTTCAAAAGTGCAGATTCCCCTCCAAATATTTCAGTTCAGACAACAAATTCTGCCAGGTTTCTAAGTCAAGGTACCGTACCTTTCAAAGCAAGACCTGATCTTTCATCCATTCCAGACAGTCCTCACACTTACTAAAAACAGATCCTCGCCCCAACCTACAGGCCTCATTACTGGAAAGGGCGGCTCCTTCAGAGACAGGCTACGGTTTCGGGGGGCCCTGCCCCTGCCGTCCCACCTGCATGATGTCGATGGCCATCGCCGGCGTCTGGATCCCCTCCACGCTGTTCACCAGCCAGTGCACCACCTCCGCGCTGATGAAGCAGCACGGCGCGAGGCCCTTCTGTTCAGAGAGCAGCTGGACTCCTGTCCTGCGTTCCAACATGGTGGGCAGCGGGCCGGGTACATGTGTGCACAGTGGCAACGAGCAGAAAAAGAAGATGACAAAGAAGGAACTTGTGATAAAGCTCTTAATATCTGAAGTGAGGATCCCCATAGCGTAATTTCTCTACACTATTTCTAGACAGAGGAATCCCCGTGAAAGAACAAAAAAACAGTGTAATGGGAGGAAAAGAAGAAGCGGAAGGAAAGAGAACCTGACTTAGAGAATAGCTGTGCTTGTCAGGTATAATACTAGGTAATTTACATAATTATTTTATTTAATCCTTTTGTCAAACCTGTGGCTTAATCACTGTATTCCCATTTTACAAACAAGGTAACAGTCTCAGAGATCAGAGAGGTCGAGTAACTTGCCCAAGGTCTCACAGCTAGTGAGCAACAAAGTCAGGTATGAATCCACCAAACCACACTGCCTGAGCATCACCCCAGCCTCAGCCTGCGGGATCCGCCTGACCCGGCACTCAGAAGTGTGCTGAGCCACTCACGAGGGGTGCTTCATAGCTTCCAGGATCTCCGCCAGCGTGGAGGACGAGGTCAAGGAGCTTGCCGCCAGCTGCTGAGAGCTGTAACACAGAGCGTCTGGTCAGCAAAGTAAGAGGGCACACACACGGTCAAGAGCACGAATCTTCGGAACTTCCCTTCTTATAGAGCTGGGAACGTGGACAACACGGACACTGAAGACATTTCAGCAAGTTCTGGATAGTTACTTCCTGGGGATATCTTACAGGGGGGTTCTACTTCCAAAGTGTATGTTTTAAAAAAAAAGTAGAATAGCCATGGGGATGTAAAGCAGAGTATAGCTAATGGAACAGCCAAAGAATTTATAGGCATGACCCATGGATAAGAACAATGGTGTGTGTGTGGGGGTGGGGGTGGGGTGGAGGGGGCAAAGGGGAGAAAGCTGGGACAACTGTAAGAGCATAATCAATGAAATATAATTAAAAAAAAAGAATTCAGAGTGGTTTCATGTCCACGCTTGCTCATTCTTAACAGGCACCTCCCCTTTTAATAATCTGCCTTGGATCCAGCCACTTCCAAGAACTGTCCCTGGACTGCTGGACCACTCTGGGCTTGCCCCGAAGGCCCTTCACTCATCACAGCATTTAATCTTATCAGAGAGCATTAGGTAATGTCTAAGAACTTGGGAGACAGTTCCCAGTACCACAACCTTCCAGTGTCAGGGCCTCTCTCTAGCTTTTCTCAGCCTCAGTTTCCTCATCTGAAAAATGCAGATTCTACTATTCCTGTCTCTCAAGGTTGCTGTGAGGCTAGTCTGTGTAAAATACCAAGCACAGGACTCATACACACAAAGTCCAAACCAGTAAACATTGCTAAACATAATAACAATAGCATCAGCCCTTTGAGACTTGGAGGCTAAAGTTGCTGGTGATGGTCCAAGAGCTGGGAAGCTTCAGGGTCCGGATTTGAATCCAGGTCTGGCTGACTCCAAAGCCCAGAGTTCTCTGTCACCTGCTGCCCAAGTTCTTCCTCGTATCTCAGTGATATGACGGTCCCTTAAAACATGCTTAATGCCCAGCAACTGAGCCTGGATCACTGGGCGTGGGACACACACGGCCAACCACCATACCAAATCAGGTTTATCCGGAAGCTCCTCAAGCTCCTGAAAACCGCTCCCTTCCCAGGACCCTCTGGAGCATTTCGGAACCTCAGGGTCAAGCCTTGAAAGGCCCTGGAAGTGGACTTTCTTCTAATGCCTAAGTCCCTGCTATAAGGGTCTGGATAGGAGGCTGTCCCATCGTGTGAACATCTTCAGTGGCACAGAAAGCTCCTCGAAGGCAGCCCATTTCCCGGTGGCAGTTCCAATTGCTAGAAGTTCTTTATCATGAAATGGAATATGTTCTAATTTTCAGTTACTGATCTGATTCCTGTCATTTTTGGCCTTCTCATGTCCAGCCTAAGCATCGCCAGTTCCTCTTTTCATCCAAAAGCAGAAGAAAATCTGCCACCCTATCCGCATAGGCAATGAGGAAACAGAGACATGCACTCCCTTCCTATGAACAAAGCAGCCCCTTCAGTCTCCTCCACGACCAGAGCCAGAAAGTCAGCCAGGCTGGGGTGGGGGCGGATTTGAGCCTGGGAAGACGACAGAGACTAGAGACGTCCAGGCCTGCTTGTGCCTCCGAACTGGTCACCACCTCTGCTGGCCAGGGTAAATGGGCTGCAGGGCATGAGACAAGGGAAAAACCAGACCTGAATGTGTGACATAAAGGAAATGGAGTGACTACTGACAGTGGCCAACTAGGCAAGCTGCCCCAGAGGCCTTTTTGCTCTTGGGTGAAGGGATGCAAAGGTCAAGTTTCTTAGACCACTTAGCCAAGGGCTGCTCAGTCAGTACAGTGAGGCAACAAGAATAGACTGGGCAGGTTATTATAAAGCAATTATAAAATAAAGGAAATAAAAAAGAAGTTTCCCAGATTTGTTCACAGTATAAAAAGCTGGGGCACTGCCCTGGCTGGGTAGCTCAGTTGGTTAGAACGTCGTCCAGATGCACCAGGGTTGCAGGTTCAATTCCCAGTAAGGGCACATACAAGTATTAACCAATAAGTGCATGAACAGGTGGAACAACAAACTGATGTTTCTCTCTCTCTCTCTACCTCCTTTTTTCTAAAAGCAACAACAGCAACAACAACAAAAAACAATTAGGTCCAAGCAGCTTCTTTTTCCTTTGGATACTCAGAAATAGGAATGGTATGGCTCGGTTTGGCCACAAATAGTGACTCATTCACTATTTGTTCATTTCCTTAAGTGGCATATGCTGACTGCACACTATCACATGCAAGGCCTCATGTCGTGGGTGCCATGTTGAACAGGACAGACAGGGTCTGGGCCCACTTCCCAAAGCCCACTCCTGAGTGGTAACTGACGCTGTTCTCTCTCTGTGGGAATCTCTCAGCTATTCTGTGAGGAATGCAGATCATTGGTCCCAGCAAACAGGTACTGGTAAGGATTGACTGGTACAGGCTCCCAGATACAACTCACAGCAGAGTCAGTACTTTGGACTTTCAGCCTCCACAGCCTCTGAGGTTAGACCACCCCCTCTGCCCAGGAGCCCAAGTTGGCCATTCTGAATCTCACCTGCTGTCACTGGTGTTCGTGGAGGTGAAGCCCTGCTCCCCCAAGTTTTGGGAGTTCCCAAAGGTCTGGCTGTTGCCTCTGTCCACAGATTGGCCTGTGCTTACCCCCAAACTGGAGCCGTCCAACACTGGGACGGCCGTCTGGTCCACAGACACCTGTAGGAGATTTTAAAATTAACACCTTCAAAAAATTCTTAAAGACTTTACATTTGTGGTCCTCTTCATTCCTCTCTTACTCCCAGTCCCAGCTGGTCCCTGGAGGAAGAGCTGAAGGGATCTAGGGACCGTACCTAGTCTTGGATGTGCTGTCTTCTATCAGAGTAATGGAAATTCCTGTGCTCCCAGCCAAGGTCAACCTGCCACCAAACACGGTAAGTATCCAGGACCAGAGAAATAGTTCCGGTACCTGACTCAAATCATAAGGCTTACACTAAAGAAAAACTGTCACAGAAAGTACAAAAGTCAAAATGATACCTTATGATGAGACTGGGAGGAGGGAGAGAGAACACAATGAGACAAATCGGTGAGTATTGCAGCAGGCACCCTCCGCTTACCATGGCTCACCCTTTCCCACCCAATCCTCCTTTCCAGTGTCCATGGGTGGTACATTCAGTCTCCCAACTGCCCAGGCTCAGACCTTGGGGTATCTGAGAGCTCCCTTCTCCAGCTTCACTCTAAAGAGAGGCCTTGTCCTGTGGCGTCCCCTCTGACCACTCACATGCCTCTCCAAGTCATGCCCATCCCACCACTCTCACCAGGCTCACACCTGCTCTGCCCCCAGAGGGCTGCCCCAGTCTTCTGACTCCCCTGACTGCAGCCTTCCCCTGAAAACCCTACCTACAATCCGCCTCCGTTTTCATCTCCCCATCCCATCGCTCCATTACTCTGAAATCTTGCAAGTCTACCCATGAGTACCAACTCGCAGGACGCTGGGAGTCCTGCAAAAAAGCCCCAACCTATGGTCCCACTGCACCCCTCACCACTCACTCACATGTACATTTCTAGTCAAACCAAACCCTGCGTGTTTAATCCTATCTACATGCCCTGCCACCCTGAGATCCCATTCCCCAAAATCACAGGCTAAAAACTAATCAGTCTCACAGGGCCATTTCAAATGCTGCTTCCTTAGCAAAATGTTTCCTGAATTGCTCCACCTCGGCCCCCAAACAGAAGCCATTTCTCTCTCCACTTTGGACCTCTATGACCCTCTCCCAGTAGCTGCCAGATTTTGCTGTTGTATCTATCTCATTCCCGTTATCGGGTAGCACCATGACCTGCTCACCTGGAAAGGCTGTGCCCCACAGCAAATATCTGGGGAGAATGGTAAGCTTCCCAAAGCATTCCTGGAAAAATATAAGACCCCTAGTCCCTCTAACACGGGACTAGGAATACTTGGGTACTTCCAAAATGGAGCCTGATACTATCAGATATTTTGTTAGATAATGTAAAAATTACTCCTACTAAGACAGAGCACCTCAGCCTTGACATTATTGCCACTCGAGGACAGATAAGTCTGTTGTGGGGGGCTGTCCTGTGGAGGATATACAGCAGCATCCCTAGGTTCAACCCACTAGATGCCAGTAACACTCCTCTCATCATTTTCCCCCACCTCAGTTGGGATGAATAAAAATGTCTCCAGATATTACCAAATGTACCTTGGGAGGAAAAATTGCCTATAATTCTGAAAGAACCATTTTGCTCTCCTACAGTGGACTCAAACATTTAAAAAAAACAAAGCAAACAACGACAAAAAAAACAACACATAGACTCTGCTAGCACCATAAACACACAGAGAAAGGCAGCAAGAGGCAGCTTGTAGTTACCAATCACCAACTGCTTTTAAGTGGCAAAACTTAGGAGTGGGCCCTATGCTGTAATTTTAAATTAGAAGAAGCTAATGGGGGACTAGACCCAGCTCTATGCTGCCTTCTAGAGCCCTTTAATGGGGTTCTCTTTCATCTACTATGCCCTGAGAACTGCCCCACCAGCCTGAGCTGAAGGATGTTACCAATAGTTATATGATTTCTGCAGTTTTATTTTAGTAGAGATGTGGATAAGGCGTCATCCTCTCAGTCAGAAATTGGCAAACATTTTCTGTAAAGGACCAGATAGTAAATATTTTAGGCTTTGTGGGCCATTTGGCCTGTGGCCACTCCTCAACTCTGCATGAAAAAGCACAAACGCAGCCATAGACAATGCAAAGAAATCAGCATGGCTTTGTCCCAATAAAACTTTATTTATAAAAGCAGAAGGGGCCAGATTTGCCCATTTCCTGACCCCTGCTCTATACCACACAATGTTCTTCTTTCAGGAGGTTGCACAAGAAGGCATTCTGCTCAGATCTTAACAACAGAAAAGGTTGTGCTTCTCCCAGGAAACTGGTTTGTATTTTATGACCACTCTCAATCCTGCAACAAATGTTTCCCACTCTTCCTTGGCTGAATTTAGCATGAAGCTCTAGGTACCTTGTAAGACCTCACATAATATCCTATCGTATTTTTTCTTTTCCTGAATTTCCCTCGAATGTGAAAATACGGTCATATTTTTATTCTAGAGGTTGTATTTACTTCCTTAATCCACGTGAAGTAACTTTTTGGAACAAAACCAGTGGGAAACAAAAAGACAAGGATGGCTAGGTGTAGAGAATGGTTGTCTTCTCACCCAGGCCTCGGAAGAGCCAATCGGAGGGAGGTGCCTGGTCTAGAATGCATTTCATCTTGGAAACCTCGCTCAAAGTCTTCCTCACAGAGGACTCCATTTAGCTTATGCAGATACTCCCTCTCCCAGGAGCTGGTGTTTAATCGCCCCCTCCTCTTTTGAGGGGGCTAGATTTAGTGACTTGCTTCAAAAAATAGAGTATAAAAAGGGAAACACAGTAACTTCATAGTGGAGACAGCTGTTAAATACTACATCACCAAGTGATGAAGATTTATGTCACCAGTGACGTTGTGTGAGCCTCGTGTAACCCCCATACAATGTGATGAGAGGCATACTTCACCTCTGAGGTATTCTTTTCAAAAACCCATAACTCCAGTCTAACCACAAGAAAAACATCCGGCCAGTCCAGATCTGGAGACATGCTACAGTCTATCTGGCCAGGGCTCCTCACAACTATCAAGGCCACAAAACACAAGGAAAGGCTGAAAAACTGTCACAGACCAGAGGAGACTGGGGAGACAGGACCACTAAATGCAATGCGGCGCCCTGAATTGGATCCTGGAACAGAAAAAGGATATCAGTAGAAAAACTGGTGAAATCAACACTGATGTGATCATTTGTTCTCTTACTCATTTCCATCCCCCTTTGCCATGGCCAAAATAACAGATGGGAATATGCACCTCTGAGACCGAATTCAATGTCGCCTGCCCTTGGAACTTAGTTGCAGCCCAATTCCATCTGTCCCAAGCCGAGCGGAAGGCTTCTGCTGACAGGACAGGCATGCATGGGCTGCAGGGTTTGACTGACCTGAGGGTAGAAGGCAGACGACGCTGTGCGCGGGCTGCGGACAAACTCCATAAAGGCGCCGTCCTGAAGTCAGAGGAGGAAGCAGTGGCAGCAGCCGGTGCAAGAGCGTGAAGGAACAGAATGTGGCCAGTGGTGAACCATCAGGAGGAGGTGAGAGGTAGGAAAGAAAAAAATAAAAACAAGGAGGGAAGGAGAGAAACAAGGGCACATGAAGGGAATGCAGAAAAAAAGGAGAGAGAGAGCGAGAGAGCCACCCAGGAAGACAATATCCAAATGCAATGCATTAGCAGGAACTCATGCCTTCTGGTGCAGAATATTCCATCGCGTGGGAGGAAGCACCTGGGGTAGAAGGTGAGTCCAAGCTCCCTCAGGTCTCCTCAGAGCCTGGCTTGGATGCTTGCGCCCTCCCACATAGCTCTGAACTTCCTTCAGACCTATGCCAAGGGGGAGGGGAAAGGCCAAAGAGCAGCTTGGAGGGGTGACAGGGAAGACAACGCGCCAGTGGTCACTGCCTGGCCTCCTGCCTGCCTGCGTGAGCAGCAGCCCTCTTGGAGAAGATACACAGAGGTTTGAGGTTTTCGATTCTGTCTGTCACTAAACAGGGAAACCAGATGGGAGAAGAGGATTCAATGCAGGAAAGGCTTTTGCCCAATTTTCTGAGCAAACAAGGGATACAGAAGCAGCAATACCTTCTCCTCCACAGGTTGTGTAACAAAATTACCAAGAAGCTGAGACATACGTAATGTCGAATTCATATAAAGTGACGGGGAGCTTTCTGAAGCTGCCTTCCTCTCCCAGCCTATTCTTGTGGAGTTCAAATTGCCATGTATTTAAAACAAAAATGACAGCGAACTTCTCCAAAGACACCTTCCATCTTAAGGCCAAGAAGTCCTCTCTTGTCCTGTCAAAATGTTTTTCCTTTTTAAGTATTATCATTGAAATTCAGAAATGGTACTTGATAAGTCTGAAGGACTCTGCCTTCCTACAACTTTTCTTCAACTGTGTAAGTAGAATCACAGAACTATGTGGCTGTCCGTTTCATCAATACCGCTGCCATTTTCCAGGAGCTGCTATGACCTCAAGTAGCAAACCATGAAAACACGTGGCTGTAGAGCTGCAAATTCAGGTACCCTTCCATGCATCCCAACACAGGATGCTGACTGAAGACACTGTCAGGCATTTCTGAGTGTGCCAGCGAGGGCTCTTACCTTTACTTCGTGACCACATGGGAACCTACATCGGCACAACTGATAGCCATCCATCTGGATTCTAGCATTCAGGTGGAAGAGCTGGAGGGTGTTCTAAACAGCAATCTAATGTTTGGTTGTTGGCACATTTTAACCTTAATGCCTGTGGCTCTCTTAATTTCTCTAGCTTTCAGTCCCATCCCTGGTACTGTTTCTAATCCTCAAAGATGGCAATGAGCAGAAGTCAAAGCTAGTGGTCAACACACAGAGGACGTACGGATTCCCCTGTTCCATTTGTGTCCCTTCTCCGCTAGGACAGAGAGAAGTAGAGGTGCTAATACTGCTCAGGTTTATGTGCATGTACGTGCGGGCAGGTGAAAAGCTCTACCTTGACCAAAAGGTCATTCTTTACGCACAGACTATCCTTAAAAATGCACCTAAAGTCACTGCCTGGTGCTGGGGCAGCAAACTACAGCCCGCAGGCCAAATCCAGGCACTGGCTTATCACAGCCTGTGAGCTAAGAGTGGGTTTTAAATGTTTATGGAAGTGCCTACACAAAAGCCCTGATCTGGCCTCTTGGCCCACAAAGCCTGCGTTTATTGAGGTTTGCCAACCCCTGATCTATAGATTATACAAACTGCCTATAGCCTCAGTTATACTTCTTCTCAGATCTTAATCCCTTCATCCTTGTAGTCTAAATCTAGTAATTTACCCTAAAAAAAAAATCGGACGTGATCAAATAATTATCTGCAAAGATGTTATCTGCAGCATTATTGATAATTATAATACATTGTAGAAAAATTATATTTATTGAAAAGTTATAAAATTATTTAAAAAAACTAGACACTATCCATATTTTGAACCAAAAAGGTAAGTTATAAATGAAGGTCTACCTATATGATGAAATATTACATAATTATTTTTAAAAAATCATTCTTTTGTCCTGGCTGGTGTGGTCCAGTGGATTGACCGCTGGCCTGTGAACCAAAGAGTCACTGGTTCAATTCCCAGTCAGGGCACATGCCAGGGTTGCAGGCCAGGTCCCCAGTAGGGGGCATGCAAGAGGCAACTACACATTGATGTTTCTTTCTCCCTCCCTTCCCCTCTCTCTAGAAATAAATAAATAAAAATCTTTAAAAAAGTCATTCCTTTGAAAAATGTTTAATGATACAGGGGAATTTTCATGATATGCAAGTAAAATAAATAAATACATAGGTGGATATACAATTTGACCACAATTTTGAAAATGCATCTGTTACATCTCCTTCATTTCTTACTAACAGAAACTGGGTAAAAGAGCATGCAATCAGCTCACCCGCCACCTCAGAACAGTCTCAGATTCTGAATTTCCCAGGAGGATCTGACAGAGCCAAAGCTATTGGTCTTAAAGGCTATAAAATCGTGACCTACAGAGTTCTCAGCCCCTCTGCTGTCCTTGCTATTCCGTATAGAGGCCCGAAGCCTCAGGGTTTTCTTTTGTTTTTGTTTTTTCAGGAGTCTAAGCAAACTGGTATGAATTTCACTATCAAAAAGTGAGTTTTCTGATCCTGGACTGTGGCTTGGAGGGAATTAAAAGAAAAAGAAAAAAAAGAAAGCGTGAGCTCTATGGAAGATGCTTTAGTAGCTGCCTACCTACCCTCCAAGAGACCCAAAGATGTGGCTAAAGGAAACCCAGGTGGCCGATTTCAAAGCTCAAGCCAGATCTTGGGCCTCGACCAATACTGTTTAGCTTGGCCGTTCCATATCTGCATTTACCTAGCAGTCAGCTTCCTCACAATTACGAGCAGGAAAGTTCCTCACTAAAAAGAGTGATGCTTATGAGGGCTCAGGGTGGAATCCATCCAAATCCTCAGCACATCTGGGCCTAGCCTGGAATGGCTATCCACTCTACCCTCCACATGGGGTCTCTGAGAACATGCCTCCTGCTGGAGTGGCCTCCTTTACCTTTCGTGGGCTGTCCACGTAGGTAGGAGTCATGGCAACGCTGCTGCTCTCAGTTGGCTGGGTGGAGCTCTTGCCACCATGCGCAGCTGCCTGCTGTTCTCCCAGGCACCTGAAAGGAGGAAAACACATGACTGTGGCTTGCTCAGAGCCCCCTGATGAAGGACCTCCGTTAGTCAAGGTAACATGAAGACAGCTCTGTTGCTGTCATCTTTGAAATACACTCTTTTCTTTTGTTTCTCCTTCAGGCCAAACATGATATCCTTAATTTCATTGTCCTGAACAAATCACCAGCCCTCTACAATAAATCAGAAAACTGTCCAATTTAAAAAGCATCTTGGCAGCATCTGGTGCTTACCTATTACTTTGAAAAGGCAAATGACATGCTTTGAGTGACTCCATCCATAAATACCACACTTTTAATCATCTGGGAAAACTTTCAGTTTTTATTAAATATATCAAAAGAAGCACATTCTGAAAATTAGGGCTGCATTAATGTGTGGCATAAACTAAACAGGGAAAATGTGTTGACTCTCTATACATTTTGAAGTCTTATATGTTAATATTTCAAATATGCATATTTATATCCCTCCACACCAATGAAAACCACATATATCAAACAGACATTATCTCGTAATGCATGACAACTACGGTTTTCTTATGACATCTCATCCCATCCTGGTTCTGATGCACAGAAATGTATACTTTTATGTTTATTTTACTAATTTTTTCCATACTAAAATAAACTATGAACTATGATAATTTAAATGCTCCCCAAATTAGACTGTTTTACTAAGTCACAGAGTTTTTATTTGGTAAGTTTCAGAAGGCTCACATTATAGTCTTAACTGCTTCATTATGACTGTAACATCTACTTCTCACGGTGGACACTGCAAGGTGAGACCCATATCCCCCTGCTGTGGCCTTGATGCCACTGTAACTGGGCATATTGTCCAGGTGGCTCTGCAGTCAGTCCCTTTAGGGACAGTGCCAGCTGCAGGGCAGCCTCGTGCAAAGCTCTCATCCCTCCACAGGCTGCCCACAGGCGATGAATGATCAGTGACGGGGTGGCAAGGCCTGGCCATATTGGTCCAACAGGCTCATCTCTGAAGGTTGTTCCAGCTCCAGAGCTCATGTGAGGTGGTTTGAGGCTGTCAATGGGCTTTCACAGCATCTTGACTTCTCCCTCTGTCCACTCCTGCTACTCCCCCTGCCCTCCCATAGGTGCCGAGCCCAGGACTTCCATTTAAAACATCCTACATGTTAAACTCTGTCTGTCTGCTTCCCTAGGGAGCCGAATCTGTAATATTTCTCTAGTCTAGAATTCTGACATGTTTGTTATGGTGAAGTAATGTCGTACCAGAGATTAAAAATCAGTTTCCACAGTACCTGTTATCCCTTCCTTTAAAAAGTTTGTTTTTTTTTTAAGATTTTATTTATTTTTAGAGAGAGGGGAAAGGAGGGAGAAAGAGATGGAGAGAAACATCAATGTGTGGTTGCCTGTCATATGCCCCTAACTGGGGACCTGGCCTGCAACCCAGGCATGTGCCCTGACTGGGAATCAAACCAGCGACCCTTTGGTGTGCTGGCCGGAGCCCAATCCACTGAGCCACACCAGCCAGGCCTAAAACATTCTTAATATGGAAAAATTTCAAACATATACAAAAGTAATGAGGATAATATAATCAAGCCCTATCTACCCAGATCCCAAAATTATTTATTTAGAGTCAGTCTTGTTTCATCTATACACCTACCTATCTACTTTAATTATTTTAAGCAAAACTCACACACGATATTATTTCATACATAAACACTTCAGTATATGCTATAAGTCTAAAAGAAAATAAGTTAAAAGAAAAATATAACCACAATTCCATCACCACACTCAAAATTTTAAAAAAATTTTCTAATATCAAATATTTCTCCAATTATTCCAAAAATTTCTTTATAGTTTGTTTGTTCAAAACAGGATTCAACTAAGGTCCCTACACTGCAATAAGTTGTGTCTCTTAAGTCTCTTTTAAGCTATACACTCCTTTTGATCTCTCCTTATCCCTGCAATTTATTTGTTGAAGAAAGTAGCTCGTCTGGCCTGTAAACTTAAACATCTGGATGAGCTGATTATATCTCTCTACTGTTTCTCGTGTCCCTCTGTGCCCTGCACTTTCTGAGAACTAGCAATTCTATCGAAAGGCTTAAGCAGATTTATGTTCAATTCTGGGCAAGAACTCTCCCTATGTGTGTGTTGTGTACTTCCGTTTGGAGGCCCGTAGTGTCTGGCAGTCTCTCTCTGGTGATGTTAGTTGCCAATGATGATCTCTGCTAGATCTGCTAGTTCATTAGAGACCACACATGGTAATATTCTAGCATCCTTCTGTGCCTATTAGCTGGAATATTGAAAAAAGAAAAACTTCCCCACACCAATTACTTGGTTACTCTGAGGTATAATTCATATAGGAAAAGCAGAATAAACACTTGATTCCTTGTCTTCTCCACTTACACCACTGTCTTTCCCACATCACAGTGTTTTCCTCTGAGCCTCATGCACAATTGCACACTGTGCCATTCTCTTGCACTTCCTGAAGGCTGAGAGGCAGGTCGTGACTGGGAGAGCAGTGGCAGGAAGTCTTGGTTACCCCTCAGATGCGTCATCTGACCCACATGTCGATCCCCACTTACTAAGTTGCTGTGCTGACCCATGGACTAGGAATCAGGGATTCAGAAACCCCATCCTTGCCCTTGCAGGCTCCTTGTCTTACGGCTCAGGGGAGGGGATAATTGGCCACAAAATGGTCAATTATACATATTGTATATGTATATATGTGAGAATATACATAAGGGCACACTGCCTTCTGTGGGGAGGGGGTTGCCAGAGGCAATAACAACTGCCATGGGGGTGTCTCTTTCTCCAACTCAGATGTCATCAGGTTATCCTCATCTAACAGGAGCGGCGAAGCCCACTGACCAGTACCTGCTGCCCAGACTTCTCACAGCCACGCTGTTGATTGGCACAAGGCCAAGATCCAGGGGCTGCCGTCTTCCAGGGGAGCCTGACAGAATGTACATGCTACAGAGAGACTGGAAGAGAAGTGGAGGAAATAAACGCTTATGGTAGGATGGCAGGACTACAGGTGACATTTAAAAAATTATTTTCCATATTGTTTGTCATAATAAATAAAATTGGATCGGCTTGGTGCAGAAAAAGAAAAGCACACAAATAAAAAGGCTGTGTGAGCAAATGCTGTTTGAAAGTCTGCTCCCTCTGCTCTACCTACAGCATTAAGAAAATGTACCACGTCTCCCAGGCAGTCATCCGGGGCAAGGAATTCATCCCAGTCTCTCTGTCCTGCCTCTTGCTCTGGGATTAGCTGAGAGTCTGGCCCCTCACACAGGGATACCACCACCCAAGCTATCCTTTCCTCTTCCAGGCCGAGCGGAAACAGGTTCCTGGGAGCATACTAAACGATGACTCACTGACAAATTAAAATAAGGTCCCCCCCGCCCCCAGCTTCACACCCTTCCCAGCAACATATGTTCCTTGTTCTTTTTTCCAGCAGGAAAGGTCTGATTAGTTATAAGAAGCTGCAAGGCAGAGTTCTGGGGTCCTTCCTAGGGCATGTGAAGGTATTTTCTGAAGAGGACCCAGTGCCCTCAGTAACGAACTCAACCTACCTCAACTGTCTTCCTCTCATTTGCTCCCCGTCACCTGCCATGTTCTTCACTTCACCACCTGGATCCCTTCCTTTCCATGTCATCGTTACCCTCCATCCAGCCTCTGTAGCCTCTTGCCTGGCTAGAGAGAGCCAGCCAATGGGTCTCGCCTCCTGGGCCCACCCACCGGACCTTCCTATACATGGGGCTCATCTCTGAAAACACCACTGCTGGCAAAGACACTGAATGGATATTTCATGATGTTAAGGAATTGCTGTAGCTTTTTAGGTAAATGATGGCATTATAGTTTTGGTTTTTTTTAAGAGTACTTATCTTTCACAGATACATGCTGAAATATTGTACATGAAGGACTATATCTGGGATTTAATAAGAAATAAAAAGGAAGATGGGAGCAAGGGGGATATAAATGAAACCAGCTCGGCCATGAGTTGATAATCATTAAACCTGGGTGATGGGTGAACAGGGATTTATTATACTAGTCTGTCTACTTTTTAAAATTTGTTTGAAATTGTCCATTATAATAATAATTAAAAAAAAACTTTCAAAGGATCTCTCTTGCCATGAGAATGTGTAAGAACAGCCTAAATCCAACTTCTCACGCAGTCTTTTTAACTGACACTCCCACTGTGCCTCGTGTTTGCCCCGCATAACTGTCTGTAGGCCACGTGTATGCAGGCTCCTGCTGGGCATAACAGGGGCCCTCACACTGGACAGACAAGGTCTAGTCTCCTCTAGCGTCTTGCACGGGGACCCTCAGCATCCCTTTCTCCGTCATTCATGGCTGTCGTCCACCTGCTATGTGCCAGGCACAGCACAGAGCCTTTGCCCTCTGAGCACAGACAAGTCGGGGAAGATGAGTAAACTGGGGCGGCCCTTGGAAGAATATGGAAGGACGTAGGCCCAGGACGCTGGGAAGCACAGAGGCCTGATCTGGCTGGGAGAATTAAGCGGGCAAGGAATGCTGCCGGCAACAGGTCCCCCTGCTCATGGCAATGTTTTCTCCTCTTCCCCAAGTCCCACTTTCTCTCTATATAAATGCTTCCCTTCTTACAAGGCCAATTTAAATCCTACCTCCTGTGGCCCTGGCCCTGTCCTCCTAAGCAAGATGTGGTCCTACCAGTGTCCTAGTGTAGCACTTACTGTTTATAAAGGGACCACACACTCAAATGCCTAGAGAAGCTGGTCAGGTAACATGACTGAGGGTGCAGGCGAGCCCAAGAACAGAGGGTGCGCTGGTCTTACAGTAAACTGGAGGGCAATGCCTGTGCTACAGCGCCAGTCCAACATGGCTGAACATGGCTGTGGACCCGGTATTAACTGAGCCTCCACTGTGTCAAGCAAAACTGGATTTTATATATTATCTGTAATTTTGTATTATATTATCAATAATACATTATTTCATAGATTACATAATATAACCATGTATCTTGTTATGTATACTAACACTTTTTTCATATAAGAATTCATATAAAAACCAGATTTTTATATGAAATCTTCAAACTAAAAAAACTTGGTTCAAATATTTAAAAAACATTTTGTTTTTAGGGCATAGAAACTACTCTGTAATGGTGACTACATGTGATTATAAATTTGCCTAAACCTACACAGTGTACAATACCGAATGAGACCTCTGATGTAAATGAACTATGGACTTTGGGTGGTTATGTGTCAATGTAGTTTCATCAGTTGTAACAAATGTACTACTCTGGTGGGGTATGTTGATAAAAGGGGGTGATAATGTATGTGTAGTGACAGGATACATATGGGAAATCGCTATACCTTTAAGTTTTCTTTGAACCTGACACTGCTCAAAAAATAAAGTCTGCTAAAAAAATAAAACAAGCGAACTAAAAACCAAACAATAACAACAACAACAACAACACCACCAAAAACACTCTGTGAGCCAAATCAAATGTATTTATAGTTCTAATTAAGCCCAGGCTGCAAGTTTATAACTTCTGGCCTAGTTCATGTTATTCAATACTTACCAGGTATTATAACAGCTTTCTTCTCATGTAAGTGTAATTTTGAACATTACAGGCTCCTTGCAAATAGAAATCATATTTCATTTCAATCACAACAGTGGGACATTGAAAATGCTCAGGGTCTGTGGGGTGGGGACAAACCTCCCTCCAATCAGGCACTTACTTCTGACTGGCCTCCATTTCCAACAGGGCAGACAGGGCTGAGGTTCCCTTTTTCCCAACGGGGGGGCCAGTCGACTCGAGGGAATGTGTGGAAATGGGTCCAGTCATCTGTAAGCCTTTCATGGCGGTCCCTTTCTAAAGCAGAGAAAAGGAAACAGGGCCATCAGCCCGAGTGGGCCCCTCAGTGGACGCCACTCACACCCCAGCACGTGCTGCTACATCCATCATGCGTCAGGCTCTGAGAGTCCAGTTAACTGAAGAACACAGGTTCTCAGTGTTCAGTAAATGCCAGAAAGCTGCTTTTCTCTTAAACTGAAGTTCCCAAATGACTGTTGACTCAAAACAAACTGCCTCTTCAAGGTAGTGTATACATATCATCTCATGTTACTCTCGTCACAACTCTAAAAGTAAACAACATTATATCTAATTTACAGCAGAAGAAACTGAGTCTCAGAGAAGTTAAACAACTTATCCCAAATCCCTCTGGAGCTGGAGTTTGAACCTCAGTTACTTGACTTTAAAACTAAGTTCTTTCCGCCCCACAAGCTCTCCTGGAAGTGACACTGTGTGGAATCATAAGGGGTGTTTTATACAGAAGGCAGCTGAACGGGTTAAAGAACAATGAACCTGAGGTTAAACACACACACACACACACACAAATAAACACATGGTTGGTGATGAGCGCTACACAGCAACGAAAAGAAATGCACCCTGATATAAGTGACAGCTTTTGGATGAGTCCTAGAGGCACGGTGCTGAGTGAAAGAAGGCAGCCTCGAAAGGTCATATACTGTGTGGCTTCCTCTACATGGCATTTGGAAAAGATGAAAGCACAGTGATGGAGAACAGATCAGTGGCTGCCAGGGATTAGAGATGAGGAAAGAATATGGTTATAAAGGGCACTATGAGAGAGATTTTTTTGAGTGATGGAAACCATTCCATATCCTAATTGTGGGGGTGGTTACATGAATCAGTACGTTTATAAAACCCATAGACCTGTACGTACACACACACACAGCTGGGAGTCCAGACATATCACATAACCCCCACGAGCCTCAGTGTCCTCACTGGATAGTCTGTGGTTGAATGAATGAATGCCCATGGGCGCTAGGGACTCTAAAAGTGATACAAGTGATATTGCTGGAATTACCTCTTAAGCAAGTTTCTACGCAGCAATCCAGTGCCACATCACATAAGCAGCTGCATTCAACACTGAGTCTCGCTTCAGGAGCACGTGAAGGAGTTGTGTCCTCAGGTTACCCTGTGCCACGGAACACTGCCCAGTGGCGCTCTGTACCCCATCCTTCCCCTCCTCATCCTGCCCTGGAGGAGAACATGCTGTTTTGGACCTAAGATACATGCTGGACAGTTTAGAGTAATAAACCAGCCAGTGAGAGGTCTCTGAGATAGAAGGAGAGAGTTCCTGAAACCCAGACCAAGCGCAGGGCCCACAGAACGCTCACCCGCATCATGCGATCTGAGCGATGGCGCCTGCGGATCCGGTTCAAGCCCTCCACAAAGCGGATGAAGCCATCCAGGAGCTGCCACTCCTCCTCGTCTGCCCGGGGCCTGTCCCCATAGATGTCGCAGTGTGCCTCCCCCTCCGTGATGCGCTTGGTGGCAGTGACACAGGCTGGCAGCAGCAGGAAGCGGGTCCTCCAGAACTTCAGAGACTCAATTAAGCTGCGGAGGACCAAAGGAAGAGAAGGGGGTGAGAAAAGCAGGTAATCAAAGCACTCCCGATGAACACACTGTCTCACCCCTCTCCTTGAAGCTGGTATGTGAGGGCCCCTCTCCCTAGGGTGTGCCATGCTTCAGGGCTTCACTTAAAACACAAGCTCATTGTACATCAATGATAATTTAAAAATAAATATTTTTAAAAATGAAAAAAAAATCCGCAAGCTCAGAAGTAAGAACTCGAAGACTGCATTTACTTTATATCCATAGATGCACCCAGGCCCAGTGAAGTTGTGGCTTTTTAATCATCACAACCACAAATCACGCATAAAAATTAGAAATAAGACACCATGAGTCCTCAGGAAAATGTTAAGAACATAATCTTCACTGACACTCCAACAAAGAGCACATCACCACCAAGTTTTTTTTGTCGTTTGCTTTTATGTAGTAGAATATACATAACAAAGTTTACCACTTCAATGATCTTGACATGTACAGTTCAGTGGTATTAAGTACATTTGCACTGTTGTGTGACCGTCACCACCACCTGTCCCATCACTGAGTTTTTAACTCAGTGCAGATGTGCTTTTTGTTCTTCCATGTTTTTGTAAAGCAGACATCATTTTAAAATCAGAAAAAAGGCCAGAATTGTTAAAATATGGATAACCCGCCCTGGCCAGATGGCTCAGTTGGCTGGAGTGCTGTCCCGCATACACTCAAAAGGTTGCGGGTTCAATCCCTGGTCAGGGTGCATACGGGAGGCAACTGATCGATATTTCTCTCTCACATCAATGTTTCTCTCTCTCTCTTCTCCTCTTCCCTCTCTTTCTAAAATTAATAAATATATCCTCAGGTGAGGATTAAAAACATATACATGGATACACCCAAGGCAGCCAAAATGGAAAGCCAAAGCATGCCTTCTGACCTGAAGTCCTCAGAGCCAGCAGAACAGATGTACTGATCTAAGTAATTCCACTTGTACTCCTCCAGCCGTTCGTGGGAGAATTCCACCCAACAGGACACAAACTCCGAATCTGAGTGGGAAGGGCAGAGGCTGTAGGTGTAGTGGATTTGGGCAGATTCGTAAGGGTACCTGAAAAAAAAAAGGGCACGTTCAGAAGTCCAAAAGAGAATCTCCCCCAATTCCTCTCTACCTTTTCAATCTCAAAACAGTTAGCACCATCCCTGGCATTCAACCTTTGACCACAGTAACCAACTCATCCCTGGGGAATGATGATGGAGATTTCCTAGGTCTTATGAGATCTTTCTCATTCTTCTCTCCTCACACGCTTTATTTTTACTTGGCTTGTTAAGGATCAGGTTAAACAGTATAAACTGAATCAAATTCCTTTTGGAAGTATGGGAGCTATAACCATAAAATGACCCTAGTAAACAGAACAGTAACTCCAGCAGAAAAGCCAGTCATCCAACCTCCACAGTTTGAATTACATGTGACACACGTACTTTGGTATGTGGACACAATTCGGGACAGGAGCTGAAAACCTTAAAATCTGAGGACTCACTTGGGAAGGTATCGTGTCACTGTGATCATCTTATCCTTCAGTGTCACTTTGTGAAAAGTCCTGCCCATACTCAGCCAGTACTGGTCCTCCTCCTCAGGGCGGTTTCGGGATACAAGGCCTAACAGTGAAAAAACAAAATGATTTTCTCCATTTGATTGAAGGTCATTCTGTTAACAGACAGTTGCTTCTCTTCCATATAGATTCAGAAAAGGAGAAACAAAAGAAGCAACACGTTCTTTTGAGAGGCAGTTTCATGGAAAAGCATTATCCTTGGTTTAGCAGTTAAAAAAAAAAAGGCCTTAAGTTGGCAGATTTTTGTGTTACTGAACCAACCAGTAGCAGATTAGAGGCTGGGACTGCTGACAGCACTTAGACGACACAAGCTAAATAGCCTGATGCTGTTCTGGAAAGTTCTACAGGTATTAACAGGCTGAGAGGTGACTGTGAGACAAAATGGAACTCCATCCCACTCAAGCACAAGTTGCCACCTGCCATCTGAGGTCCTCACCCCAGGGTGGCAGCTAACCTAGCTTTCTGGTCTTAGCTCTCAAGATTCCCACGCTGCTACACCATGCTTCGGTGTTAAAGAACCACTTATTTATTTGCTGTAATTTCTTTCTCCAAACATTTGTTCCTCTTGCTTCCTTTGCCTTCTCATCCAGGACTACCATCAAAAGCCTACAGACCATTTCAGGTCACCACCAAATGCCAGTCCCTAGAAAGTTCTCAGACCCCATCAGCAGTCTGAACTCCACCCTGTAGGTACCTCCACATGTACATGCCTCACACCCTTACAAACTAAAAATTCCAGGAGGCCAGGGTTCAAATTTTCTTCATCTTTACATTTTCTGAAGCACCTGATAAAGTGCCATGCCCACAGTGGGTATTCAAAATATATTAGTTGAATTGAGTAGAACATTGAAAAGAGGAAAATAATGAAGAATCAAGAAAATGACAAGCTTTCAAGAGAGTAAAAATAGTGCCTCAGTGAACAGCCAAGCCAAGCCAATTCCCGTGATCTAGAGATGAAACAGACCCTTCCTTTAGCTCTGAGACAGAGTCACATGGTGGCAGGCAGGCTTGTCAGAAGGAGACAGGATGGCAGAGGCTGACAAGATCTTCACTGTGAATTCTGAAATTTCCCAGTTGATAGTTAGGGAGTGGCAGACAGGTAGCATATGAAAGACGCCAGGTTTGACTTAGAGGATGCTGGGTTAGTGTCCTCCCCAGCGCTGTCGTTCGCCAGCTGTGTGGTCCTGGGTACCAGATCTCTCTGAGTTTCGTTTTCTGCTAGAAAGTGGGATTGTCTCACTCCTGGCATTCTTTCATTCATGCAACAAACATCCTGCCGGTTGTCAGGAAGACAATGCCAATGTTCATGACCATCTACTAGCATGGTGCCTATGCCCCATTCCTAATTAGGTACACCACAGTTATTCCTGCTTTTACCCTGCACGGCACTCTTCACAATCTGTGATCAAATACACCCTTGTGGTTTATTAGTTTAATGTCTGCCACCCCTGTAGACTGTAAGCTCCAAGGGCAGGGCCGATGCTGTTTTATTCACTGCGGGAACAGCGTACCGCTCACAATCAGTTCTCAGTAAATCTGCAATTGGCAAGTAGCACAGGTCACTTATGGGGGCTACTTTTCCGGTAATTATAATAACAATGGTGCCATTTCTGTTGCTATAGTAATAAAAGCATTAAATTTACCAAAGGAGAAAAGTGGCCAGAAAGGGTAGAGTCAGGTGGGTAGCCTCTGGTTAACTAGCCATGACATGAGTCATGCATCAGCCAGGAAAAGAACTGGACACTAGAGGAATTACAGACCACTGAGGGACATCAATCAGCTACTCCAGGGTAAAGCAAGTAGGCAGCCTGGATGGGCCCACTAACACGAAAAGCAAATTTATCTCACTACTCTTGGGATAAAAAATAAAATTCTTCACATGGTCCTATGGGGCTTGGGTCTCCTAACATTTCTGGTCACATCTCTGGTTTACTCCCTATGCTCCATCACACCAGTCTTCTTTTTGGTGCCCAGAAAGTATCATAACACCTCCTGCTTCAGGGCCTTTGCACTTACTAATCTCTCTGCCTGGCATGCTCTTCTTCCCCAAACCCGCCCTCTATCCCCAGCCTGCTTCTCTTACTAATAACTCCTGCACACACTGCGTGTCTCCGCTCAAACGTAACCTTCACAGGGAAGCCATCCCTGACCCTCCACACCAGATCAGGTCCCACATTAAATATTTTCACTGCTCCTTGACTTTTCCCTCATAGTCTTTATCACAACATGGAATTAAATTTCATAGTCTGACTAACGTGATTTTTCCCCACTGGGCTATAAATCCCCCACAAAGCATGAGGTTCAAAAATACTGCTGAATGAATGAATGAATGAATGATTGAGTTCGTATATTTATCAACCCATATTGTTGTATGCCAGGCACAGTGGTTTCCATTGTAGAGGATTAAAAAAATGAAGCTAAAATAGTTCTGGCACTCAGAAAGGTTATTACTCAGTAGAGTCTAGAATATGGAATGAAGGCAACATATGATAAATATCACAAGGGGCTTCCAAAGAAAATCCAGAGGGAATCCAAAGCTTCATCATAAACAGCGGGACCTGGACCAGATGACCACTAAGCTCTAACAAAACCACACTTCTCTGATCCTGTGGCGAGAGGACGTTTAATGGAACCAAAGATGATCTGAGATTTTTAGCTGGGTGGTTAGGGGAATAGGGGGTCTCATTAGTTTGTAAGGGGGAAGCAGAAGACTGATTGTTCTGGAAAGTGATCTCGCTGCTTTCTGAATCCAGGCGACCACACTTAATTTTCTCTGCCTGAATTATTTTAGAAGAGCTCTCCAGAACATGGTTCTAGTTCAACTGGCCTCGTTGAATCTCTGTCACTTATTAGCCTCTGTCACTGACAGATGACCCATTCTTACTTCAAGTCACTAAGCTTAAGTGACAAACAAGAAATGAATCCACAATAGAAAAAAAAAATTGTATAAACTTCAGGTTTAGGTAATATCTGAGAACCTGCTGTGTGGCAGGTACTGCGCTAGAAACAAATACAAGTTTCCGGGTCTGGAATATTCACTGCGAACTCTAACACTGCAGTCGTGGCTCAGCTGCCTGCTACTCCAAGGAGTTGCCTAAGCCAGGCTGTGACATTTCCAAACTTGGTCATACTCTCTTCCTTAAAAGGGGAGTTATAGATGAAAGTGAGTTTTAAGATAAACCTGTGCCTAGTGGAGACTTCATTCCTCCTGTAAAGTAAAATTTAGAAAGAAAAAGTTTGTGTTGAAAACAATTATTCCTAAATTTATCTCTTCCCTAACACCTTGAGAGTCTACTTGCACAAATTTAGTAGAAAAAATATATATAAGTCCAAGGAGGAAAACTCACCTCGGCTATACAGGGGGCTGCTGCTCAGTGGGGGCGGGACGACGGGGTTCTGTTTCTGTGCCTTGGGCTGCACTATGATTTGATAGCCCTGCATGAGACGCTGGCATATGAACTCTTCGAACACCTGCTGCGCGGTCATCGGCACACCCTCCTCATCCCTCCTGAAAAAACAAATGATTGTTCACGTGAATAGGCACAGCCCAGGGCAGAGTGAAACTCCGAGTCCACAGTCCCATCCTGTCCTTTGCTTCAACCCCACGAGCCAGTCCTGATGACCATTCTATGGTTGTTCATAAAACTAACAATTTGTAAACTAGTTTTCAGAGAAAAGATCAGATGCCCAAATGGGTAATCTTAGAAAAGGCAGATCAGAACTACCATAAAAAATGTGAGAAAGGATCAATGAGGAGAAATAGTTAAAGGAGGCAGGCCAATAGAACTCCAAAGAAAAACGAACGGTTCTTGCATGATAAAATTTCTTAAATATAAGAGGGCACAGGTTTGAAAATTCAATGTTCTGACGCACCCCTGGCCAGGCCCGGACTCCCCGCAAACACCTTTCCTCTGTCACCAACCTGTCCATGTCTGCTTCTGGGAGGAGGTCGTAACAGCCCTCCGTGTAGTCATTCTGCAGGCCCTGGCGGTCAGGGAAGTAGTCGGTGGTGAGAGGGAGGCACGCCGGAGTCGTGAGAGACTTCCAGTCCACTCCAACTGTGCAACAGAAGCCTGGCACTACAGGGGGAGCAGACAGTGTCAGAACTGCCTCGTGTAACCAGGGGGGAAAGGCACGTGTGGTAACCACGGCAAGCGTGGAGAGTGGGGGGTAGAGGAAAAAATTCACGGTGAAAGGTGATAAAATTTCCAGGCAAAGGGATGGGGAGGGAGAAAGAGAAAGAGAGAAACAGTGTGTTAGACAATGCAATGCGCGTGCTTATCCAATCCCATCATGCAAATGGGATTCACAGCTGATACTTTTCATTTTCTGCTGATCATGAGCTACAAGCTGCAATGCCAAGGAGGTTACTGCAGGGCAGGCAGAGTTACACATCGAAGCAAATCACACTGTAAGAGCAGAAGAGAGCTCAAGCTGGAGCCTCTCCTGAGGGCTGCAGAGTGGCTGGGTGGAGAAAGGAGGCAAGCTCAGCTGGATTTTGGAGCGAACAGCACACGGTAGCAGAATTTCGGAATACTTTCAGAACTGCAAAAATGAGCCACAGATCCAAAAGGGTAGGAGGAGGAATCAAGGATGTATGGGAAAGTTATAAGGCCAGAACTTTAAGAGACTGAGCTTAACAATCTAGAAAGGAAAAGCTTCAATTGGTAGAGTGGGCCTGACCACATGGATCTGCCCAAAATTGCCTGCTCTTTGGTTAAAGCAGGGTTTCTCCACCTCAGCACTACTGAGATTTTAGACTGGATAATTCTCCGGGGGGTGGGGACACGGAGGGTACTGTCTTGTGCATTGTAGGATGTGGAACAGCACCCACAGACTCTACTCGCTAGAGGCCAATGGCATCTCCTGACTGCAAAAACCAAAATGTCTGCAGACATTGCCACATGTCCCCTGAGGGACAAAAT
This sequence comes from Mormoops blainvillei, assembly GCA_004026545.1. Classification (NCBI taxonomy): domain Eukaryota; kingdom Metazoa; phylum Chordata; class Mammalia; order Chiroptera; family Mormoopidae; genus Mormoops; species Mormoops blainvillei. The sequence goes on along the minus strand of PVJD01000358.1, from coordinate 300,280 downwards.
CATCCTTAGTTGAGAATCGCTGAATTAAAGTAATAGGGAGATTATTTCTTTTGGTTATTTAAGTGAAGAATATTTTTCAAATCTCTACATGAGGGAGCGGTATGAAACAAAGACACTCCACGCCTTTGCCTCTGAGTCCCAAGTGAGATCCTCGTACGCCTTGATTTTGCAGTGCCGTGTGGCCTTCAGTGTGGCAGACCTCTGTTCTCCCATCAGCCCTCACACCGCCTCCTCGGAGCAGGTGTGGTGTTTTCATCAACTCCTTTAAACAGGTGGCCCAGCCAAACCTCCCAGAGGTTATAGGGCCACAACCCTCTCTGTTCAGGAATCTCTCCACCATATAGATCCACACTAGCCAGTACACCTGAGTCCCACTGAACCTGAAGTTAAAGGACAAGAGAGGACGTATGTGCTCAGTCACAGCAGGAAATATGTTTCACGAAGCACCACTGCCTTGGGGAAGGTGATTTTACCTGCAATAGAGCCTAACTCCACAGGTCTTGGGGTGATTCTTTGTTTGTTTGCTTGAATTTTATTTTATTGTGGTAAGAACACTTAACATGAGATCTACCATCTTAACAAATTTTCAAGCGTACAATACAGTATTATTAACTCAAGCACAATGTTGTGGAGCAAATTTCTAGACCTTATTAATCTTGTGTAACTGAAACTTAATGTGCATTGACTACCGATGCCCCCTTTCTACCTCCCCCGGCAAGTGCCTAGCAACTACCATTCCACTCTTTGATTCTATGAGTTTGACTATGTACAGGTCTTTTTAACTCATTAACACATCAAGAATTCAAAACATAGCCCCGGCTGGGTAGCTCAGTTCTTTGGAGCATCATTCTGATATACTAAGGTTGCGGGTTCAATCCCTGGTGGGGACACATGCAGGAATCAAGCAATGAATGCATGGATGTGTGGAACAAGAAGTTGATGTCTCTGTCACTCTCTCTCCCCTCATTCACTCCCCCTAAAATCAATAAATAAAAATTAAAAAAAGAAAAAAGAATTCAAAACATAGCCCAGAACAGCCTAATTAATTACCCCAATTTCTCTATATGGCAAATGAGGGGCTGAGCTTATCCCTACTTGCTGGTTAGAACTCATAGCAGAAGGGCGACACCTGATCGAAGCTACAGCAGGGAAGCCAGAAACTGAAGACAGTTGTATCTTACTACACTCCTAAATTGTTCTGGTCCTCATCAGCTTCCTGATTCTCAGGATTATAAAAATCTTTCTGAAATGTTTTCTGCTTGCCCACACCAAGACACAAAGAATTTTTCTTTTTTAACTTTTAAAAAGATTCTACTTATTCATTTTTAGAGAGAGGGGAAGGGAGGGAGAGACACACTGATGTGAGAGAGAAACATTGAGAGGTTGCCTCTCATACATGCCCCAACTGGGGACCGAACCCGTAACCCAGGCATGTGCCCTGACTGGGAATCGGATCGGTGACCTTTCGCTTTGCAGGATCACGTCCAACCAACTGACCCACAACCAGTCAGGAATTTAAAAGATACAGAAAATTTAAAAGACTGCTCCGAAATCCCCTGCGGGGAAAGGTTCCCAGTTTTTAGCTTAATGATGTTCTTTCACTGGGGAAAGAGTGTGGCCTCTTTTCTGACTCCAGTCTCTTCAGCCCCACAAAGATCCCTGAGGAGGTTCCACTTCGGAACCATTAAATTAACAATGAAAAACACAGATTACTAAATCCAGTGCTGAGTTGTAGAGAATAAACAGGCTCATCTATTCACTGATGGCAGCTTTCTAGAAAATCATCAATCTGCCAACTGTACTTCGGAGAATATATTCCAAGGATCTGAACCAAAGCAAAAAGCACATCAAGTGTACCATGCATTATATCTATCTTATAATCTGTAGCAAAAAAACTAGAAACCACCCAAATGGCCACATAAGAAATAACTATTTAATCTAATTTGTTTGATATTGCCACTAAAAATGACTAGTATGAAGGACCTGAAGAAGTAGTGAAAGGATTGTTAAATTAATAATAACTTGGGCAAAAAGACTCAGTGATGTATATACACTGGCCACAGCCAACTAAAATAATCAGTCTATTAGGTGGTAGGATTCTTTTCTGGTATTTTGTGATTGTAGATATACAGATGTTCTCTTAAATACAGTTGACCCTTGAACAATACAGGTTCAAATTGTGCGGGTCCACTTATGTGTGGGTTTTTTTCAATAAATACTATCAGTGTATTTTCCTTATGATTTTCTTAATTACATTTTCTTTTCTCCAGCTTATCTTATTGTAAGAATACAGTACATAACACTATAATATACAAAACATACGCTGACTGTTTGAGTTATCAGTAAAGCTTCTGGACAACAGTAGGCTACTGGTAGTTAGTTGTGGGGGAGTCGAAAGCTGTCTGTGCATTGTTAACACACAGGGATCAGTGCCTCTAACCCCTGCATTGTTCAGGGGTCAGATGTAATTAGTTGTTTCAGGTATTTCAATAGAAAAGGGCGATCAAAACAAATGCAACCCAGTCAAACATCTTCAGCTACAGGTATATAAATAGTTCCAGTTCTTACCACTTCTTTCCAACTTTTCCCCCAAACCATCATTAGGTATTTAAAGGCTAAGGCCAGCTCTGTATTGGCACCAAAGCCTTGTGAAAATTCTGTTACCCTCCCCATGCTCCTCTCAATCACATTCCAGAGGAGGTCATTTGGCCATCCCTTCTCGCTTTCCATCTGAGAGGCTGAAGAGTCTTCCCTCACCACAATGCATGCCGGTACCCCAGAGCCATGCGGACTTCTAGACCGTTCTCTTCGCACAGGGTTCCCTCTTACTTCCTCACATGACCACCCCATACCCCACCCCTTTTCCACCTTCCCTAGCCAGCCACTCCCTCTTACTTGGGTCTGGAGAGGTAGAAACACTGTCCTCTAGAGAATCCTTATTCTGGGTCCTAGGATTCATACCTATGGAAAAAGGAAAACAGCTTGTTTTAATGAGGTTCATTCTTCAGAAAAAGTTTTGACCAGCTGTGGTTTTAAAAGCCCAAAACTAGAGCTAAAAATAAAAATGTAAACCAAGTACAAAATCTGTGCTGAGTATTTCCAACAGCACAAAAGAATTAATCAAAGAAAAATAATCAGTCTAAAATTTGGGAATGAGCCAGAGCTTTACTCTGAGGTTATCAATACTATTCTTTGCCCAGTGAGACCTTGCAAAAAGCAACTTACCACTTATATTAAGAAAGGGGATATATTTCAAAGTCATTTTTAACTAATTAAAGCAATCTTTAGCCAATATAAAATGACCTATTTAAATTTAGTCCACTCAACAGTCACCTTCTAGAATTTCCTTTCTCAACTCATGGCTTTCTGAAGTATGACATCAAAACTTGCCACTTTAAGAGGAAATAACAATGACTTTAGCTAGGCTGAAGAAAAACAGATTCTTTACAATGCAATTTATTAACTAAAGTGTAATAGCTCTCATTTTAAAATACACATATAAATATTTAATTGTCCCTTTCAGAACATATATATTTACTAGAAAATTATGATACTATAAAAGGATTGGAAAGATCCTAACCAAACTGGCAACACTGGCTACCTCTGAGAAGGCTGGAGAAGGTGGCAGAAGGTAAACGAGAACTTGTGATTTTTCCTCTAAATACTTTGTATAATCTGAACCTTTTATAATGAGAACACATATTTATGAATCCCTTGGGAAATCTTGCGGAAGACAAACGACAACCTGGGAAAAAGCATTTGCAAATCACATATCTGGCAAAGGACTTGTATCCAGAACAAAAAAAGAACTCTGAAAACTCAACGCAAGAAAACAACCTGATGAGAAATGGGCAAAATCTGAACAGACATGTCACCAAACAACATACATAGAAAGCAACTAAGCACATGAAAAGATGTTCAACATCATTAGCCATTAGGGAAATGGCACCTTAGAAGCACAGTGAGAGACCTCTACACACCTCTTTGAAGAGCTGAAGTGACAGGTCACATCAGGTGCTGACAAGGGCATGGAGCAACAGAAACCTTTATCCATTGATGGTAGGAATGCAAAATGATACCTTACTCTGGAGCACAGTTTTGCAGTTTCTTTAAAAGTTAAACATATATTTATCATTTGACCCAGTAATCCCACTTCTAGGAATTTACTAGAGAAATGAAAATTTATTTCACATAGAAACCTGTTATGGAAATGTTTAAAGTAGCTTTATTCACAGTTGCCAAACCTGGAAACAACCCAAATGTCTTTGGGTTAAAGGAACTAGTAAGTATATCCATATAATGAAATACAACCAGGTGGGAAAAAGTCATGAACAGCACTCTGCTGTGCGCAGGGACTTAGGTGGGTCCCAAAAGCATGATGCCAAGTGAAAGAAACCGGGCTCAAAAAGCTACGCCTCGTGGAGAAGCCAAAGAACTTACATGCATGACCCATGGACCTGAACTAAGGCGGGGTAGATGGCTGGAGGGAAGGGGGACGCCGGGCGGAGGCGGGTAAAGGGCAAAAACAATTGGGACAACTGTAACAGCATCATCAATAAAATATACTTAAAAAAAAAAGTGCTACACCTTGTATGATTCCACGTGCGTATAACATGCTGGGAAAGGCAAAACTAGAGGGAGGCAGAACAGGTATCAGTGGTTGCCAGGTGACGGGGGAGGGGCTGAGTATAAAGGGGCAGCACAAAGGAATCTGGCGGGTAATGGAAATGTTCATTTCTTGAGGTGTTTGTTAGTGGTTATGACTCTATGAAGTTGTCAAATTTCATAGACCTGTACGCTAAACAGAGTGAATTCTCCTGTATGTAAATTTTAAAATAAATATTTTTTAATTTTAAAATGATGATGTCATTTGGCCAAAACAATTTTAGAACTTTTTTGGAACTGTCTTCGGCAGATTTTTAAAAATTACTGGTCCTCATAATAAGGAGATACAATTTATTAAGTCAGACAAATACGGAGTTTCATTTTCTCCAAACCCACACTGTGGGGCAGGTATGACATAAGTACTATCCATTTTCCACAGATAAAGAAACTGAGGCTCAGATAAGTTAACGTACTGAAGTCACACAGTAAGTAGTTGAAACCTGCACCTAGACTCTCCTGCTTCACTCTACAGATATTCTGTTTCCTGACTATCCATCTGGGGTACCAGTTTCCAGCTATTGAAAATGTCATCTGTTCTTTGTCAACAGCCAAAAGTCATTTGAAGCTAAATTTTCTGAAAAAGCTACCTTGGCTGATTACATCCACTTTCATGAGAACACAAAGCATGACTATAGAGAAGCAACGATGTAGATTTTCTTGTTCAGCCTAAGAACTGGTATGAAGGTAATTACAAAATTGGCATTTTCAAAACATTTTGAACAATGTAATTATTGAAACACATCATCTCGCAGGTTTGGATGCTAAGTTCAATTATTAGATCACCTTTTATTCTCCTGAAGAAAACCCAATCCAGACTTCGTCTATAAAAACTGAAATTCTTAAACTAATAAAGAAACAGTTCAACTTATAATTGAGAGAACAATTGTTTGTGTTCAAAGAGCTAACCGATAAAAGGGTTCTCAGAGCTGCTTGGCCCCTAGGCCAAGAGTCCATTTGTGCCATTTCTAACAGATACAAGCACATTCTCTGAAGCTTATACACGGCTTCCTTGCACCTGAAGCCTAATTCACTGCCTCTCCCACCAGCTCTCCCTTTGAGTCTTATTTTCAAACAGACTCGCCATTGGCATGTAAAGAGCTCCAACAACAGGAGAGGACAGAGGTGAGACCTGCTGGTCAGTCAGCTATGCTCCTACCTGATATTTGGAGGTGAATCTCACTGTCAAGGTTCAAAGCCAGACACAACTTGGGGAGCCAACGCTGAGAAAGGTCACTCAGTTCTGTCTCATCTGACATCTGTTCCGAGTCAAGAAGTCTAAATGTGTTCTCGGGGCCTATATGGATAATCAGTGTGGGGCCTGTGGGCCTGAGTTGCAAGGGATATCTACAAGCCTGTGCGGGGGGCAAGTCATTTCTCCTTTCTTGGCCGCAGAGATTGTGCTTGCCCTTAAAAAACCCAACCTGCCGAGGTCCTGGCCAGGTGGCTCAGTTGGTGGGAGCATTGCCCTATACACCAGAAGGCTGCGGGTTCATATTCTGGTCAGGGCACATACCTAGGCTGTGGGTTTGATCCCTGGTTGGGGTGCATACGGGAGGCAACCGATCGATGTTTCTCTCTCACATCAATGTTTCTCTCTCTCCCTTGCTCTCTCTCTAAAATCAATAAACCTCTTCTCAGATGAGTACTAAACCCCCCCGCAAAAAACCAACCTGCCCAAATGAGTGGTCTGAGGCCCTTTCTTCCGGTCTCAGGGTGCCACGACTTGCTTTTACTTTAGCTCTCAGGCCAAACCTGCCACGTGGACCTAATGCTCAACATGAACACCGACTTGGAGATTCTGGGTCCCAACGCCAAAGAGAAAGAAAACTTGGCATCACTTATTTTCCTTTTCAAAGTTATCTAGAGCACATACGCCTTATGAAGAGAATGACACTGACTAACAAGTCGTAAGTTAAAGAAACAGAGGGATAAAAACTGTCCAGTCCCACCAGCTACTCGGCCCTTGCTAGGTCGCATTTGGAAAACACATGAATAGTGCAGGTGCAAGGCCCCAGCCGACAACACTCAAAATGAAATTCAGTGGGGCCAGGAGGGAAACCCACAGAGACACCACTCCTGGGAATCGTGACTCACATGTGAATTAAGTCCAAATGCAGGAGAAAATCTGAGTCATGCTTGAGTGCCTGCAGATGGTGCAAACTGTCAGGCCCAGGAGGTGAAGGTGAGGTCACAGATGAGGTCTTCTATTTTTTAATGAATGAAATGTTAACTAGTGGTTTGTTTAGACCTCACCTTGTCCTGAAACAAGCACCCAATGTGACATTTTGCCCTTAAGAAGCCCAATTTACTTTCTTTTTTAATTGATTTAATTCTATTTTTTAAAATTGCTTTTATAGAGAAAGAAACATCAATTTGTTGTTTCTCTTACTGATACACTCATTGGCTGATTCTTGTATGTGCCCTGACTGGAGATTCAAACCTGCAACCTTGGTATAACGGGATGACACTGTAACCAACTGAGCTACCCAACCAGGGTAGGAAGTGATCTACCTTTCACCCTTACAACTCTGTGACATGGGTAGGCAGGCAGGAAGGCAGGTGAAAATCTTTATGTCTATTGTACAGATGAAGAGCCTGAGGCTCAGCAAGTGCTGAAGGCTAAACTCCAAGGGCCATGAGAAGTAGGGCTGGGAATTAGGTCTGGTCCTTTTCATCAAAGCACACTCCCTCATCTACTAGACCATAATTTGGTCACATGTTCAAACTACACTATCACGGGAACCAATCACAGTCCAGCCCCCTGTGAGAGGACTTTCTTTTCATGGTTGTTACCCTACATGGAACTGCTTCAAATAGAATCCCACGCCAGAGCTCCCTGAGGTGAGAATCGGTATTTTAATCATTTTGTTTCTTCTCAGGTCTTAGCACAGTGCCTACAGTTCAAGAAACGTTTCTGTAATGGTAAGAGTTTAGTGGGTATGGAGAAAGCAAGCCATATTCTATGAGAATTGAGGATCACTTGAAAGAAGTCAATTCCATACCACACAAGACAGAAAAAGACTGCCTGATGCTTTGAGGAAAGGAATACAGCTAACTGTTCCAGAATGAATGCTAAAGGTTGTAAGAGAGAGAAGGAAAACATTCTTCAGTAGGAAGCTAACGTCCGAAGGCTTTTAGCATTCTTTCAGCTACCTGCTATGTGCCAGGCACTGTTTTAAACTCCAGAGATATAATCATAAACAAAAAGAGAGAAACATGTATGTCGGGTGGTAGAGTGGAGAACTGTTAGGCAGGGAAGACAGATGGGAACTGCCAGGGCAGAGAGTGGCAATTCCAGTAAGACCTGAAGGAAGAGAGAGCGGACTCTGGATAGGGTGGCCATGGAATTTGTCATTCAACCCAGAACACTTCTGACAATGTAAGGGGGCACTATTAATAATCACATAGGACAATGACTTTAAACCAGGGCTGTTCTAGGCAAACTCAGATATACAGACCTCAGCCAGGAAGCTCTCTGTTGCAAGAGCATAGCAAGAGAGAGGACCCGAGATTCAGAGTCCACCTGATACATACACGGAGCCGTTAGAGAGAAGCGAGAAGAATAAGGAACCACGTGATGCAGGGGGCTCACTTGGCCTCTGGGATGTCTTTGGCTTTTGCTCCAAGTGCACTGCAAAGCCCTCAGAGGGTTTTGTGCAGATCAGTTTCACAATCTGACTTCTACTTTTGAAGAGTTACTCTGAACTGCTGTGTTGGAAATAAACTATATGGAGGGGTAGTTGGCAGGCTACTGAGATAATTCAGGCAAAAGTTGATGGATGGTATGTTGGACAGAGCTAGGACTGGTGGAGGTAATGAGAAATGGTTAAGGTTCTAGATATATCCTGAAGGTAAATCTGACATTAACTGGTTATTGCACATGGTAACAAAGATCAGAATAACTGTAATTTCTTTCTGTAGCTAGCTAACATACATAATTGATAAGGAAGCATAAAATCAAAGATGGGAGTTCAATTCCCATGTGAGGTCAATGCTACAGACCACCCCCAGGTGACCCCTGATCCCTTTGAAAACACATGCTACTGGTCATAAAGGGACTGGACAAGAGTAAGGATGACCCTATTTAACTATGTTACACTAACCAGAAAAAGAACCCAAGGGCCCACACCTTCTCTAAGAAGCTAAACATTCTAGAACATATTTATGTAATTGAATGCTCATAGACCAATTAGAATAATTTTGTGGGTCATTCAGATGCTTCTCACATATGGCAGTTTGGGCTTAGGAGTGTAAGTTCATTTGTCAAAAAATGTGCTAAACAATATAAGAATGAATAAAGGTAAGCTCTTTCAGTCCAGTGGAGAGACAAACGTGGAAACAGCGGGACCACGATGTACCAAGTGGTACAACTGGGTGATGCACAGGAAGCTCTGTGGAAAAGTGCCTACCATCTCCCAGGACGGCATGCAGAGGAGAGAGAAGTGCCAGAGAGGGCTTCAAAGAAGAGGTATTGTTGGAGCTGATTCATAAAGGCTAAGCTGACATTTCCCAGGCAGAATCAGGGGTTGAAGATAGAGAAAAAGCATATTTCATACAGGGACTAGCCTATGCAAAGAAATAAGAGGAAAGACAAAGTACCACTCTGTTCCCCACCAGGCCTCTCTTGTTTTTATGGAGGTGGGTTTGCCGCCGCCGCCCTGGCCCCCACCACACACACACACACAGCCGAAAGCTCTTATACAGCAGAGACCACCCTGCTCTGGTCCTGGTGCTGCCCTCAATGCCAAGTTCACAAGCCGCCCTCAATCACGACTCACTGGCAGACCAATGATAAATGTGGCTTGACCAGCATGTTCCCAGCTAAAAATGTAACGTGCAGCCCATTTATAATTCTGTGTATTATAAAGCACTGCTTCTAAATAGGTCACCCAAAATTGTGGCTGAAATAATCCCAAAATAGACGTGGCCCTTCCTTTCTGGTCCCCATGTCATTTCTAGATGTGAGCCTGCTCTGGGCAACCCAACTCTGTTACCCCTTGGATTGGTTACCTGCACCGCTGTTGTTGCTATGCAGGCTGACAGAAAGCTCCTCGGTTCCACTGAAGTTCAAGAAGGACATGCCGTCATCGGGCTGGCGGGAAGTGCTGTGCCTGCAGAGAACAGAGCCCCGCTACCTGGCTTAATGCACATCGTCACCTTCTTTATCCTGCTCACCCTGTATCCCACCAGGGGTTTGCATCAAAAACAGGCCTGCATTTTCAGCCGCACAGGCGAGCAGCCGCTGGGGTCCAAATCACAGGCTACCAGGTCTCAGTGCTTGGATTGTGCCAGCTCTCGCCTCCTGTGGCTGGCTCCTCCTGCCCTGGCACCTCGGCTGCCATGCCACGCTAGGTTGCTTGCCTTTTCTGTCCTAAGCCTGCCCTTGCTAACACCAACAGGAGGATGTGAGGTGCTTGAAAAGAGGAACCATGTTCATCTGGTAAAGACGGTCACATGCGGTCTGTATCCCTCATCCATCCCACGGGATGCTGAGGTGAGTGAAAAGGGGGTCAAACACTGCTCTTTGCAAAGTGTTTCCTAAAGCATCACCGGGAGTCCAGGTGTAACCCAGGCTCGGGCTTGTCAAGGCTTAAATGACTTTCTTCCTGCACTGAGCCTCTTTGGATGCCTATAATGCATGCAGAATTCAGGTTCGAAAGTTATTTTTAAAGACACAGGCCTTGATTTTCATGGCTTTTAGCATTAATTTGTTCTAAACTCAACACTGAAATCTCTCCATGACCAAAATGACAAAAGTCACAGACTGCCCAAAACACACAGCATGAATCCCCTATCTCAGCGCCCATTTTCACCCTTGACCGAGGATTAGAAGAGATTCATGTCTGAGGCTTCATGTCCGAGGTCAAAGTGTGCTTTGAACTACACCTAAAGCTAAAGCGGGGCCTAGGTAATGTCTGGCAAAAACAACAGGCTGTTTATTTTGCACTTGGCCTATTGAATTGAATGTTGCTGACTGACAATGGAAAACCCTCCTCTCATACTGTCTTTTCAAGTCTTATAAACATGACATTGTGTCAGTGGTCTGTTCTGCAATTGTCCTGGGTGCTGAAGCGTGTTCTCGAGGTTCACAGTGCCCATCCAGAGCACTGTGCATTCTCACCTTCCAGCAGCTTCATGATATGCTAACTCCAGCAGCTCTGCAGAGGAGTGAGTCGGGTCCCTCTGCCTGCTGCCCTGCAGCTCCGCCATGTTCTGTCGGGTCTGATGATGGATCTGGATGGCCTCTCCGGATGGTCCTACCCAGACAAAGATCCGCTGAGCATCATTCCCACCCTTCAGCTAGTGCTGTGCACTTAGCTTCAATCTTCCTCTTTTCTGGCTGCTGGGATACGGGTATTGGAGAGACTGAAAGAGCACACCACAGACCACACACACAGAGGAACGTTACACACGTGATCCTCCAGCTCCCACAAGAGACATCTCCTCTTCCAAGCTGAACTCATCCTCCTGTGTGGCCTTGTGCTGGTCGGCCTGTTCAGCCTAAGAATATTTAAGAGCCTCTGTCTCATGCATGTCAACTGAGACGCCACAGAGAAATACAGAAGTATAGGAGGCAAGAGCCCTTCCCAGGAAAGTTAACACAAACTAAATGAAAAGGAACACACAAGTGAAACGCCAATGACTCTATTCACATATATAGATGGCAACAACTGTGACTCGAAGAAGCAGAGTACAAAAAAGACAAGAAGGAGATAAATTAGAATTAGACAAGTCTATTAAAAAATGGTTCCCAGAGAAAGAAGTTTCGGAGTGTTAAACAAAGTTAGCCGGTGCTGAAGGAGAGGCTATCCACGTAGAAAAAACAATCTGTGTGACACCTCGAGCACGGAAGAGGCAAGGCCTGTGCGGGAGACCACCAGCTGAGCTTGGGCAAGGGAAGAACCTCTGGGGATGGTGAGAGGAGACGGACACTGGGGACTGGCAAAGGAGGGCCGCAGCAATGAGAGGCCCTGGTGGGCCAGAGGACACAGTTTTGGAGAATATTGTTTTAGTAAAGTGTTATATGTTGGGTGTTTGGAGGAAAAGCACAGAAGCGAGAAGAGCCAAGAGTCATGGAGGAAACATCAACAGTTCTCCTAAGAGACCCCAAAGGAAAGCGATGGGGATGACGACAGGAAGAGAGAGACACCAGAAAGAAAAGCTGTAGGATCGATTATGGCAGAGACAGAGAGGGTAGAAAGGTGTTTGAGAATGGCCCCCAATTACAGCCAAAAGAACAGGACTCAATGCTCACTTATTTAACTTTTGACACTAAAGCAAGTACAAAATAAGAAGAACAAGAACAAGAAGAACTAGACATTTCTAGGCATTCAGCAGGATGGCTTCCATGAAAAACCCTGGAGTTTAATGCATCTGTTCCTTCCCAGCCCAGTAAGAGCCCATTAAGCTGAAGTTTAATTTTAGCCACAGCTTCCTAAAACCTTGCTGTCATCTTTTGGACAGAATACAAATCAAAACAGACAGACTAGGGAAAACTGAATTTGGAGAAGAAATTTTTTTCAGTTGTCAGGGGCCCCTGAGAGAAAACAAAGGAATATAACCGTACAACGAAAACAGTAACATCAATACCCAGAGAGAGCCAAGAATGGACGGAGTGAACAAGAACGAGGGACATTAAATGTCTCAGAAAAGAAAGCAGATGGCAAAGCACAGTCCCTTTCAAACTAGGAGAACAACAGAAGCTCTCCAGTCGATACAGCTAATTAGAGTTACAAAGCCCATTCCCAGTGTGTCCTCAGGATCTTCACTGGAACCCCTGTGGTAGGCAAAGCGGGCACGGTTATCCCCGTCTTACGAGAGGGGCACCAGAGGCGCAGAGAAGTCTGGATACTTGACCAAGGCCACATGGTTGATTAGTGCTGAGGCCCAGGACTAGGGGCTCCCGGTCCGAGGCTCTTTCCTGAGCCATCAACTTACCCACAGGAAAAGTGTGCATCCAGCGCCTTCTGTTGGACGTGAGCTTCATGGGCATTCGTGAGGGAGCAAAGGGGTTGATCAGCGCCCGCTGGGGTGTATATCCCCCAGGGCGAACATGTAGCATGGATTCAGCGCTGCCTACGTGGAACCGTCCTGGTGCACTGGAGTCTCGCTGCGGTGGCTCCATCATGTTCTCCAGGACATCTGCCAGTACCATAGAATTGAGGCACAAAGGGAGAGCAGAGAGCCACAATGAAACCAGAACTAGGCAGATCAATCTGCCAAGGCTGACAAGAATCTTAGAAGTACAGGTTAAAGCAGTGAGAGGACTGAGTAAAATCACCAAACTATAAAGGAGTGAAATATTGGGTTTGTTTACTTTTTAAATAATTAGTTTTCGTTCCCAAATTATTGGCCCAAATGAAGCCACACCCCAACTGAATGGGGAGGACTACACATCTGCAAAAGACCCTGGACTTTAAGCTGAGAATAAGTAAAGGGTAGGACTTAAGTTGGTTCCTCTGGAGATGGGATGGGTATATTATGTATGTGGGAGGAAAAATAAAATTACATATTTGGTGACCAGAGGGCAGAGATAGTCGATGTGTTTCCTAAACCTGTTTAATTTTCCTCTTAGGTACACAACAGGGCTATACTGTCCTGCCCCTTTGCACTGGGGCCAAATAATTTGGCTTTTCCAGCCAAAAGAACACAGGTAGAGGTGACATGCTCCAATTGAAGAGCTAGACCACAAATAACTCCACATATCATCTCCATTCTCTTTTCCCCTGCTGTGGCAACTTTGTAGACCAGTGTTGATGTTCATAGCATCCCAGGATGAAAAGAGCCTGGGGCCCGAAATAACCGATTGGATCAGAAACATCTCCCACTGACTCACTGGCCCGGAACACAAGTAAGCAATCAAATGTTATTGTGTTTAAAAAAATATTCTTGGGAGAAAAGAGCAAAGAAATGGATGCATCTAGCCTTGACCAGGCAAGGAGATGACATAATATTTACACTCAACCTGTCCTGTCTGGTGGCGGACAGGTCCTCATTATGGAGATGGGGGCCAAACAACCCGAGCGGGTTAAAGAGCTGAAATCCAAAACCAAGTCCCTTTGTGTGCATCTCCTGTTCACTAAGCAACCACCCAGTTTGGATAGTTGGTCCAGCAGATGCCAATTCCATGGTATCAAGAATTCTGTCTTGTCTACCATTACCTACCCAGTAAGAGCCTGGGATATCGTAATATTTAATTCCTCAAGCCAGTTTATAGTGTGAGAAGAGAACATTAAGATCTCCATGAAAGCTATATTTTTCATTGTAAATTAATGAGTAGATGCTTTGGTTTACCAAATACAAAAGGATATGGTCTAGCTAGTTACCATGGAAATAAAAGCAGAAAATCCAATTTTAAAAAATTAGTATATACTCTGAATAGGCCGAGAAATGGGGCTAAGAAATAAAGTGGGTCAAAAATAGGTGTAGAAGAAAGGGGAAGTTTCCCATGTTACACTGAGTGGCTAGATGGGCGAGAATCCCCAAACATAACAGAGAAATAAGAAATTAAGGGCTATGGATGTACTGCCTTGCAATATTTCAGTGAAATGCTTTTTGACTTTTCTAGTAAACTCCCAAATATCACTAAGGATGTTGAAATCTATTCTACTATTCAGAGCATTTTGAAGCAAATTGGTTTCAAAACTTCTTGGATTAAGACTAGCATTATCTCCTCAGAGGAGATATGGCTTTTAGAATAACAAAGGTTTTTAAAGGATTAATGTTTCATTTTGTTAGTTTTTGCGACAGACCCTTCTTAGACTATTTTCAGCAAAATGAGAGTCACTGTCACATAAACTTAGAAATTTCCAGAAGATGGGTAAAAGCTAACCTGGAAAACTAGAAATTTTCAAATGTCTTAAAATTCTTTCAAATACTAATTATAATTAATGCAGGTAACATAGCTGATTTTCTATAGCCATGTAATTAAGTATCTTCTCCTTTCTCTTTCAAAATTCATTTTTATACTTTGAATCAGCAAAAAGATGAAAAACTTTTCTCAGCAGTTGAAAGAAACTCTTCCCAAGCTCTTGGCACAGCGTGCACTGATAATGGATGCAACCGCCCCACCCCTCTGCCCAGAGGCCACACGGGGGAGGCGTCGTGGGTCACGGAAAACATTCCTTGCGCTTTGAGAATCCTTCCAGGGCAACGGCAGATGGCTGTGTGTGTACAACACTCCTAATTCAGTGCTTCCATTTATGTAACGTTCTTGAACTAATGAAATTATGGAGGAGAATAATCAGTGGGAGAGTGTGGCTATAAAAGGGTGGCATGAGGTAGCCTTGCCGTGATGAAATAATTCTGGGTTTTAACTGTAGTGGTGGTTATAGAAATCTACACGTGACAAAACTATACACACACACATACAAATGACTGCAGGCAAAAGTGGTGAATCCAAACAATCTCTGTGGATTACAGCAATGTCGTTTTCCTAGTTTTGATATTGTACTATAGTTACACAGGATGTCACCACGGGGGAAAATGAGTGAAAGGTACATGGGACCTCCCAGTATGTTTTTAAAAAAAATTTTCCATGTATCCATAATTATTTCAAAATAAAAAGTTTAAGAAGTCAGGAGAGGCCTGTATATCCTAGTTGTTTGCTTTGCTTGATGGGAAAAATAAGATACAGAAAAAGTAACACTTGCATTCCTTAGTGCAAGCCAGGTTAACAGGTAACTATGAGAAATCTTAAAGTGGAATATAGGATACTGTTTCAAGTATGGCACAAATGGGAATACCACAGAAATAAGCAAACACCTCTGACCCTAGGCCTAAGAAAAGGTCTACATTAACATACGGAAATGTATGAAGATATCAGTAAAGGGGAAGAAAGGGTGGAGACAAAATGAATATAATACAAACATACATACAGCTCAGGCGATTGGTACTTGTTGCATTGGCATGAAACTAATTAAAATGTGGGACTTACGCCCCACACCTGGCCACAAACCCCCATCCCTTACTCCAGGCAGAAGCTCTGCAGTGCTTCAGCTCCCTGACCTCGAGTGCTGGTGTAGCCCAGGGAGCTGCTGACTTCATACTGGTGCAGGTGCGGGAGTGGGATCATGAGCATGTTGGCGCTCCTGCCCAGGGAGCTGTCATCAGAAGCCTGGCTCCTCACTTCCTCCGTGGGCAGCACACGGGTGGGCACGGAAGGGCTGGATGAGACGTCACAGGAACTGGCACTCTTTCGATTTTGACTCTCCCGCTCTCGCACAGACCTGACCCAGGAGAGACAAGTTACTGCCAAGTAAGGGACACTGACCCACCTAGATTAAAACACCAAAACCTGTCCCCTGCCCAAGCTACTTGGGAAATCAATAACGAAAACCTTTTATTTCAACAGTAAATATTTGAGCATAGTACATGTTCAACCTGCAAGAGGGATAAAGCACTGATTAGGATAAGGTCTGGGCTCTGGCCAGGTAGCTCAGTTGGTTAAAAGTGTTGTCCTGATAAGCCAAGGTTGCCGGTTCAATTCCTGGTCAGAACACATACAAAAATCAACCAATGAATGTATAAATATTTGGAACAACAAAAATTGATGTTTTTCTCTCTCTCTCTTTCTCTTCCTTCCTCTCTCTCTCTCTAAAAAAAAAAAGGTCTAGGTCTTCAAGGAACACACAATCTGGTGTCTGAAACACCAGGTCTTGCCATCTTCGATTAGAAAAAAAGAAAACCCAGGATCTTAGACTAAGAAAGCATTTTAAGACAAGCACTACTGAGCCCTTAAGCAGAGTTTATGTGCACAGGAGCTTCTGTTACCAGCACTTATTCTAAGGTCCAAACATTCTCAGGATGAGACATTAGGATGGAATGAAGGAAAAGGACAGAAGACAATCATGTGACCACTACAAGCTCACTTGTCACAATGTGAAAAGACAGAAGAGTGTTACTATCAGTTGTGCTTAAAGTTGCATATTTAAGAAATCTAGTAAATTTGGTCAGGTAGGAAAAAAATAAACTAGATCTCTGTTTCACACATTAATAATAAACTTCTATATAATGAGCTATGCCTAAAACCAAGACTATATTAGAGGAAGGTGGATACTAGACTTAACAGGGAAGTCACTTCATCAGTTACATAAATGTCTAACCACTATGCTGTGTACCTGAAAGTTATAATGTTGAATGTCAACTGTAATTGAAAATGTAAAAAAATGTTAAGTATTAGGAGAAAATATTAAATACATATCTCTAACCTTATATAAGACCCAGAAATGAATAGATTGGTAAATCTGACTATGTCACAATTACTATATGACCAAAACACCATGGAGCAAATTTTAAAAGCAGGAATAAAAGAGAGGAAAAAAAGTCGTTTGCCCTTGGAGAATAATAAACCTAAAATAAACTCGGGGCCCCAGGATCTATATATGTTAGTGGCAGCTCTCCTTATTTAGGGACAAAACTTTATAGCCAACAGAGCTAACGAAATGGCTGACTCAAGAGAACCTGAAAACAAAATCCCTAATGTTCTATATGGTATGGTTTCTCTTTGGCTAACTTTAATTTAAAATATTTTCAAGGTTGCCCTCATAAAGGTCCCTGCTGGACTTCACATTCTCCTAAGCACTTTTTATGTCCGCCCCCAAGTGAATCTGGCAGAAAACCTGCAGGTGGCGAGGCGCTGAGCGCGGGATGGGCCTGGCAGCCTGAACACTTGAGCGTCGTAGGCATCGTAATCTACTTGGATGGGGAGGGCGTTCTCAGATTCTTTTGGGGTCCCAAGAGCTGAAATGCACAAATAATATGAACTGTCATCAAAACACATTTCAACCAGATGCCTTCACAGGGTCTTCATCACAATCTGCAAGGTACAGGTGATTATCATCTCCCCTTCGAAAAACATGGGGCAGTAACCCATTCCTCAGGTTGCTCGGATAAGTAACTCATATGTCAAAGGGTGTAGAAAGAGTGCGGCACTAAGCAAAGGCAAGGTGATGGCAGTATGTCATTCTTCTGTGATCCCACTTTTAAAATGTCATCGTGATATGTGTGTTTAGTACTTGACACTTTCCACCTGACCCCTATAATTGACCTATGGAAAAGAAAAACAAAGTTTATTATCATCCATTTTGCAATTGACAGGAAAAGAATATATGAGGTGGTTAACGAATCTTCCAAAGGTCACACAAGGGGAATTCAGGTTTCCCAACTTGGCTGTGAACTTTTTATGTGACCTCACATAATCTTGTTGTCAGGGGTTTGCTGACTCTTTCTAAAAGACACGAAAGAAGAAAAATACTCACACGTATCACGGCCATTTTTCGCTTTCTCAGAGGCAGGCTGTAAAATTAAATAGAGAATCAATCACTCCTTTCTCTGCTAGACTATAACTTATCACAAGGCACAGTGTGTAGGTGGCTGTTCCCCAGGGCAGAGATCATGTCTTACTCCTCACTATGCCTCATGGGAAGGCAGGAGCTAAACCCAGATACCTGCCTACCATGGTGTCAAGCCCTGGTAGATCCTTTACTTCCCACCTCACATCCTGTTCACCCTCACAACTCTATCCAGTAGGGGCATGGTCCCCGATTCAGAGGTGAAGACATTTAATTCTAGAGGGAATAAGGGACTCGTTCAAAGTCACACAATTAGCAGGCTGCAGAGCTAAAATCCAAGTCCAGCTCTTCAGATTCTTGGTCAGTCCACTAGTGTGTCTGTCTCATCATGACTAGGATCTACCTGACCCCAAGCTCTGCTTCCCTCTTCACCACGGCCTTCTCTCCTCTTTGCCTACTGCCCCCAGAGCTGAGTATAGTCGGGAGCTTGCCCAATTTGCTACAAAGGTAGAGAAGAAAACTAAAAATACTAAAACTTAAAAAAAAATAAATCTTTGAGGATGCGGAAACCATCCGTAACAATACTCATTCTTTCTTGTTTAAAACAATCAACTTGGAGAGAAGATCTTCCATGTTCCACTTTGCTGAGAATGGTTGTGGCAAAGGCATAAAATCTCAGAAGGCAGAAGGACCTTTCTGGGCAGAGTCCCATTTTCCTAGCACTTGTCTACTAGCCATGGCCTTTTTTTGAAGTTTCCATGTCCCCAAATTAGTATTTTCCCTATCAGAAGAGTAAGATTAACCCTGCCCCTACAAAAAAATGGAAAGAACTGGCCCTAATACTACTAATGTAACACAGTCAAATGGGGCAACTTTCAGAGAGTTCAGCTCAGCTAGAAACCGGTAGATGGATGAGAGCACCCTAGTGTGGAGCCTCCGTACTTAACAGCCTGTTTTTCTCTTCATATAACATTCAAAAGGCTTTTTCAGATTCTTAAGAGTGGCATTTTTATGGGCTGCAAATATATTTCATCGAATGCATATTTCATGGTTTAGTTAGCAACTTCCCTATTTTCAACTTGTCACTATTATGAATAAAACTACACCACGATCTATTCAGATTCAGTATCTGCAATTATTTCCTTAGACCACATGACCAAAAATGAAATGATCGGGCCAAATGGCACGACCATTTTGCACTGCTAATGCTACATACAGACAAACTGCTTTTCATAAGAATTGGACAACAACCAGGTCCTCAAGCACCAATCTCACCACACTGTTTGGCATAATTATTAATATGTATTAAACCTATTTGGTAAGAAAAAAAATAAATCCCCATTCCTGTTTGAATTTGCCTTTCTTTAACTACCTGCTAAGATGTGATCTTTTTATCATATTTCCCCTTTGCTGCAACTTGTGTCCATGTGTCTGGCGCTACCAGTATCTGAGAGGTCTCAGTATCTGCATAAGCCACTCACATGATAATAAAAATGGTTCTTTTATTAATAAAGAACTAAAATAGTTCTTTTTCATATTTTTACCAAAGATTATCTCTTACAAATGGGGGTTTGCATTGTTATCTATTCAATGTGAAAAATTGTGAAGTTCTAAAATGATTTCCTAAACTCACTTATTACCCTGGGGGAAAGGGAATATCTCAGGACTAAAATAACCTTGAGGGCGTGTGACAGTCCCTAAGGGCTCTGCTGCTTGGTGACACCTACCTTCTTTCCTGCCAGTTTTATCCGTGGAGTGAAACTGTTACAAAAGAGCTGGCTTTTGGATGTGTAGAAACTGTAAAAGAAGCAAAAAGGGTCATTAATCTAAACCCCTTTTGTTTTAAACCTCAAGGCACAGTTGAAATCCCAGCAATGGTTCAGCCCTCTTGTGAATGCCTTTGTCTCAGACTTTACTGGCCTTCCCAATTTTAACTTTTGTAATTACTATAAAACATTAATTATGTTTTTAAAAAAGATTTTATTTATTTTATTTTTAGATAGAGGGGAAGGGAGGGAGAAAGAGAGGGAGAGAAACATCAATGTGTGGTTGCCTCTCGCACACCCGCTGCTGGGGACCTGGCTGGCAACCCAGGCATGTGCCCTGACTGGGGAATCAAACCAGTGACCCTTTGATTCACAGGCCGATGCGCAATCCACTGAGCTACACCTGCCAGGGCAGAAAAACATTAATTATGTTTTAAATTGTGTTCTATTCTCCCTATCCCCACCCCAATAAATTGTTTTGTGCTAGTCCTGAAGCCTAACTGGATTAGAATGTCCTTCTTATGGCAAAGAGCTCAAAATACCCCATTTCTACCTGAAACAAGTTTTTAAAATACAGTAACATAAACACAAGATAAGGAAGATTCAGGAAGCATTTTATTATGAAATAGTCACTTTTTCTTAAGGTGACTTCGTCAGGTAATACAACAACATTCAAAGTTGAACAGCATTAAACAGTCACATATGCACATATGTAAAGGAATAACATGGATGACCAGCCACAGAGTATCTCAGTGGGCTTCCTGAGAAGACATACTTAGCAAGACGTACTTAGAACAGGATAATTACAGTGTGACCACTCTACCTTTACGAGTTGGCCGAATGACTACTCCTTGCTCACGAAACTGGTTCTTCACTTATGAACGACTATAACTGACCAGCAGCCGCCATACCAAGGCAACATGGCCCATAACAAAGATAAAGAGAATATCAAATGCTGAGGTCAAAATGTCCGATGAATTTTCAAACTGGTCTCCAGCAAAGATTTACGACTAAACTGAAGCCAGAATTGAAGGTTCTGTTGAGCTTGAAGTGTGAGCCAAGTGGTCTGCTGCCCCTTGTGAGTCCTGCCTTAAGACAGACAACCCAGAGAGAGGGGCAGAAGGCTCTGGAGGCACTCAAGAAAACATGGCTACTGGCTATCAAGGGTAGCACAGAAAGAAGAGATGTGGGGGCTGGCTGTTAGAGGGGAAACAGGCATTTGGGAAGGAAAAAGGCAGGTGGAGAGGCCCACTAGGTGGGAAAGCTCAGATGCGAGTGAGATGTATACGTGCCACGCAGAATGAAAGAGGGCAAGTGGTATGAGAGGGGGCTTCAGGTGTCAATGCTTTAGTCCTTAGTAAGCCGCAGGAGAAACCAGAGGAAAAAGGCCCAGAATTTGGTTTTTGTGAAAATGACTATTTTCATAAAGATGGCTCTGGTAAGCATGCACAGCAGTACTTGACAGATGCTGGTCCCCAGATGGCCAGTGTTCCTTGGTGCTACATCACAGACTGCTATGTGAGGGCACAGAGGAACACTAATACCTTTTCACTTTCATATGCTTGGTTCCAAGGAAGGCTTCTACTTGAAGAAAGGGCCCTGTTGCTTTAAGAAAATAATTTAAAAGGAAAAAAGAAAAGCACTGGTCTAAAGAAGTGATTCTCAGTGGGCAGGCAGGGGGAATTTTATCATTTAGGGGACATGTGGCTATGTCTGCAGACATTTAAACAAAATTAGTTTTAGTCTAAATGATTTCCCTCCCTAGTTTCCAATGGTTTCAAATGCATTCTCCGTAAACCTGCAGTTTAGTTTTTTTTAAATCATTAAACATGAAAAAGAAGTAATAGCCCCAGTCTTTTCACTTTTGGCTGGTTTATTCAAGGACGGCTAGTTCTTATCATTAGTTTCCAGAAGGTATGAGCTTTACCTGCAATGTTTCAAAAAACGGTTGAACTTTCTGCAGGACTTTTGATAAGAAAATTCACTTAGCCCTGTTCCTGCAGACCTTTTTGGTTGTCCCAACTGGGAGTGTGTGCTACAGGCATCTCGTGGGTGGGGGTCAGGGATGCTGCTCGACATCCAACCGTGCACAGGACAGCCCCCAACAACAAAGAACAATCTGGCCCCAAAGGTCAGCAGTGTCAAGGTTGAGAAACCCTGGTCTAAAGGATGGGCTGTAAGGAAGAGATTAGAACAGACACACTAAGATTTCTGTAGTTGTTCAAAAGATGAGGACTGGGATAAGGCAGTGGCGCTGGCAGGGGGAGGAGAGACACCACCCTTGAGCTGGAATCAGCAGGAACACTGAGGCCTCGTCCCACGTGAAGAAGTGGCATGAGACTTTTCTACAAATGGAGGAGGCCAGGCACGGTGTTGGTCTGCTGTGGTCTGTGTAATGGGAATAACGGGAGCTGGGGACTGGAGTGGAAATAAGTCCTTCAAAATTTGTTTTTTTCACTGGAGACTGTTCTTATGTTAC
Source organism: Mormoops blainvillei (assembly GCA_004026545.1). Classification (NCBI taxonomy): domain Eukaryota; kingdom Metazoa; phylum Chordata; class Mammalia; order Chiroptera; family Mormoopidae; genus Mormoops; species Mormoops blainvillei. The sequence goes on along the minus strand of PVJD01000358.1, from coordinate 278,078 downwards.
AGCCACGGCTTTGCATGTAGAGAAGCTTTAAGCTAATGTTAGAACTTTGGTTTCCACATCTTGACCAAGGATTTTATAGTAAGAACTTAACAGATTTGAAGAGAAAATGGCAAGGAAGTTATTCAAAATTCTTAGCACATGCTATGAACCAAGATCACACCCACCTGTGGTTTATCCAGTGAGGAATATTGTAGTCATCGCCCAGACGGGAATCGCAAGGAGCACTTCTATTATGTAGCTGAAAGGGAGTCAGGCATATGTCAGCTAAAAAAGCAGGGCGGGCATGGAACTGTTCCAACTTTTGTTTTTAATAAAAACTATTCTCAAGATTGTCCTGGCCCTGAAAACAGGCCATTATTGAATTACCTTGAATAACGGAACAGCGTGTAATGGTTGCTCCCCCATGCATACCAAATCCACACCAATTCCTAAAAAAGAAAAGACAAAAAGAGTTTGGGTAGGGATGAGGTGGAGGGAGGCGGATAGAGCATCTGTTATCGATGTTATTTCATTGGGTCAGGGTATGAGGCAAAGCCAATGTACCATCCTACGATCTATAACCACCTCAGTGCTGCCTATGCAGCAAAGAAGTAAACAGATGCATTTTGTTCTTTCTCTTTCTCTTTACCTAGTCCTGTCACACCTGCCACTGTTCAGTGCTTGACAATCAGCCTCTGACTGTCTCGCAGAAAGATCATGATTTTCCAAAAAGACAACCAGACTTCCATTACTAAAGTGTTAAGGCCATAAAGGAAATGGAACCTTGCTTGGCATTTCAGTAAAAAGCAAAACAATCTACATCACTTAACAGAGCTTCTTTATGGGAAATTAGGGTTTACTTCCCCAACTGCATCTTGTTGCTGAAACACAAATTAAATGGGCGCTGGGGTGCGAGCTGGGGAAGCATGACACATCACAGAGAGAGGGTTGGGCTACTGATGGCACTTCCTAATATGAGGTGATGGACACTGGTTTCTTGGAACAATCCCCGCAAATAGAGTTCTCCAGTGTCAAATGTGTTTGGGAAACTCAGAGTACCAGTTATGCCCTTTATAGAAAAACAAGATAACACTACCATGTGAAAACCTGCAATTAGGGAATGGGCCTATGTATGATCCAGCATCTTCCAAACTGATTTGACCATGGAACTCCCTTTCATTCACATCCCCAGATCTCCGATGCACAGAGCATTGGAAAGGTCAGAGTTCTCAGGGCAAGACAGCACAAATCAGGGAGGATTACCGTTATCGATCATCCGCTGCTTGGTCAAGATCATGAGTAGACGGTCCACTTCGAACACACCCACCCCAGGCGTTATCACCACGGACATCTGCCCAGTTCGGTCAAAGTTGCGGTTGATATAGTGCTTATCAAACACTTGAAACAAAGCAGAAAGTATTCCAATGAAGATGTAAAAGCTTTTCAGGAACCAGCCACTGGCAAGCATCTCTGTGCTCCTGGAGCATTTTATCCGTATTTCTATCACAGAAATGGCCACATTCTGACCTGATTTCTAGTTCGTCGTGTTCATGTCTGTCTTTCCCCTTCTACATTAAAAACTGCTTAATACAAGACTGTGTCACTGTCACGTTTGTTAATTTGTCTCCATTGATACTTGCCTTGTGTAGCCTTAAAGGCTCAAATTTCATGTCATTAATTTCCATAAATGAGAATGTATTGAAACTTATAAGAATCAAATATTAACTTCGGATAATATTTAAAAGAGATGGAACGGAATCTTGTAATGACTTTGTAAATTTGGGAAGTCAATTTTTATTTCTGGCCTGTGTAATTCTTACTCTGGAAAATCAGTGATATTCAAATATGACAAAAATATTTACTAATAAAAGACCCCATTCTCTAGAATCTCTAGCACCTTAGTACAGACACTGAAGTGACCACACGTGATCAGTTCACCACTGGCCAGTGCCAGGCAGATGCCTAACAGGAGCTGGTCCAATCAAATGCTCTCTGCTGGGAACACGGCATTCTGAACACAGAGCAGAGACTGGGCTGCTGGGAGATGAACACAGTTCTAGCAATTCCTGCTGCTGCAGTTGCCAAAGCCACCCTGGTCCCCATATTCTTCAGCGTGGTGTTCAAGCCTTTCCCGGTTGCCCCACTGAGACTCTGTATCCATAAATTTTTTTGTTTAAATGAATGAATTTAGTAGGTTTCTGGTATTTGAAAACTAAATATTTCAGCTAACGCATAAATGTAGGGACAAACATTTAGAAGAAATCATATCACACTCTAACAATGGTCCCTCCTGGAAGGAGCCTAATAGTGGAAGGAGGGGGAAGATGCTCATTTTTACTTAGTATACCTCTCTAGTATTGGAATTCTAGGCACACTGGTCACTTTTGTGATTTTTTAAAGCTCTGACTGGTGCAGCTCAGTTGATTGAGTCTTGACCACAAGGTGGAAAGGTTGATAATTTAATTCTCAGTCAGGGCAAATGGCTGGGTTGCGGGTTCGGTCCCCAGTCAGGGAGTGTACGAGAGAAGGACGACTGATGTTTCTCTCACATCGATGTTTCTCACCCTTCCTTCCTCCCTCCCTTCCCCTCTCTCTAAAAATCAACAAATAAAAATCTTTTAAAAAATAAAAGTAGAGTGAAAAAAATTACCTAGAAGTAGTTGAAAGATGGGGTAAAAATTAGTAAGAACACAATTTAGTAAAACAGAGAGTCCCAGGAAGATCCCCTCCAGCTTTTTAATCTTAGGTTACCATAAAAAAACAGACGGGAACGACAAGTTTACTTCCCAACAGAAGATCTAGGAGCTAAATGTCGGCCATCAGAAATTATTGCTTTCGATTAATTTGGGGGGTTGGTGAGTGATGTGGGTCTTTGGGCATCAGTAAAGAGAAGTTCACAGTCACGAGGTAAGTAAGCAAGATGTGCGCTCACTGTGGATGGTGTCCTTACTCACCATTGAATGATAGATTGATGGCCTCCAGGTAGTTTCCTTGTGCTGAGGTAGAATTTTCTCCTTGAGGAAAGCCCTCTGAAGCAAAAGACACAAGAGAAAGAGAAATAGCTTGTGAAAGAGAAACTTTTTTTTTTTAACTTTTTAATTGAATTTATTGGGGCAACACTGGTTCATAAATTTATATAGGTTTCAGGTGTACGATTCTATAATAGTCATCGGCATATTGTACTGTGTGTTCACCACCCCCAAGTCATGTCTCTTTCCACCACCATTTATCCCCCCATACCTCTTCCACCTTCCCCCAACCCCCTTTTCTCCTGGTAATCACCATACAAGATAAACTCTTAAAAAGCAAGTGGAAGGTACCTGGCTCCAAAGGGCCCCCACCCTATAGTAGGAACATTATTGCACTCTGCTGAATGTGTAATGAACAACTGGACCCAACTAGAAATAGAAGCGTTAAGACAAGCAGAAGCTACACACAGCACTGGAAAGGAAACAAGCATGGACCTCTTCATCTCCCAGCCTCCATCCTACACCTCCTTCCCTGCGGTGCCTTCTATCACGTGGATGCAGTACCTGCCTGTTCCAGTCGCACCAACACTGGATACTGGATGAACAGTTTTTTAATGGTCACAAGGAGTGATGTCCACTCTTCTCTCCTCTCATTCTGCACCACCACTCTGAAAGGATTATTATCATAAAATAGATATCAAGGAGCTATTACATACAGCTATTACGTATTACATTGTGACTATATATGAAAATGCCCTTACTCTTTAGATATATGTAGGAACAAAAATGTTACACTATAATTTACTCTCAAATTTAGTCCCCCCCCCAAAATAAAGAAAAAACAGATGAAGCAAATATGACATGATAACAACTGTTAAAACCAGATGTTGGATAAATGGGTTCATTATATTACTCAATCTTCTTTGCTGCAAGTTTGAAATTTTCCACAATAAAAAGTTTGGAAAGTCTTAATGCAATGTGTTATCCTAGACTGGGTCCTTGAACAAAAGTGGAAAAACAGGTAAAATCTCAGAAAAGCCTGAAATTTAGTCAACAGTAATGTTCTTGCAGTTTTGTTATGAAATGTCAACAGGGAAAACTGGGTGAAGGCTATATGGGAACTATCTGAATTATGTTTGCAACTTCTCTGCAAACCTACAATTATTCTAAAATAAAAGGTTATTAAAAAAAAAAAAAAGCTAGGAAAGAAATCACCAAAAAAAGGGGTGGGGTCTAGTGAAGGACCCAGAACATACTTATAAAAGTCTTCATAGAATCTTCCCTTGTGGTCCTGTCGAATTGAGACTCGGTTTACTTCAGGGAATTCATCTGAAAGAGAGAAAACATAGTATGTAGATCAGATTGAAAAGACAAACTCACAGTTTCTCTGCTCCCTCTGCTGAGTTGAACAATTGCAAAATAAACAAACATAATTATATATCTATTAAGTTGGTTCTAAGGTGAATCACAGCCCACAGACTTCTTGCATCCACTAATGGACTATGATATTTGCTATTTTACCCTGTCCACGTAACAGGAAAGATAAGAAAGACAGAGCAGTGCAAAGAGAGAAGACAATAAGGAACGGGTAGGGGTAGGGGTATGAAGAGTTTAACAAAAAATAACTAAGAGAAAGACTTACCAAGAGATTTTGCATCATAGAAAGTTCTAGAAAATAGGACCACTGTCACTTCATGACTACAGTTCTTTTCCTAGGCATGAGTAGAGAAATAGAAGGCTCGGGGTTAGTCCATTTACTTCAATATCAAGCAGACTGCATGAACACAGTATTCTCAAGTCTAGGAGGCATCACGGCAGCATAGCATTAGATGGCATCGGGTAATTACAGGCTGCATAATGCAATGTACAGTGCACTGCTGGGAGTCAGACCACCTGGATTACGCCCTGGCTCTGGAATTTACCACTATGTGACCTTAGGCAAGTTACCCAAAGCTCCAGGAATGTGGCAAATGCTTTGAAAATGGCAGATCACTGAAAGGTATGGGTCCTTGTCTCCCAGTTCTTGATTTGGCATGAAATAGATCAGCCCAGTGTCAGAGGATCATGGTATTTGTATCTGCTTCAGTGTTTTTTAATTTCTACACAAGTGTAGTTTAAGGAACAAGAACAGAACTGATGGTGGTGGATGTACGAATCAAAGACACTCCCAGATCCTACCACTGTCACAGGATGAGGGTTGGGGGCTCCTGGGATGCAGGGGTTAAAGGCAAGGCAATGAATTACCTTTGCACTGGGATAGGACTAGTGAGAACACACATTTCCACAGAGTCTGGGGATCAGTGTTCTGGAAGTAGAGTGTTTACAGATGGCATGAAATTTGGCTTGCACCAGTGAGCCAGCAAGTTCAGTTTCAGTTCCTGCAGAGGCTTTGAGGACAACAGCCTGTATTCACCAACCCCTTCTCTAGCCCAACTGTACTTACTAACTATACAATTCACCGTTTACCACATAAAGTATACAATACAACCTCATATTCTTCCATGGATGTATATCAAGCAGAGAGAAATTCCTAAATATAGGTCACAGTACCAAGAGCAGAATGCTACAAAAAAGACCTTCATTAGCCACCAACTAATTTATTAGACTCTAGTGCTCCAAACTCAGCATTTTAACCTGATTTTGCTCTAAGTTGATATATAGGGAAAATGCCTTACAATGGGCTGGCAGGGTCATATGAGCCTCTCAACTCATGTGATGGGAAAGACAATATACAACAGTGGTAACATGTCTGGGGTACAGGAACAGAGACAGGACAGCACAGGGGAGATGATTTCAGGCCAACTCCGGATGAATGATGGAAGAAGATTAGAATCTTCAGTTTGGTTTTACAGGCAGTATAGTGATCATAGGTAGGTTACCTAACCTCTTAGAGCTGTAACTTTCCTTCCCTACGTAATAGGGACAAGAGAATTAAGAGGGATAATACCATGATACCTGCTATGTCAAAATAATAAATATTAGCTACGGTTATACTCTTACTACCGCCACCACTATATTTTGAGCTCAGAAATGAATTCATAAGTTCCCATGCATGATCCTATTATCCACAAGTGTCAGCTGTTCAACAGGATATATGAATAACTTTACCAAACTTCATTAAATCTACAGTGGGGTTACAGAAAGTTACTTTAATTCATTTTCAAGCTCTTGCTTTATAACCAAGTTCTTGATTTAAAAACAAAACAAAACAAAAATCCTAAGAGCAAAATCTGGTGAACTAGGGACTAGGCTTTTACCATATCTTGTCCATCTCATCATATTTACACTCGCAAACTCTTGGGTTAGGAGACATCTAAGGGGTCACTGAATCAGACTTGAAATGGAGGTGTGCACAGACCCAACACTGACATGGCCATTATGTGGTCCAGAGTGACCATCATTCAGCCCACCCCTAAGGTCTGGCTTCCTGTAGCCCCTGTTGTTTGTGCTCTCCTCGGGCCCCCATATTGAGGCAGATGCAAAGGACTGATCACCCTTAAGCCACATGACTGCAGAAATCTCCTAGCTGGTCTGCTTAATTCCAGTCTGTCCCTTCACCAAATTGCTCCTGGCCACTGGGCTATTCTTTCTCAAATTCTCTCCAGCTTTGATCACATTGACCCCTACTGGACAATCTTTAATAGCTCCCACTTCAATCAAAAGAAGTCCAAATTGCCTGCCTTGACCTGACCCTATCCTTCTGATCCTACCTTATTACTTGATTATCCCCCTCACAAACTCTGTGGAGTCACCTAAGGCCACACCTCATTCTAATGCCCATTCTCGTTCTTTTGCTCATATGCTTCTCTTCATATGAAACACCCTCTATCTTCCTTTCCAACCCCCCAAGCCTTCCTCAGCCTTCTAAGTCCAAACTCAAAAATAAATAAAATTCTAAGCCCTAAAAATGTATGGTTAGCTGATATTTCAAATACATATATCCAATCTCCCCAGCAGGTCTGCAAGTTCTCTGAGAGTAAGTATCATATTTCTATCTCTTTAACCTTCAGAGCTGAAAGGTATTTTCCCTATATTGTTGAGGAAAGAGAATGAGACTTAGATTCCATTGAAACCCAGACCCTACTGAGACCTTATTATATGCAGGTAATTTAAAATACCTTATGAGGTAGGGACTATTGCTGTCTCCATTTTGCAGATGAGAAAATAGAGGCCCAGAGAGACTGAATACTTCCCAAATATAAAAAAGCTGATCAGAGCAGAACCATAATTTAAAACCCAACCTTTTACAATCCAGATTCTGTGCTCTTTCTGCTACATATGTGACCTCAAATACTTCTTGATTAGGATGATGTTTCCATGTGAAATCAGGGTAGGGTAACTGATTACAGAAAGTTTTGGTGTTTTTAAATTGTGGTGCAATACACATAACATAAACATCACCCTAAGGGACATTTAGTACATGGCCAGTGTTGTGCAACCATCACCATTATCTAGATCTGGAACATTTTCATCCCTCCAAAGGGAAACCCCATACCAATTAAGCAGTCATGCCCCATCCCAGTCCCCATCCCCATCCCCTGGCAGCCACTAGTCCATTTTTGTGTCTCTAACATTTGCCTATTCTGAACATTTCATATAAACAGGATCTTATAATACGTCGTGCTTTGTGTCTGGCTTCTCTCACTTAGAGTAATGTTTTCAGGTTGCATCCATGCGGTAGCACTCCTTTTTATGGTTGAACAATACATTACATTCTACAGATAGCACCATATTTTGTTTATCCGCTCATTTAGCTTACAAACATTTACAAAGTTTCTACTTTTTGGCTATTATGAATAATGCTTTTATGAACATTCACATATAAGTTTTTATGTGAACACATTCTCAATTTTTTCAGGGATCTACTCAAGTGTGGAATTGTTGGGTCATAAAGTAACTCTGTTTAACTTATCAAGATGCCACCAAACTGCTTTCCTCAGCAGTTACACCATTTTACAACCCCAACAGAAACGTACCAGGGTTCCAATCCCTTCACACCGTTTCCAACACTCATTATATTCCATTTAAAAAATTACTATTATAGTCATCCCAGTGGATGTGAAGTGGTATTCATTTGGCATTAGTTTGCACTTCCCTCATGATGAATAACGTTGAGCATCTTTTGATGTGTTTATTGGCAACTTGTATATCTTATTTAGAAAAATGTCTATTCAAGTCCTTTGCCTGTTGTTAATTGGGCTGTTTCTCTTTTGTTGTTGAGTTGTAAATATTCTTTATATACTCTGGACACTAGACTCATATCAGATTGCTAATTTGCAAATACTGTCTCCCATCTTGTGCATTGTCTTTTCACTTTTTTTATAGTGTTTTTTGATGCATAACATTTTTAATTTTAATGAAGTTAATTCAATTTATTTTTCTTTGGTTATGTGTACTTCTGGTGTCATTCTAAGAAATCGTTGCCAAATCCCATGTCATAAAGATTTCTTTTGTGTTTTCCTTTAAGATTTTTATAATTTTAACTCATATACAGGTATTTCATGCATTTAGAGTTAACTTTTTTTATATGCTGTGAGGTAGAGTCCAAATTCATTCTTTTGCATATTCACTTGTCTTAGAACCATCGTTGAAGACACCATTCTTTGCCTCATTGAATGGATTTGACATCCTTATCTGAAATCAAGAGCATACTCTCAATTCTATTCATTGATTATATATATGTATCTTTATGCCAGTACTATGCTGTTTTGTCTACTTTCGACTTTGTTGTAAGTTTTGAAATGAGGAAGTGACAGTCTCCCAATTTTACTCTTTTTCAAGAATGTTTTGGCTACTCATGATCCCTTGCAATTCCACATAAATTTTATAATCAGCTTTTCCATTTCTGGAAAAAAAAAGCCACTGGGATTTTGATAGGGGATGTATTGCGCTGTGGCTTGCTTTGGGTAGTACTGCCATTTTAACAATAGTAAATCTTCCAATCCATGAAAACGGATGAATTTTCATTTATTTAGAACTTTGTTAATTTTTTTCTGCAATGTTTTGTAGATTTTAGTGTGTAAGTCTTGCACCTCCTGGGGTAAACTATTCCAAAGTATTTTATGCTCTCTAAAGTTCTCATAAATGGAATTTTTAAAGTGTAATTCCTCGTTTCACTTCCTGTTTGATTTTCATTGCTGATGAAACACAGCTGATTTTGTGCACTGATTTTGTATCCTACAATTTTGTTGAATTCATTTATTAGCTGTAATAGGTTTTTTAATAGATTTTTAAGGATTTTTCTACATGTAGGATGTCGTCTGTCTTCTTTTCCAACATGGATGCCTTCTATTTCTTTTTCTTACATAGTTGCTCTGGCTAGAACTTCCAGTACAATGCTGAATACCAGTGGTGACAGCAGGCATCCTTGTCCTGTTTCTGATCTTACGGGGAAAAGTTTTCCATCTTTCACCATGGGTTTTTCAAAAATGGCCTTTATAATGTTGAGTTCATTAAAGTAATTTAAATCTAGCATCTTATTAATTTAAGCTTTAGCTAAGATAACTCAATAAAATGCAGCTTAATAGAAATAGTGTATCTTTAAAATCTGCATTGAATAATGTTTGCTCAATGTGGTTCGGTGCATAAGAAGATACATACCTTCCACTTGGTAAAGAGATCAGCAAGGAAACCATTCACAGCTTTTTCAAAATACAGATCCCCTGAAAAGAAACAAGAACAGGATGAGGGTTATTATTATTATTATTATTATTAATTTTTAGAGAGAGGGAAAGGGAGGAAGAGAAACATTGATAAGTTGCCTCTCACACACACTCCAACAGGGAACCGAACCCACAACCCAGTCATGTGCCCTGACTGGGAATCAACTGGTAACAACGTTCAACCAACTGAGCCACACCAGTCGGGGCTGAGGATTATTTGTATTTCTGGCTTACAATTTCTTCTCTCAGTAAAGTAACAGGAATGGGACTGGTCAAAGAGAAGGTGGGTATTGCTATATCTTAAAACATGATAAAAGCCAGATATATAGAAGTGGTTTCAACCTAGACTTTTTATGGAGCCAAATTTAATATTTACCTTACTCAGTAAGAGACCATGACTTCAATGTAAAATGAAAGATTAAAAAAGCTCTGATGATTGAAAAAGACGGTGTATCTTCAAAATGAGAGACCCATCTAACTCCCAAACATGATTACTTTCAGTGATGTTTGCAGAAGGTGACCTGGTAGACCCTGGGAATTCACTGAATGACCACTTTCAGTTCCTGCAATTTTTGAGCAACTCTGGTGACTCACAGCAAAAATTAACTTATGATTTTGCTAAACACAAATTTAAATTACATGCACTGTGAGGATGGCGTGTTGGACCCAGTATCCACACCTCGTAAAGCTTTATTGTTCTCTACTTATTGTGTAGTAATTCTAATAAATTGAGAGAAATTTGGTGATTCTGTGATGATAGGACGAGAAATGAAAAACATCAAAGAAAGTGTTGGTTCCTAGCTACAGAGTAACTTGACGACTTTTGACCCTGTAGATGTACAACAATTAAAGCTCTATTAGTAGGGGGGAAAAACTGGGACAACTGTAACAGCATAATCAATAAAATATACTTTAAAAAAAGATCTATTGGCATTATGAGTGATGGTGCTTTTTTTGTTTATCTTTCTTTTTTTTACCTTTTAATGCTTTACTACATGTCATGAAATTCACTATATTATAAAATATATAAAATGTTTGTTTTATCATTTGAGGATATGTAAAAATCTCAGGACACATCATTAGAGAATGTTGAGAGCTTACTGTAAATGACAACAACTTGGGAGAAACCAGAAACTTCTCCCCACTAGCAGTTACAACCAGCATTTAGGAACAGTACCATAAATATCAAAATCCCACATTTCACAGCTCATCTGAATAAATATGTAAACCATAGCTGACGTAGAACGGAACACCACCTGAAATAAACAAAAAACATAATTGCATTAAAAAAGCAATGATGTTAAGTTTCAGTTCTGCAAGATGAAAAAGTGCTAGAGATGTTTCACAATTATGTAAATATACTTAACACTACTGAACTGCACACCTAAAAATGGTAAATTTTATATGTGTGTGCGCGTGCGTGCGTATACATTTATTTATTTATTTATTTATTTTACCACCGCCAGCCAAAAAAAGCAAGGATGGAAGATTTCTCTTGTGACACGGTTCTTTTAAAAGCAAGTTTCATCCCTGGCATCACAAGCCTTAAGGAGAAGATTCTATTCCTTTATCCTCAACTATGAGCCCATTCTTCTAGGAGTTTATTGTAGAGGATAAAGACATGTAAAATATTGCAACATATACAAATATTCCATGAAGTTTCCCACAAGAAATACTGGAGAAGGGGCAGCAAATCCATCTGGAAAGTCAAGGAAACCTCATTATGAAAGCAGAATTTGGGCTAAGACATGTCAGTTGATTAGTTGCCAGGTCTAATAAATAATTCACATCATACCCCAACTCTATACTCAGACTGCCTATAGGAAAAGTCTAAGTGGTTTTCTGGGCCTGTGTGCTTTACCACAAAGCCCTTTATCCAGCCATTCCTTCCTCCACAAGGCTCTAAAGACATTTGGTAGGAAAACAAAATAGAAGTCTCTGACACGCAAAGCAAAATGTAAGTCTCCAGCGCTCACTGGGGACCCTGCTTCTTAAAGGCAAAAGCACATTCACCATTCACCTCCCAGGGCTTTCCATAGTCTCTGGGGCATCATAGACAGCACTCGGCAAACTCCCTCTCCCTCTCTAACACACAGAAATGCAAAGACTCAAAGAAAATATACCTTCTAAAATGTTAACTGTGATCACCTCTGGGTAGTGGCATTATGAGTGACTGAACTGTTTTTTTCGTTTATCCTTTTGTTTACTTTTCAAATTTGAAATAGTTCAGAGAAACAGAAAAATATACTGTCTAAATTTTGTATAATAAATATGCAATGGTCTTAAAAGAAGTTATTTTTTTAAAGATTGGGCAAAATTATTCTAGAGACAGAGTAAGATCAATGGTTGCCTGTGTGTAAGGGGGGATAATGACAGCAAAGGGGCACAAAGGAACCTTTTGGGATGACAGATATGTTCCATATTTGATTGTGGTGCTGGTGGTATATACATTTGTCAAAATTCAAACTATAAATATATAATGAATCTACTTTATTATATGAAAACTATGTTTTATTAAGTAGATTTAAAAGATCCTTTTCTAGATCTGGTTAACACACTCCATATTTATAGTGTGTGTGCATAAATATATATAAAGTGCGATTTTTAGTTATGTATGTATTTTACAGTTTTTAATCAATTATTTATTGCATTTCAAAGTCTCTCAGAGGTACTTTGAAAAATTCTAGTTAATGCTGATTAGAACTTTAAATGTGTCCTTCACTTTGAAATTGTGAAAGTGTCAATTACTGGTATATTCAATTTACTCTCCTAAGGGTCTTATCCTTTTTTTGTTTTGTTTATGTAGATTTTTTAAAGGTAAAAGTCACATAACATAATATTCACCATTTTTAGTGAATTCAGTGGTTTTCAGTATATTCACAATGTTATGCAACCATCAGCACTAATGCTAGAACATCTTTATCACTCCAAAAAGAAACACCATACCCATTAGCAGTTACACCCTACTACCCTCTTCCCTGGCAACCACTAACCTACCTCTATAGATCTGTCTCTTGTGAAGAACACTTCATATAAATGGAATCACATACTATGTGGCCTTTTGTAACTGGTTTCTTTCACTTAGCCTAGTATTTTCAAGGTTCAGCCATAGTGTTGCACAAATCATCACTTCATTCTTTCAGTATTGAGTAACATTCTGTTGTATGGCTACGCCATTTTGTGTTTATCTATTCATCAGCTGATGGACATTCCTGGTTGTTTCCACTTTTTGGCTATTATGAATAATTCTGCTACACGCATCTATATGCAAGTTTCTGTGTGAACACTTATTTTCAATTCTAACAAGGGCAGGCTGGGCTATTGGTAATTCTACATTTAACCAAACTGTTACACAGTGGCCGCACCACTTTGCATTCCCCCAGCAGCGTGTACATGTTCTAATTTCTCCACATCCTCTACAGCATTTGTTATTTTCCTTTTTAAAATTTTTTATTATTATAGCTATCCTAAGTGGGTTTGAGGAGTATCTCAATGTGGTTTTGATTTACATTTCCCTAATGACTAATGATACTGGGTATCTTTTCATGTGTTTATTGGTCAATTGTATATCTTTTTTGGAAAAGTGTTTATTCAAACAATTTGCTCAATTTTTAATTAGGCTATTTGTCTTCCTTCTTTTTTTAAGTGAATCGATCATTTACTGAATTTCAATATCTTTCAGCAGTACTTTGGAAAATTCTAGTTAATGCTGGTTAGAGCTTTTTCTATCAGTATTTATATATATATATACATACTATTTATATATATAGTATGTATATATATATATGAAATTTTATATATATATATATAGAGAGAGAGAGAGAGAGAGAAATATAGCCATCTCTGTATAATATAGTTAATGTTGCCATTCTTAATTTAGAATTTGGGGTGATTTTTATCATGAAAATTTTTCAAACATACAAAAGTTTTTAAAATTCATATGGCAAACACCCACACCCCCACCACCTGAATCCTACCCTGAACATCACATTTGCTTTACTGCTTACCTGTCACCATCCAGCCATCCTTAAGCAGCAACAATCCATCTCCTTTCCGTATAAAAATAACTTGCAGACACCAATACTCTCTTTTTATGTTTGCTACTTCTAACCTTTTGTGGGCTGGAAAACCAGGTAATTGAACTGGTTGTAAAGTTTATCTAATGTATGAGGGCCTTGTGCCATTAATTAAACTTTGGAGTGATGATTTCCTTTCATACACTAAACTCTTATTTTGCTAATCAGAGTGTGAATTCTTGGGTGGGGAAAGCATGTCTAAAAGTTCATTCAACAAACATTTGAAAGACTATTAAGTACCAGGGGCCATGCCAGAGAACTTCGGGCCATAAAAGTAAAAGATGCAGTCCTTGCTCTTAGAGTATTTGCAGTGTGGTAGCAGGCACGTGAGCACACACATCCCCCACAGTGTGCTAAGTGCTGACATACGCAGATGTCTAGGGCGCCACGGGAGCACTTCCAGCCTGGCTGAAGCAAGAAGGTGCTGAGGAATGGCTACGGGGTTTGGGGAAGGGGAAAGGTAGAATCTCTCCCAGGCACAAAAGAGTAGCCTATGCAGACATAAAGAAAAGAAAAAACAGGGCATGCTTGAGAAACAGCTTCTGGTTTCCATGGCTAGGATCCTTTAGGGGTGGAGATAAGGGAGAACTGATGAAATAAACTCCACACTCAACTGCCTCCCCTGATGTCCTACAGGTACCTCACAAACTGAGCGTGTTAATTTTCCCCCAGCCATCTCCTCCCCAGTCCTTTCCATTTCCTAAGTGGCCCCATGGTGTATCTACCCAGCTGCTGAATTATTTCTTTCACTCCTTACACCCAGTACATCAGCATGTTCTGTGGACTCTACTCCAAAAGGGATTTCAAATCTGCCCATGTCTCTTCCTTGCTACAGCTCCCACCCTAGTCCATGCCACCATCTCTAACTTCCTAATTTGTCTCTCTGCTTCTGCTCTTGTCCCTACAAACAACTCTCTACACCAGAGTCAGAGGGGCTACAGTAGGTATTATGGATATCTATCCAATATCCTTTCGTCCTAAGAAACAAGAAGCTGATTCTATTCTGGGAGGCAAGGGACCCAACCAAAAGGCTAAACCTCCCACCCTCCTTAAGCAGCTATACATGTGACTAAATTCTGGCCAATAAGATGAAAGCAGGAGAATGCATCCCTCTGTCTTCCTTCCCTTCCTCCTCTTCCTGAAATATGGATGTCATTACAGCAGCTCCAGATGGATCATGGAAACCCAGTCCTGGGACGGCCCAACAGGAAGAATGAAAGGAACCTTAGATCACCAGTAATTGAGACACTGTCATGCTAGCCATGAATTGCCTACCCATGCACTTCTTTTATAGGAAAGAGAAAAGTTGACCTTTAAGCATCAATTAGCCACTGTTACTTTGGTTTTTCTTGTTCAACAAAATCCAATGCCATGAATAAGTAATCTTTTAAAAGCATAATTCATGTATCACACCCACACTTAAAATCCTTCAATGGATTCTAATTGTCCTTAGAACGAATGGTCCCCAAGGGTCTGTATGAACTGGCTGGAGCTTGTCTACCTCCTCATCAGCATCAGGCCCCTCACTTGTCTCCTAGCTTCTGCCACACTGGCCTCTTCAAATTGTTTCCTCTACTTGGAGCACTCGTTGACTCAACCCCCATATGCTGGCTAAGTTTTACCTTTCCAGCACCTTCTCAGAGAAGATTTCCCTGCCCACCTTTGTTTTTGTTTTTAATATATATATATTTATTTATTTTTAGAGAGAGGAAAGGGAGGGAGAGGGGGAGAGAAACATCAAAGTGTAAGAGAAACATCGATCAGTCACCTCTCACACGCTGATCTTTTGCTTTGCGGGACAGCATCCAACCAACCTTTGGAAAGAAGGGTCTCTTTCCCTCTCTTTCCCTCAATGCCCTCTTTCCCTCAGAATTCTTAATTTATTTCATATGTTTACTAAGGAGGCCACCCTGTTATTCCTTCTCATTACCCAGTTAATTTCCTTTGAAGTTCTCACCATAATCTGTAATTACCACATTTATGACCTGGGTGTCTAGTTACATCTGTCTCTCCACCAGGGTATAAGCTCCTTACCAGGAGGCATCTCGTCTGTGCTGTTTGCCCATGAATCCCCAGGGAATGGGCATTCTCCCCTTTGAAGTCCCTTCTAGAATAAAGGTTGTTCACTGATAATGTCCTGTACTGTATTTTTTTAAAGGGGGGAGGAGGAGAAGCACAGTAACTGACACATAAGAGGTGCTTCCATATTATTTGTTAAATAAATGAAGAGGTAAGCAAATGCCAAATTATCCTGGTCTTTATAACTCATGCCTAAAGGTGAATTTCTAGAAAACTAGGGAAAAGCAAATTAAGATCACTGTAAAATAAAACTTATGCCTATTAGAGTTGTAAAAACTTTAAAAATTTAAGACCCGATGTTGGAAAAAGTGAAAAAAAAATACAGGAGATATTATTTATTGTTACCAGGAGTATAAACTGATCCAAAAAACTGAAAAACATAATTTGGCATTACCTTACAGAGTGGAACCTATGACCCAGCAAATACATTCCTAATTATAGATTAAAAATATAGTATTGAGTATAAACAAGCTAGTTTAAAAACAAAAACTGTATACATTTTTACTCCACTTGAATAAAGCTCAAAAATAAGCAAAACAAATAATACATTAGAATAAAACATACAGGAATTAGGCAAAAGTAGGTTTGCTATTGTGAGTATGTACAGCAGTTTATTCTTATATTATTATTTATTAATTTGCATTTTCCATACAAACAACTATAAACCTACTTTTGCCCACCCTGTATATGTATTGCCACTACATAAACGACAAGAGAATTTAAAAAGTAAAATTTAGATAATGGTTACCTCTAAAGGCATGGCTCTCAATCAGGCCAATTTGGCTCCCTCAGAGGATATCTAGTGATGTCTGGAGACATTGCCAGTTGCCATGACTTGTAGGGTGGGGAGTGGAGGGTGCTACTGGCATTCAGTGGATACTAATAAGGGGTGCTGCTAAACACCCCACAATGTACAAAAGAGACCCGCCACAACATTACGGCCGTTCGGGGACAAATATTTCTTTATTGGCTGTCCTATCATTGAAGTGTGTTTAGCAACACCCTCCACACACCCCTATCTGTGAGAACCAAAAATGTCTCTGCCAAAAGACCGCTGGGGAGGCAATACTGCCCCCAGTTGAGAACCGCTGCTCTCAGGGGAGATGGGGGTGAGAAGGAAGAACAGCAGGTGGGTGGTTTCACCATTGGGGGTATCGTTCACAGCTATTAAGTATGGAATTTTCCAACCAGAATAGAGAACAAAGAAGCAGATTCCTTTGCAAAGGTCTCTCTGCGTGTTTACCAATGCAGCCTTCTGCTGCATCTAACTTTTGCTGTGTATTAGTGGGCAGAGAAGCCTACCAGTTAGACACCATATCTCTACATCTGATATTAAAGAGATCTCCTTCAGAAGCAGAAAAGGAAGATCGACCCCAAATTAAAGAGCTTCAGGTATAAAACATCAGAATTTCAGGAGTCCCTGACAATATTACAATATAGTTCACGTAAGCGGGTAGATAGACAGTAGCCATCACGAGATTACCTCATTTTTGCTTGGTTCTCTTGTATTGTTTTTGATTTCAGGACTTAGACATAACGCTATAGGTTAACAAAAATCAAAAAAGCACTTTCTCAGTCTTACCCTGGTATCTTCACTGATATAGCCACACATGACCTTCTCATTCTTGACCCACAGCTCACCAGCCTGTGCCCTGAAAGGAGAAACACACACGAGTTATTACAACTCTTACATAAACCTCGGAGAAACAAAGGTGACTTCAGGGTGGCGCTCTCTGTTATTTATATGCAAATAGCCTGGCCAGTACTCTAGTGCATTTTGGGGGATTTTTGGTTTGTTTTAGCCACAACAATCTAACATTTTAAGCTATTGTGTATTTTATTATAGGGACATCCAAATACCTCAAATGCTGTTTGTTGCCCCATTATTACGTTAGCTCCTACTCCCATTTACTAGCAGATAAGTCAAGAGTCATGTAATATCTACCTGATACCAGCAAATTCCACCTTCTGAGTGATATAGGCACAGGTGCTAACCTAAGAGAAGAGGGAGAGATTCAATAATACATTAAGGTCATAAAAGGTCACAAAGAAAGTCTTCTGGCTTTCTAATCTCTTCTAACAACGCAAAGTTCAATTAACATGGGAGTAATAAATTCATCCCTTTCAAAAACCTGCTGGGGCAGGTGTTAACAGTAGGCTCTTAAGAGTTTGGCAAGTATAGGCAATGGTAAAGACCAGGCAGATAAGTGGCCAGCTCCACCAATATACTTATCCTCACATACGTTTGCATCATTACCTACATTTACATTCTCACTAATACAGAACATTTATTTCTCAGGTAAGCTCTCATTTCAGAAAACAAAACACTCCTTCTACCATTAAAAATGAGCAAAGATTTGGCCCTAGCCAGGTAACTCAGGTGGTTAGAGGTTCGTCCCCACACCAAGGTTGTGGGTTCAATCCCTGGTCAGGGTACATATAAGACTCAACCAATGAATGCATAACTAAGTGGAACAACAGTTAATGTTTCTCTCTCTCTCTCTCTCTTTTTCTCTCTCCTTTCCTCTCTCTCAAAAATCAATAAATATTTAAAAAAATGAGCAAAGTTTTTTTTCCTGAAAACATACACTGTATGGAAATTCTACCTATAATTTGTCGTTTCATAATACTCAAAAAGGCCAATAAGGAGAATTTTAGCACCAGCTCACAATTTTGATGAACTCATCATTTTAAGTTGAAAAATGTTAATTAAAAATAAAATAAGGAAAATGGGAGGAGAGTACAGCAAAAGCAGTCTAATTTGGAAACAGCAAGATCTGGATTTTAGCTCAGTGTCAATTGCTTACCAGCTTTCTACTCTTGGCCAATCATTACTTCTCAATCTCAGTTTTCACATCTATAAATTAGGAGTAATAAATACCTATCCATGAAGAGATGTGAGGCACAAATGAAATCAAGCAAAAACTTGAAAATTAGAGGCTCATTCAAATGTAAGACAATATTATAATTTCCCATTCAAACCAAAAATGCAGAGTAAAAATCTCTGACAATAAGTAAAACTAAAAAAAATTTTTTTTTAAATACAGGAAAAGAGAATGGAAGAACGTAAAGTGTTTATAATAATTATCTGTGATGCTGCAATCTGAAATGACTGTAAACTCTTCTTCTTTATAGGTCTTTGAATTGATGAAAACATGGGTTATTAATATATTGAAAAAAGTCGTAGACTTTTAAAAAATTATATCTTACCAAACTTTTCTTTAGACGCCACATATCCCCACGGCCAATATATTGATCCTTAAAGGTTAATTCCACTAGATCAAGAGTCACATCCTAAAAGAGATAATGAAATATATCTCTGCAGTATCTGCCACACTTCATAGTCATAAAATAGTGTCCACTCACATGGAGAAAACTTTTGGCAAAAAAAGAAACTGGAAAACCATTCAATAGCAGAACCCTGACAAATAGATTTTATCCCCCCCAAAAAAGGCCTCTGAGAACAGATGATAAGTCTATAAAAGATGCTGCAGCAGCTGTATAATGGTTAAGTTCGAAGAGCATGAGAGTAGTAATTCAGTTTTAGTCTTGATTCTGGCACAAAAATATGACATTGAGCTGTGTGCTTAATTTCCCTAGATAATGTCAGTAATATCTTTTAGACAACGATTTTTACCAATTATAGCATTGTTTCTTGAAGTGTGAGAATACATAAAGAAATTTTAGTATTTCAATAGAAAATTTTACATTTAGCTTCACAAATACACATATATACAAAATCTTTAAAAAGGGAGAAAAAATATATACATACATACATACATACATAAAGTTAAACAAAAACAAAAACTGCATCCTTACAGAAAGAAGGGCAAAAAAGGAGGGGCATTTAAAATGCAACTTACATACTACCTATAATCCAAATGACCTAAATGTGACCACATATTTAATAGTCTAACACTATGTTTAAGTAATTCATTATTTCCTTAGCGACCTCTCCTTGAAGAAGGGTTCTAATCATATCCAAAAGAAATTCAAGTCTGGAAGAAAGATATACCTTAGGGTCTACTACATTCACATAGACATCTTGATATGGTCTTAGACGGAACACTTGGGTCACGGTCTGGTCCACACTGATAGTTTCTGAAACAGAGAAGAAATCTAATAACACATTCTGGAAAAAAGCAGATAAATATATTCTAAATCTGTAAGTTCTGAGACATTCAACAAGCAACACAACTGACCCTTTGCCATGGACAAGGAATATTTTCTGCCTTCCAGGAGCTTAACATTTAGAAATCTCTGCTTTTCAGGTGACACAAGAAAGTAAAATAAGACCTGAGCACAAGCAATTAAAAAATGAGAGGGAGAGATAGGACGCAAAGAGAAAGAGCATTTAAGAAGCAACATAGGAAAGTTCAAACCAGTTCAGTTGGTTGGGCATCATTCCGCAAAGCAAAAGCCAGTTCAATTCCTAGTCAGAGCACACAACTGGGTTGCGGGTTCGGTCCTCACTTACGGCGCACACAAGGGGCAACCAGTCGATGTTTCTCGCTCACATCAATGTTTCTCACTCTCTCTTTCTCCCTCCCCTTCTCTCTAATACATAAAATCTTATTTTTTAAAGTTCAAAGAAAAAAGTTCAAAGAGCTGTGAAA
Source organism: Mormoops blainvillei (assembly GCA_004026545.1). Classification (NCBI taxonomy): domain Eukaryota; kingdom Metazoa; phylum Chordata; class Mammalia; order Chiroptera; family Mormoopidae; genus Mormoops; species Mormoops blainvillei. Next base: position 257,697 of record PVJD01000358.1, on the reverse strand, counting down.
GTTCAGAAGAAGAAGAGATCCTTTCTTATTTGGAATGAAATAGTGACGGTAATTCAAAAAGAAATAAACTTTGCAAGGAGTCCGGTAAATGAGAAACACAAAGGTGGCAGGAGATGGGGTGAGGGTACGAAGGGCACTCTTAGGATCTAGGTTCTACAGGAATCTTACCTCTCAGGATTTGGGGTTTACAGGCTGTTTTCCCATCAAGGTGAAATATAAAAACGTAGTTGACATCAAGATCCTTCAAAGTAAATTAGAAGGTTTCTTTCCTTATTTTTTTAATTTAAGGCATTACCTTATTTGCTAACAATTAACATTTTGGTTCCTTGATCACCATGGTGTGGTCATTAGAGGAAAAAAGAAAGGATCTGCATCCAGAATGAAATAAACAGAGCTCAGGTCTGGCTCCTCTACCTACCGACTTCAGGCACGCCAATTCGTCTGCTGAGACTATTTCCTCGCCCACTCAAGAGTTGGTAGAAACCTTCCTCAGTCCTCCTGAGCCCACCAGCCTGGCCTCTCAGGCCCTGTGCCTGCCTCAGGTCTGGCTCCTACCGCTTGGGCAGGTGGCCCCTCCTGGCTTTTCCTGTAGGGCACCTCTTTCCCCAAGCTCCACCCCAGAAACGGCGCTCTCATGGCACCTGCCTCTGGTCCCTTTCTGAGCTGTTGGCCCTCAGTCGTGGGGCACTTCTAGGCTCCTAACAGAGGTCAGAGGGTGGTCTCTGCTCCCTTCCCCTGCCTTTGGGCTACCCCCCAGGCTGTGCTCAAGACACTAACCCCATGCACAGCCCTGGGGAGGAGGCGGCCATCGTTCCTGATTCCCTGCCATTCCCAGATGTACTTACTTGCCCTGTCCTCTCAGCTGCAGTTGAAGGCTTTAACTTTGCATACTTTGGGTCACAATTACATCATTGTACATTAAATCTGAATAAATCAAGAGGGCTCAAAAAAAAAAAAAAAGGGAGGGATTGGTGGGAAGATAGAGAGAGATGACAAAAACCCCCCAGGAGAATGCCTTGCACATGTTGTAGGTGATCATGAATATGTTTCTTTCCCTGCCTCACCCAGAGTAGGCACTTCACAAATATTTTGTGCGAAAACACAATATTCAAGAAAGCATGCTTTGCCAACAATTATTTTGGAATTCAAGTGTAAATAAAGCTTTATCACTTCAGATTAATTTTTCTCGTGGCACTAAATTAAGATAGTTTCTTCAGTGCCAGAGAAACATTGACAGTTTTGATAGACTTCAAAAAAAAAGGATTTTATTTATTTATTTATTTTTAGAGAGAGGAAGGGAGAGAGAAAGATAGGGAGAGGAACATCAGATACATCCATAGGTTGCCTCTCGCACACTCCCGACTGGGGACCTGGTCCACAACCCAGGCATGTGCCCTGACTAGGAATTGAACCAGCAACCCTCTGGTTTCACAGGCCAGCACTCAATCCACTGAGCCACACCAGCCAGGGCCAACAGCAGACCATTTTTTAAGAGGCAACACAATTTCATAAGAAGAGTACTGTGGCCTCATTCCCTGAGATTGTGAAGAGAGGTTTCTTGCAGTTTCTAGGAGAGTAAAGCATAAAAATCTTAGAGAAAAGAAATGGAATTCTTACCTTTCTGTAAATCTTCCTTAAGTGACTTGACCTGCAAAAGTAGAGGGCTGGAAAAAAAGAGCAACAAAAAGAGAGGATGCTGTAAGCAGTAATTAAGTAGCTTTTTTTTAACCCCCCAACCAGCCAAAGGCAAAGAGACCACTCTGGACGTACGGTAACTTGCAATAAGCACCACAATGGGAGAAAGTTCCTTAGAAACAAAGAAACTCTGCACCTGTGCTCAAGGAAATGGAAAAATGCTACAGAATTTTTCAGAGTTGTCATCTCAGCTTTAAAAACAGAAAGAATGTACCACTTTTTTTTTGGTACATTTAAAAGAATGTACCAATCGTAGAGGGCAGGATTATTTTTTATCCAAAGGCAAACAGATGTCTTGCCCTTCAAGCCCCTTAAACAAAATATCATCTGGAAACAGCCACTCAGTTAGCTCTCTTGAGCCTAGTCAGACACTCACCTGTATTCATCGTTGGGGTGAGCAATCTCCACAATGTCTCCGTGCTTGATGTGAGGAAACACTTTGGGGTTCACGACCAGCTCATCATCTGAAAGACAATTCAGCAATCCCAAGCAGAAAACACACTCACTTGGCTGACAGGTTGTGGTGCATGTTCTCATATTGGGTCCTCGCAACCCCATCAGGTTTGTATTACGGGACAATCCCTCATACTTATCTAAAATAATTCAAAAATATTGTCTTAATGTGACCCTCCCAATAAATCTTTGGACCCAGCAGAAATAAGGAAATAACCTAGAACAGGCAGACAGCTAGTAACAGCACAGCCAAGAGTGATTAGTCCAGAGCTCCTTCTGCCTAAAGCCCACTACCTCTCATGTGTCATAAAAATCAAGCCAAATAAAATGACCTGGACTTTGGAGGACAGCACCTGAATAGGGAAAGACTTCAGATATCAGTTTACATTAGGATCCAAGGAGACCCTTAAAATAAAGGAAGGACATAATTTCACGGTGTTCTTACCCGTGCCCCTCATTGGGGTTGGGGGAGAACTCTTTCAAATACAGCATACTCAGAACTGTAAAGATGGAGTGATTTTTTTTTCTCATTTGATTTTTGGGGAGAGACATGGCCTTTAATTATCCTAAAATCATGACAAATATATCTAGATTTCAAATATAATCAGACCCAATAAAAATTCAGCCTGGGAAAGCAAAGTAATAGGTTAATCCCATATTTTATTGGTATACTGTTTCCATTGACAGTTTTATGTCAAATCCTTTGTGAAACCTTTCCCTGACGTCTACAGTCTGAATTAAGCTCTCTGAGCATGAATTCCACTTTGCTTTGTTTTATCATTTGCTTTTTGTACATCTGTCTCATCAAACTGAATGCCCCTTAGAGACGAGGGACTTGTCATATTCACAACCTATATGTTTGGCACAGGTATGCACCTAATATTTGTTTATGGACATGTATTTATAGTCTTGCAGGAAACTGGGTACAGCACTAGCTACCTTTGTCTCGTGGACATGAAAAAGTAAGACTCATATACACTGTATACACTACTATATAAGATGGGGCAAAAATAGGTTTACAGCTGTTCATATGGAAAATGATATAATAATAAATAATAACACAAGAATGAACTGCTTTTTCACCTACTCAGGGCTGTAAACTTACTTTTGTGCCTCTCTGTATATACTGTCTTCATATCTTTCTCTCTACCAAAAGTTATTTCTGCTGGTTAGTCAATTCTACTTCACCAATGTTTAGGCAGCATCAACTGCATACCGAACATAATGTTAACAACAGATTGTGCATGTTAGCAGAAATTGTTTTAAATGTAGCAATGCTTGGTATATCCTTATCCTGGTAATTACAGTGGCTACATTTATCAAGCTGCACTAGGGAGGCTGGTGCTCTGCTAAACACCTACATCATCTAACTTGATCCCCACAACACTTTATGACATAGAAACTATTGCTTTTCCTTTTTGTTCCATCCTTGCCTTTGGAGCAAAGGCATACCAAAATACAATTTTAGAAAGACTCATTGGGTTGTTAATTCCAATTGCTGAAGCAAATGTTATCAGGACAGGAGAAAAAAATATTTATTTACAAAATAAAAAAAAGTCATATTCTTCAGTGTCATCCTATTCTGCATATGTATAGACTCAACGTGATAAGAGAAACAGAGAAACTATACTAAAGCACATGGATTTGTAGATAAGGTGAATTAGGGGCTTGCTGGAGGTCACAGGGGAAGTTAGAGGCAGAGCTGATACTCTGGTTTCTGGTTTAGTGCTTGAAGATACACTGTGTTTCTTCTGCCCCTTGTCACTGTGCCTCAGAGCCATGCAAAGTTTCACATTTTGATCATGCCAGTCTTATGCATATCAGCTATTTCTCTCTCATTGAAGATGTTCTCTTTTCTGCCAAACCAGTGTAGGTTTGAATGTAATGGAACATATACAGTAAACACATAATGAAAAATACAAACAAATAAAGGGTAGCAAAATGGCAAAATTCAAAATGTTCCTTAAAAGCTAAAGTGCAAATGCTTTTAGAAAAGGCCTGCGCTCTCCGGAACTACTGCTCTCCCACTACTGTATTCTACTTGCTGCTTCGCTCAGACAAGTTGCATGTCTAGCCTCCATTGTCACATGGGCCAGTATGTAATTTTCAAGGCACTGGACACACCAGAACCTCAGCCAACTCACACAGCTCCCAAAGACCAATCAATACTGACCACTGCCCCCAAAGCCCTTCTTGTGGATGACCAGTTTGTAGACCTTTGTTGTTCTCATCTTGTACTGTTTTTTCCTTCAGCTGTTCCAAGCTCGGAGGAGAGAAGTCATCTTGACTCCCTGCCATTGAAACACAAACAAAAGGGCTGTCAGACTTTTCCTTGCAATTGCTCTTTGATTTTAAGCTACTGAAAATACTGGTGTTGCTTAGCTAAGAGGCGGCACCAACCCTTGGATGAAATCACTTCTCCAAGTACAAGGAGGGATGGAGAAAAAATAAAACCAGAGAATCCGGGAACCAAGGAGAATTCGGGCCAGGCTCTGGTCCAACCTCCAAGGAGACATTCTCTCTATGACACCCCCAAAGAGAAAACTTGCAATGAATGGGGCGCTCATTATTTTGCCTCTGTCTACATCAATAACACTCAAATAATAAAGAGATCTTAAAAGGTAATAACATTTATCCTGTAGATGGGTAAAGTGTGGGCCAGAACAAGGGACTTGGCCAAAGTCATTCAGAGACTGAGAGACATTCCCCACAGTTCACGTTTTGCCGTCAATGTCTTAGGCAAATAGAGTATAAATGGGAGGAAGACAAGGGTTCTTTCCTCAAATCTCCGTCTGCATAATCTCTCAGCAGTTCCTCCCCCATAGACACTCATTTCACAGTGAGGCCACTGAGATTCAGAGAGGTAAAGAGTCTTGCGTAAGGTCACACAGCAGGTTGGGTGTGGGGCCAGGACTCGAACTGGAGCCTCGGCCCCCCTCCCTCTTGTTCCCCAAACCGGGCCCCGGCTGGCAGCTCCACTCACCCGCAGCTCCGGAGCCCCTTCCCGTTTCAGGCCCGGGCAACGAGGATCGGACCCTCGCCTGGTCCCCCGCGTTTCCTCGGGACGCCCTACCCACGTCCGGACGGCCCGTGCAGCTTTCGTGCCCAAGCTCTAGAGGCCAAGCCGCCCGCCCCAACCAAAGAGCGCTCACCTGAGAACCCGCGCCGCTCCGGTGGCTCCGCCCCCGGGCTCCGCCCCCTTCCCGCCCACCCGCCCCGGGCCTCTCTGGCCGGGTCTCCGCCTCCTCTCGGTGTCCGCTCCGCTTCCTCATCCGGGGCTTGCGCCGGAGGCGGGGTGTCACGTGCGGCCCCCAGCTCCGGTGGCTCCTAGCTCCGGTCGCCCACTGCATTTCCCGCTTGCTTGCCAGAAGACTGCCAGCTCTAGAGAGGAAATCCTTTACTGTCTAGAAGACGTTCCTAAACAGATCAACCCGAAATCTTCGTTTGCAACTTGGCGATTCCCCCAACAAGGCAAACTAAGGAGAGTCCCGGGATCGATAAAGGGAATGTTACGGACCCTCTTCTGGCCTCACTGGGCTACTGAGAGACACAAGATAGAGTTTCTGGGAGAACTTTTGTAAAATGCAAAGGGCTGAGCACATGCGACTCCTGGGAAGTATCCATTTTGGGGGAGCTTTTCAAATCCAAACCCCAAATGATGCTTATGCCTGTCTGGCTATGAAATAATACGTACCATAGGTTTCACAGACATTCTTATGTAATCGTCACATTCGAATTAGGTGACAGATACTGTCGTGTTTCACACACGGGGAAACAGTGGAGACACGAAACTCCTCGGAAGGAAGCAAGAATGGATCCTGACTTTACTCCGAGGGCTACACTTTTAACCAGCATCCTCATCTCACACCCAAGGGCTCAGCCTAAGCCCCTGTTGGTCGGGACATTTTTCTCTATTTGAGGAGAAAATCAGACCAGTATAGGCTGTACCTGAAACTGGCCAAAGACTTCTGACACGCTTCCAGCTCCATCCTATTGACCTATGGTTTTCGGAAAAATTCTGAATGTTGAAAGAAAAATGCATTGTATACCACAAGGAGACTTGGGAGTGGCAAGACAAGTAAGAGCTTTCTTAAATTAAACATCCACACTTTCACTTTAGGATTCACAAGTTAAATATTAAATCATCGTAATTTTTTACACTTAAGGGAAACATAATTAAGTGGGCTGCAACAGTTTCAAAATTTTTCCCGGACAAAATGTTACGTGTAAAAGACTATGTTGCCAATTCAGGGACACACCATATCCCCCAGGCTCTTTTCCGTTCTTAGCAGCAGTGGTTGATGGGAAGTCCTTCCATCCCAGAGATAGCTAATGGGTTTCTCTCTCGCAGGGCTTCGGGAGAATTTGATTTCTCCACCTCAGAGATGTCCATAATTGATATATCTTAGAAGTGCAAATATCCCACTTTTTAATTTGGCAAAAACTTGTGAAACACCTTGAACAAGTTTTGAGATTTTTAAAACTTACCTAAAGCTGGTAAAGGTAAGGGGAGGCTGGAACTCCCAAAACTCAGTGAACAAGGTAAGTATTTATTTGATGCAACTTTTTCAAATCAAAGTCAATACAAAAATGTATGATATACAAAATAATCACATTTTAAAATAAAGACAAGATCAGTAATGGTGCTGTGCAAGTCATATTAGAGCTGGAGGCAGAAGGGCAAAGCAGAATTACTGGGTTTCTCAAATTACCTTCAACAGACAAATAGGTGTCTCAGGAAATACTTAAGGAAGCAGATTCTGTAAACAGAAATGTTATAAAATAAATTTCCAGTTAATTCATCCCGATATCTGCACATCTATATAGATGATATATGGACTCATAGGCTGTCAACAATAGGGTTGGCATTTGGGTTTGTATATCTCCAGCCCTAACTAAAGCTGGGAAAAGCATTCTCTGCTTAAGTGGTCCACGTGTTAGCGGGCTCAGATACCTTGATTAGAAAAGGGAGAATTAAAGTCTCCTCCAAACCTTTCTTCAAATGTCTACTTATGTGTGTCTACTTATATCTATTGTCTAGCAGGACACCGCTAGGTGCTGAGCAAAGAATGGTGAACAAAATGCACAACGGTGGAAAGGGATAGACGATAAAGAATAAAGAGATGAAACACGGCAACTTCAGCCTGTGTTACACCTAGGAATAAATCAAAACAAGATGTCTTGCCTTAAAGGCCTGGAGGCAGAGAGGTGCCATTTAGATTTAGTGGTCAATGTGACAAGAACGAGGGAGGGGTGACACATAAAACACTAATTCCAGTTATAAAGATCTTTTGGGCTGCCATAGGGAAGGCAGGAGGCCCCGAGAGTTGCAGCATCCAGGCCAGATAAATGGTGGACTGGACTAGGGTGCTGGCAATAAACAGTCACTGGGCCCTGGGGCTCAGCAGGATCAGGGTAAAAAGGTGTGTTCAGCTTTAAGAGTACGGGCCGCATGGGCGGGACAGAAAAAAAACAACCAGAGCTAGGGGCGGGCGGTGGTCCGTCGCTGGAAGAGCCGCCCGTGAGCGTGCGCGCGCACCGTGCGGGGGCGGAACTTGGGCGAGCCCGCATGGCTGTCTCGGGCCCCGGATAAGGAAGTGCGGGGAGGAGGGGTGAGGACCATAGAGACGAAGAGGTGGCGGCGGCTGGAGCGCCCCTGGGCTCTCTTGGCTCGGTAGGCTCAGGTAGACGTCGCGGCGGCTGGGCTGCGGCTGCAGAAACCGGGCTGGAGGGGCGAGCGCGGGCCGTGGAGCAGGCCTCAGGGTAAGAGGCCGGGGGCGGAAAGGCTTCGGGCGCAGCCGCCCCGCCCCACCGCACCCTGAGAGGATCGTCAGCCGGGAGGTGCAGGTTGAGGGGGAGCCCGGCCCCCCCCTCCGCCTCGGGGTGCCGAAGGGAACCGAGGCTATGCTGCGGGCGGCGGAACAACCCGGGGAGAGGGAGGAGACCAGGCCCCGCGTCGCGAAGGGGAAACTGCTTCACCAAGTCATGGCTCCGACGGGGGCGAGATACTCCTCGACCTCGATACAGCAGGAGACCCCCAACTTCCTTCGTGGAGAGCGACGCCCCTTGTCGTGGACGTACGCTCTTCCTCAGCTTCAGTGCGTTTATCAGCAGAGCAAGACCCGCTCCCGGCGTGCGAGAGGGCGATTTTGAACTTATTTTAAGGAGGGTATAAAAGATAACCCCAAACAAGACCTTCCCCCCGCCCCGCCCTGATTTGGTCAGCGCCAGCCCCCCAAGTGAAGAGCCAGACTCAACTTGCCTAAAGTGACAGAAGGGATCTCTCTTCCCTGTGAAGGACAGTCTTACCTTTCCTCCTTTATTTTTACCTTTACCCCGAGGTATAGGGAGGAAGACCCTGAATTTACTTGATGGTGTTCGAAGTCAGTCTCTCTCCCCTCCCCCAAGCATGTTCACGAAGTGAGCCCAGCTTCTCTTCCCCTACGTCTCCTGGTGTGCAGTGAGCTGCTTTCCTTTGCACGGATGGCGTTTGCAGTGTGATAGTGTAAGCGTGTGTCTCCCACTTCCCATCTTTGTGACCTGAACTAATTAATTGCTTAACCTTTCTCACTCAGCCCATCTCTAATTTGGGCACTCTTTTCATAGAATTGTCATAAGGGCTAAAGGAGAATTTGTGTGTTTAGTACACAGTAATAATAACCTTTTGGTCAGTTGTTGCTATTATTGCTACTTAATTTGTTTTTAAAAGGAAACTAATATCTTTTACAGAGAAACAGATTTTTCCGTGCATGTCTTTTCTCACCACCCCCAACCCCCATCGCTGGTATTCAACCCAACCTTTCTCACGAGAAACGAGGCTTTACCCCTGGGGTGCAGAAAGAGGCACTTCTAATCCTCTTAGATCCTACCGTACTCCCCCAATTAACAAAGAGAGCCTCAATTAGAATAATCAGGAAAAAAGACTTTGTTTTTGGAAACAAGTCTGTACTCCAAGAGGTAGGGAAGCCAGCCTTTTCTTTTGTTCAAGGAAGCTATCACTTCCTCACTGTTTAGAGATGTCCTCTCTCACTCCCTCTACTTGCTCTAGTGACCAAAAAAAAAAAGAAAAAAGGCTTCCTTCTATCCATTATCCCCCCTCCTTCAAAGAGGAAGATTCCAACTTGTTTCTCTTGCTCTCCGAAGAAAAATAAATACCTTTGAGAGCAGTCTTTTCTGTTGTATATTTAGAGCGGCACAGATGGTTTCTTTTCTCTTTCTTTGAAAAAGAAATTACGATCTTTTATTCCGGGAGTCTGTCAGTAGAAATGAGGAGCATTTTCACTCCTTCATTCCCTGTGTGGAGACAGGGATCCTTTTTCTGCATGCTAATAAAGGGAGGAAAAGGAAAACAGTGTTCGATGCTTTTGAGATTTCCTGCACACTCCCATGTTGAAGAGCTGGGCCCTGTTTAATAAGGATATGGGCTTCCCTGCCTCACTTGCAGTTTGTCTGCAGACCCTGTTAAAAAGATTCTTCTTTCTCTGTCCCTCAAGAGGAGGCCCCTTCCTCTGAATTCCCTCATGGAGAATTGGCTATAGTGTCTGGATCTTTGGAAAAGAAAGCCCCTTTCTCAAGGTGAAAGGGGTGTTGTGAAATTCTGAGGGCCTGATCATTATTGTGAGTATTGTCAGTGCGCAGTGTAATTAACTGTTCTTCTTGTCGTTAAGAGCAGCCCCTTTGCACAGGAATTATTGGGAATGGAGACCTTCAGACTCAGGATTATTGGGGCACATGGTTTTCCATTCTGCTGTTTTCTTTGTTTGATTCCCCCTATTTTTTTCTTAGTGCTACAAACTTTGTACCCCCCACCCAGAACTTTTGTTTTGAGGAATGTTTGAACAACTAAAGTAAAAATTGCCACTTTGTTAGGTTTTTAGTATTATGAAATGTATTCTAACGAGACAGAGATGTAACGTTATTTTTCACCGTTTGTCTTTTCCCCCCTGGCTTTTGCTGTTTGGTGGGGTAGGAATTAACATTGCCAAGCTGCCTGAAGACAAGTTAAAAGCTTTATATCTTTTTAGTATGTAAAGTGTTCTTAAATTACCTCCATTTGCCCTTGAGTACTTTTGATGGAGATTAGTCTGAGCTCTGTACCACCATTGTTGGTGTCTATAGGTGTGCTTTGCTGAAACTGAAATAGAAGTTTTACCTAGAGTCATGGGATTTTTATGGATGGCAGGACCTTTGAGATTATTCTGTTTACTTTGTTAATTTTACATGTGAAAAACTACCCTAAGAAAGTTAAGTGACACACTCCAGGCCATGCAGCTAAGGGCATGGCTGGATAGAGACCCTGCTCTCCCCACAGGGAAACCTGCATCTAGGCTGCTCCCAGCTAGGCTTCTGCATTTGAAACACAAAGATCTGGAGATGATTGTTCTCAGTTCAAAAGAATTTCTTCTTTTATTGGAAGAATTGCACTGCATACTCTATAAATATCAGTCTTTTTTTTCTTTAGAAAAAAATCCATTCTCTAAACAATCTAAATCTTATTTGTGTTATGGTAAAGATGACAAGCCAATAGCAGCTGGCAAGAGTTGTTCATGAATCTCTGGGTTACTTTTTGCTTGTACCTCAAACTAGATAATTATCTGGTGTCCTCACCCAATAGGTTGGTTATAAGTCATTGGTAAGGATTAAAACCTAAGTCCCTGTTTACATTTTATAAGCATGTGTTACTCTTTCCTCTTACTTGACGTTATTTAATATTTACTGTAAAAACTTATAGTGGAGGCAGGGAGCTGACATTTGGGAAGATACTGATAAAGGGATAATACAGTTACAATTATTCTTTATTGTTACATACTTGAATCTTGGGAAATAATGTTTTTAAAACTTTTAACATGTAATACATACTCATTGTAAAAAAAAAAAAGTACAACATACAGGTAAGTCATTCATGATTCCATCACCCGTCACTGTTTTCCATCACCCATCATTCCATCACTATTGGATTATATTCTTTCAAACATTTTCATGTATATTCTTTCACACATTTCATATATATTCTTTCAGACATTATTTTATATGCATGTAGATTTTACCAAAAAGAATCCTGATGTTTATGTAGTTTGATAAAATATCCCAGGCAGCGTTCTATGTAGAGATATATTTATACACTACTTTTAATTGCTCCGTTGTATTCAGCGATTTAATTTTAAAGAATTTGCATGGTAAATTTGGGTTTTTTGCAGTTTTGTAGCATTACCAATATCTTGATAGATGGCAAAAATTGAAAGAAGAGTTTAGTGATGCAAAACTAATGAGCTGAGAATAATTTTAAACAGTTACTCTAGGCTTGCATCTAAATATTATTCCATCTCTGAGGGTTCCAGCCAAGACACTCAGCTGTTCTTGGTGGTTCAATTGCAGATTTTGCTGAGAAACTTGAGGACCCAGAATTGGGCTAGGAGAGTAAGGAGGGAGTGCCTGTTTTGCTTTGACAGCCAATGTGCCTAGTTGTTTTAGAGGTTGAAATTCTTAGAATTATGTCTCTGCAAAATAAGAGTATTAAGAGATGTGATAGCTTGTGGCTTTTGGCTTTTGTAAGTTGGAGGTTATCTTTCAACAACCAGAGAATTTAAAATTGTTTTTAGCCAACACGAGTTTACAGTGTCTAGGGAGGCATAGGAAAAGTAAAGATACTGTTTTCCTTGAGGAATATTTTGAGCCATTTTATGTGATTATCAGTGTTGCCTCTTTGTGATAGAGATGTTTAGCAAATGTGTATTTTTGCATGAGTTTGTATTCAGAAAAAAACCTCAAATAAGGATCATGGGGATGGAAAGGAGTGGGATTTGTTAGAGAAACTCCTGGATTTGAGTCCATGGGCTATCAAGTGCTAATTGAAAGGCAAGTTAAAGATCAGACATTTGGGGATTCAAGTCTGAGCTCTAAGATAATGGGAATGTCATTACTGAGAGAGGCAATAGGATCAAAAATAAGCATGTAAGTTTACTGAGGGCATTTTATTGATTCCTGTTTCTCATAACTGTTTGCATGTAGTAAGGCCCAATTATTCGATGGATTGAATGTACTCTATTTTAGATATGTTAGGTTTGAGGGGTGCCATCCTTCTAAGTAAGACTAGTCATGAACTTGAAAAAAAAGGGATAGGTCTCTCTTGTTTTTCATCAGCTTTATTAAGATACAGTTTATATACCATATGATTCAGAAACAAATTATATGATTTGGTGGTTTGTAACATAGTCACATGCAGCTATCACTACAATCAATTTCATTTTTTTTGTAAGATTTTATTTATTTTTAGAGTGAGGGGAAAGGAGGGAGAAAGAGAGGGAGAGAAACATCAGTGTATGGTTGACTCTTGCATGCCCTCAACCAGGGACCTGGCCTACAACCCAGGCATATACCCTGACTGGGAATCAAACTGGCAACTGGCAACTGTTTGGTTTGCAGTCCGGCCCTCAATCCACTGAGCCACACCAGCCAGGACTCAATTTTTTTTTTAATTAATTAATTAATTTTTTTAAGAGAGAGGGCAAGGGAGGAAGAAACAGAAGGAAAGAAACATCAATGGTTGCTTCTCACACACACCCAGCGAGGGACCTGGCCTACAATCCAGGCCTGTACTCTGACCCGGAATCAAACCAGTGACCCAAAACCCACTGAGCCAGGCGGGTCAGGGCACTACAGTCAATTTTAGGACATCATTATTGATCCCAAAAGAAATTGTGTCCGTTAATAGTCACACTCTATTTCTCCACCTCTCCCAGCACGAAGCAGCCACTAATCCACTTTCCGAGTCTAGGTTTACTTACTCTGGACATTTCGTATAAATGGGATCTCATGATATGTGGTCTTTTGTGACTGGCTTCTTCCCCCCCCCGCCCCATAATGTTTTCAAGGTTCATCCATGTGGTATCATAAATAAGTACTTTATTTCTTTTTGTAGTTAATATTCCATTGTATGGATAGGCCACATTTTATCAATGCATCCAGTTGATGGACATTTGAGTTTTTTCCCACTTTTTGGCTCTTATGAATAGTGCTATTGTGAACATTCATGAAAGTTTTTGTGTGGATATATGTTTTTGGGTATATAATTAGGAGTGGACTTGCTGAGTCACGTGGTTACCCTATGCCTAGAGGGATAGTTTTGAGTCATCCTCATAGCCGAGAAGCTGTAAGAAAAGGCGAGCCTGAAAAAGTGAAGCCTGAAAACAGAGGTGTATCAAGGATTAAACTTTTAAGAACACCATACTTCAGTGGCACACAGGGAGAAGAGCTCTTGAGTGGAAGCAGGTGACAGACCCACAGAGCTGATCTCCATCAACAAACCTGCTCTTTCCTAGTGTCCCTTACTGCAGTAATCTACTAGTCTTTTATATGGAGTGGGACAAAAGTAGGTTTATAGTTGTATGTAAACAGTTTATTCTTATTTTGTTATTTATTAATGTATTATTTTCCATATGAACAAATGCCGACCTACTTTTTGCCTCATCCTGTATGTTGTGACAACAACAAAAATGTACTTTGTTGTTGGGAACTAGAAACTGACCCAAATTAAAATTGAGCACTTCCTACCTTTTGGGGGGGAAGCATCAAATAACAATTCCACTTTATCTCTATTAACCCCACATACACATGCACACTCATAAAATGGCCTAAAATCTAATGTGCCCCCAGAAATACCCAGGAGCTAGAGGAAGAAGGAAAGGCTGTAGCTCCAAAAAGGATGCATTTCTCTAAGCATTATATGAGCCTCACTTGATTCTTGCTATACTCTTTGCTTCTTTTTTAGATTCAGGCTTTTTTTAAAGAATTTATTTATTTATTTTTAGAGAGAAAGGAAGAGAGGCAGAAAGAAAGGGAGAGAAACATCACTCGGTTGCCTCTCCAACCGGACATCTGGTCTGCGACTCAGGCGTGTGCGCTGATGGGGAATCGAACCAGCAACCTTTCGGTTCACAGGCCAGCACATAGCCCAGTGAGCCTTCCAGGCCAGGGAAGATTTAAGTTTATCAGCCCTCCTGTGTTACCTAAACTTTATGGACCAGCAGCCTGATTTCCCGTAATTTCTAGTGTTTAAGTAAGTAGTGTAGCAGTACATCCTTTTACATTTGAGTAGGGTTCCGTAAAACAGTAAGGGCACCCAGTGGATGAAATCATAGGAACATGAATAAACCATCCGCCACAGTTTAGAAAACCAAGAGAAAAGCAGAATGGCCCACAATGAGAGGACCTGTGATCTGTCCTTCCTCAGCCCCCAGCTTCAGTCCAAATAACACAGGTGAACAGATAGGATCTGTCACCCCAGGAGTATTGAAAGAGTGGATGCTTCTTCACTTGGAGACAGAGCATGTGTCTTTGTGTAAGTGACATCTGTGGGTTCCCCCAGATAAGGTAGGAATAGAAACAGAGACCAAGGAAACTGAGTTGTAAGGATTTACATGGTGTGTTGGAAAGTCCTTCCTGTCCAGAAATCTGGCTGTGGTCAGTGAGGAGGAGATGAGACAGTTCAGTAGCCAGCACTGAATTTTACTGGTACATAATATGTTTATTTAGGGGAAAAGCTGGGTGTTGGGAAGTTGTAGAAGTCGGCTGGCTTTCTGAAACATCCTTTCCTTTGTGCAGTTTAGCCAAAGGGATTTGCCATTAATACCTCCAATAAGTCCTTGTTATAAACTCTGAGTTGCTGAATATTTCTCATCTTTTCTCTCCTTGTTTAGGGTTAGGGAAAGCATCACGATTGAAAGCATGCAATCTCTTATTTGGTTAACGAATTTCCACCTTGGGCAGGTTGAAATGGATTTTATGGAAACGGCACACATTATTGGTAGACTAAAATGGAACAGTTACCAACCAGGAAACCCTGGTTGTGAGTGTACCATTTCCTAGCTCTGCGTGTGTGAGAACTACTTAGATACAAATATTATTTCAGCAAATAAGCTGTTTCCATCACCCAGTGCAAGAAATTAAACACTCCCATTTCAAATGAAGTCCCCTGAATATCCCTCTCCTTCCTCTCAGATAATATTTTAGGCAGGTAATTTTTAACCTTTTCAGATGTGATTTTAAAGATTTTATTTATTTTTAGAGAGGGGGAAAGGGAGAGAGAAAGAGGAAGAGAAATATCTACGTGCAAGAGATACATTGATAGGTTGTCTCGTGCATGCCCCCAACTGGGGACCTGGCCTGCAACCCAAACATGTTCCCTTGACTGGGAATCGAACTGGTGACCGTTCGCTTTGCAGTCCAACACTCAGTCCACTGAGCCACACCAGCCAGAGCTTCAGGTGTGATTTTAAAGTCTGTAATGGGAAGATGATAGCTGCCCTACTTAGCTCACAGATTTATTGTGAGAACCAAGAGTGCTGTCTATGAAGGCACTTAGAAAATCTCAAGAGGCTGAATGAAAGTCAGGTAGGATTGCGCTGAGTAGCTGGTTTTGTAGTGTCTCGTGCCATAGATACAACTCAGGTGTTTGGTGAGCAGTGAAAGAATGGAATTCCATTTCCTCTAGATCTTTTTTCAGAAAGTATCTTAATGAAGAAAATTCTTCAGTCCCTTAGGATATATTTATTCAGCAAATATTTACTGAGTACCTATGTGCCAAGTACCTATTCCAGACAGTAGGGATATAGCGGTGAACAAAATGAGCAAGGTTCATGCCCTGAAACAGGTAAAAAGCTGTTTTGATTTTCTTACTTCAGGTCTATCCCTTGGATGCTTAGACATTTCTTATTCTCAACAGTATTTGCTGGCTCTCCAGATTTAAATCGAGAATTGTTCATAAGGCAGTGTTTGAATTGAGATTAGACAAATGTCTATTAAAAGTTTAAGGAATTTAGTTTTCCTCAAATTCAGTCTCTTTTTTATTGACTTTATTGGGGTGACATTGGTTAATAAAATTATATAGGATTCAGGGATACAGTATTATAATACATCATATGTACATTGTATTGTGCGTTCACCATCCCAAGCCCACAAATTCAGTCTGTTTAGCAATTTAATCTATTTAGTTTTTTTGGTGCCAAGTAATGGCATTTGAGGTACAAGTTATTGTCCTTATTTTCGCCAGTTTGAGCTGAGACAGCTTTCTTCTACCCTGAAAAGTTTTAAACTTTTATCCCTTCCTTTGATTTGTGTCAGGGTGAAACGTTTGATGTAAGACTTGACTCCATAATCTACATCTGCCCTAATGCTGTCATCCGGAGTAGAGACTCAGCCAGTTCCACTTGATTCCTCCATGTCTGCTGTGGTACAGGAATTATACTCTGAACTCCCAGTAAGTGTCTCCAAAGAGCTTCATGTTGACCCTGAGCCAAGTTTGATTCCAGATGTAAAACCTGGAGCCTCAAGCTCCCTTGTAAGTCAGGGTAGGGCAGTGCCCTTGGAGCTGCAGAGGACTCCTGCGGAAAGTTGTGAAGAAACCTTTGAGACCTTGGATCATGGGGGAGAGCCTGGGCGGTGTGGGCTGGTGGACTCCACAGCAGGAGGTTCTGTGGCTTCTGGGATCTTGGATAGGGAAGAGAAAACCAAGAGCATGGAGCTAAAGGTCTTCAGAGATCGAGGGGACCAGGTGGAAATTTTAAGAGACCCCTGTGAGGGAGCAAAGGAAGACCCATGTCAACATTCCACAGCCGCTGAAGAAAAGATCAGCCCAAGTCAGGTAAGAAACGAGATCTTGATTCAGATGAGTTGAGTATGAATGACAGTTTTCCAGAGCAACACTTCACATGACAAAGTATAGATGCTGACAGCTAGCTTATGATTTATTCTTGAAACATTTCCAAGATGTTGATTTTGGTGTTAACTTTTTTTTATGATCTTTTTAAAACGTGCATCACATTAGACACTTGAAGAGAAGTGCTTATTTAATGAGGAATTGTCACTTCTCTGAAATAGCTACTGCACATGAAATGTTGAGTCTGTGATAGTCATGTGGTATTTCTGTATCTGATTAGTGATACCACCAGGGAGTGAGATGTCACAGAGATATCTTTGAGGGAGGCTGTTGATTCAGGTAGGGCCTCATAGGATGAATTCCCTGAAAGGATTGTCATATTTTTGAAGCAAGCCCTTAGCTTTGCAGGTCCAGAAACTTGACTTCTTTTTTTTTGTACATCAGAGGTGATGGTCTCCAAAGGACTGATCGATACTAACCCTCTGCATGAGAGGCTAAAGTATAAATCAGAAAGCCAATTCTTTGATTAATATACAGTGAAAAGTGGAATCATTACTTCATAGGAAAAAGGAAATCAAATCTCTCTTTGTGTGTTTGCACTTAGAGTAAGAGGTGTTAGTTGGGGGAGACTAATGGTTAGAGAGTTGTGATGGACCCCAATTCCTAAAAGAATATACCTGCCAAGTGAACTAGAAAACTTGCTTTCTACCCTGGATGGTGCCTTAGACCAGGAGTTAATAAACTTTTTCTGTAAAAGGCCATATAGTAAATATGTATTTTAGGCTTTGCAGGACACATGGTATCTGCTAAAACTACTCAACTCTGCCATTGTAGAATTGTAAAGTGAAAGCGAGCATAGATAACATGTAAGTGGATGAGTGTGGCTGTATAAATAAAACTTTGTTTATGAACACAGGCGCTGACCTGCAGGCTCTAGTTTGCCAACCTTTGCTTTAGACCCACAAATAAATTTATATGCTCTGGAGTACCTGACCTAGGCTTCATTCCCCACCTGATAAATACATCATTTCTTTGCACAGGTTACAGGCCAATTGATTGTTGTAGTAGGCTGGATATATTAACCATAATTAGGAATGGATAAAGCATTAAGTAATAATATAATAATCAGATTGTATCCTGCGATAATATACTCTTAAAAACATAGCTAAATGAGTCATGTAACAAATTCAGGATATGAAGATTTCTTCTTGATATGGTGGGTTGAGTCTAATAAGATGAAAGTTTTTAATGTAATACTCAATATAAAATAAAATTATGCATATATAAATTGTGAAGTATAATTAACACAATATAATACATCTAAACACATGTATACGTACCACCCAGCCTACGAACTAGAAAGTTACTTTTTCTCTGTTCCTTTTAAAAAGCCATCCCTTTTCTCCCTTCTAACTCCACCATAGGTAAATACTATGGATTTTGTAAAGTGAAATGAAATTTAATAGATAGAAATGTAAGATTTTATACTTGGTTCCATAAGTTGGAACTCCACCAGTGGAAAAAAAGCGGTATTTATGGAGAAACAGAAGACCTACAGGTTTTAACTGGTCACTTAGGATTCACTTTATGGTATGGCTGCCCAGGAAAGCCAATTTGCTCTTAATGTACATTAACAGAAATGTGTTTCCTAGATTGAGAGGTGGTGGTTGTGCTCTGTTGTGTTCTGGTTATACTATAGCTAGAGTGTCATACTCACAGTCCCCTGTCCCCACAGTGCTTAGATGAGCTCAAGATGCCCCCAGGATTGGGTGGGTGTGGGATGAGAGGAGAAGCAAGAAATGTGTCAGTGTTAGGTTTCCTGGCCAAAGAGGATCGTGTCCACTTCTCATGCTGAGCCTGGTGTTATGTGGAAGGAGTATAGAAAACTAGGAATATATTCTTGGATAAAAGTTCACACTATAGACGCAACCTGAAAACACACCAGTGGAGGCTGAATTGCTGGGCATGTCTTCTTACGAAAGAGAAAAGAGAAGCCTTCGAGAATTTGGGGGCTGTTGGGCAGAAGTGTTCTCTTGGCTCAGTGGCAGACGTGCAGCGATAGCTCCTAATCATTCTTAGGTCACAGGACTCTTTAGAAATCTTAATGAATACTGCAGACCTTTCAGAAAATCAGACATACCATTTCAGGAGGTTTGTGGAGCCGTGACATCTTGGACCTCAAGATAATAACTCTTGCTAGATTGGCAAAACACAAACATAGTCAAAAGACACTGACAAATTGGGAGAACATAATTGCAACATACATCACAGATAAAGGGCTTATATTTCTAATATATAAAGAACTCCTTAATTGAGGAATGAAAAACCCATTAGAAAAATGGAAGAAAGACTTAGATAATTCACTGTGTGTGTGTGTGTGTGTGTGTGTGTGTGTGTGTTGTACTTCAACACATGAAGAGATGGTCAACCCCACTCATAATTAGAGATGCAAATTTAAACAACATGTGATACCACATTTTGCCTATGAGAATGGTGAAAATGAAAAATTATGACCGCATACCTGGTTGGCAAGGCTGTGAGGAAAAAGGTATTCTCACATTCCTGTTGGGAGCGCATACTGATGAAACCTTTCAGAAGAGGACTTTTGCTGCCCCTGACAAAACTACACATGTCCTGACCCGTTCACCTAGTACTCTCATTTCTAGGTGTCTGCCTGGGAGATACACATTCAACAATGTAAAAATACATATACAAAAGGTTATTTTTTGAAGCATTATTTATTATGAAAATATATTGGAAGCCACCTAAATGTCCACACATAGAGAAGTTGAATAAACTATGGTATATAACGTCCATACATGACTAGATGTATTGTGGGAGTCTAGATTGGACCCTAGTCCTGCAAAAGGACATTATGGAGCCATTAAGAAAACTTAAATAAGATCTGTAGATTAGTTATGTATTTACTATTGATTTACTGGTATTAATAATAATTGTGGTTTTGTAAGATGTTAACATTAGGAAAAGCTGAGTGAAGACTACAGAAAAATATTTGAACAACATCTGCTTTTATTTTGTACATGTGAAAGATTCTAAATCAAACATTTAAAAACTTTAAAAATATAATGCTGGAAGATGACAATTTAACTCAATATGAGAGGTACTTTTTATTTTTTACATGTAATTTTTTTTAAAGATTTTATTTATTTTATTTTTAGACAGAAAGAGAGAGAAAAAGAGAGGTAGAGAAACATCAGTGTGCGGTTGCCTGTCACATACCCCTTACTGGGGACATGGCCCTCAACCCAGGCATGTGCCCTTACTGGGAAATCAAACTGGCAACCCTTTCTTTGGTTTGCAGGCCGACTTTCAGTCCACTGAGCTACACCAGCCGGTGTGGGAGGTATTTTTTAACAGCAAGGCAAGTCTAGAAATGTATTAGGTTGCTCAGAAAAGTCATGTTTATGACTTAAGAGGCTAAGTGCTATGTCAGGAGTATAGCAAAGGGGATTCTAGTTTAGACCAGCCACGTCAGAGGTGTTCTTTTCCATCCCTAGATGCTGTGATTTTTCCAGTAGTCTTTGATGTGCCTTTAGCAGCCTTCCACTAAGTTCTTTTCCTTCAGCTGCTTCTCATCTCAAACCAGCAAGAGGTCCACCCACAATTGGGCACTAGCTCAGGTTTGGAGGAAAGTACTCAGTGATTACTACTTGCCCCCCCTCTCGTTCCCTTTGGACCAAAATTAATCAAGGCTGAAAAGTTAGTGACTTCGGCAGAGCCCAGCTCCAATTATAACTTGATGTACTTGTGAAAGATGACCACCTAGGCTTTCCAGGCATGTGCTGCGTGAATGGAATGAATTTAACAAAGTTAAGTCAGCTTGGTGAATTTCCCAGTTCATGGAGAGAAAGGGCACCAGTATTTAGAATTGTAAGTTTACACTCTTCTATATCTTGGGCTCTGATGAAATCGAAACTGTTTTTTTAAAATACTTTGTTCACTTATTCAATCTCTCTTAAAGTTGTGGGGTTGTTTTTTTTTTGTTGTTATTATTAAAAACAACAAAACACATGTTATTTTATGAAGCAACTTCTTTTTAAATGTTGGTCCAAACTTTTTTTTCTTGCTTTTTTATTGTGGTAAAATACACAAAACATAAAATACACCATTTTATTCATTTTTAAGTGTACAGTGTAACTGTCACCACCATCTGTTTCCAGAACTCTTTTCATCTTTCTAAACTGAAACTGTGCCATTAAACAATAATTTTCTATGACCACCTCCCCCCCAGCCCCTGACAACCACCATTCTCCTTTCTGTCTGTGACTTGGACTGCTCTAGGTACCTCATGTAAGTGGAATCATACAGTCTTTGTCCTTTTGTGACTGCACTTCACATTTTTAAAAGATCCACTTAAGAAGTATTCTAATTACGAAATATTTCAACCATGAAAAGGTAAACCAGCAAAAAATAATTCTTTCCTGCTTTATGATTATGTCAAAAAGCTATAAAAACATGTAACTAATAATTTTGTGCTTTGACCGGGGACAATTTTATTAGAGAGGGGAGAAGAAAGGGGGAAAAGAAGGGGGAAGTATCTGAGAACAGACTGTGGAAGGAACAGCTGCACGAGCCAAACTGAATGATGAAAGAACGTATTCAGTTCTAAATTCCACACTTGTAGAGAAGCAAATTCGAAAACTACATTGCATGCAAAAGTTACCAGCCAGAATGAGGAGAAGGTTGGTCTTATTCAAGAATAAGATATGAAGGGGAAAAAAAGATACAGAGATGGTATGTGACATCCTAAACAGATAACTACGTTGTCCTTGGGGTTTTTGTTTGTTTGTTTTTCTTGGTGCTTAGATAGAAGCTGTGGGGGATTTAAATTTCTATATATTTTGCTCCCCCCACCCCAATAGTAGTAGCTGTGCCTGGGTTGAATATGTGGTAATAGCTTTGGTTCCAGGATACAATACTTTAATCAAGCAGTTCTCTTAGATAATTCAATGTGGAGGAATGTTATTAAGTATCTTACCCAGCTAGCATGATCAGTGCCTTATGTTAAGCTACCAGTTGTTTCTCTGAATTGGGATACACGGAGGAAAACTCCTTTTCATTAAGCTTTGTGAAGATGATTTAAAGTTACTGTTCTACAGTTGTTCCTGTCCAACCTTTTGACCTCTCTAGACCACACTGGAAGAAGAAGCGCTGTGTTGGGCCGCACATTAAATACACGAACACTAACAAAAATTGATGAGCTAAAAAAAAAAAAAAGGTTTTAAGTAAATTTACAATTTTGTGTTGAGCCACATTTGAAGCTATCCTAGACCCTATGCTGCCCATGGGCCGTGGGTTGGACATCCCCGCTTCTAAATATGCAAGTGTAGGAACGTGAAGGATCCATCGAGAAATACAAAAGTGTTTTTATTTTCAGTGTCCTTTGCTATGAACGTAATGATGGCTGTTTCCACAAATGTCAGGAAGTAGGAAGTATCTCATTTGCTCCATATTGTGGACCCATCATTGCATAGTTCAGTATATAGGCAGTCCTATCTGAAGATGGAGTTCATCACCGCCCTTCCATCTGCCTCTGCCTCTAGCTCAAGAAGCTCAAGTTTGGAGGAGCTCCACAGGGACTGGCTACAAGGAGAGTTCACATTCTCAGAGATACATCAGGCCATGAGGAGCTTGTGACTACCCTGCTTATAAAAACTGAAGAGCCTGATGTATATTCATTTTCCTTCTTAAATATTTGTGTGTTTTTCCTGCTCTAAACTAGTCTCATAGGAATGAATCAGAGAATTGCATTTTTCCCCCAGGACATACAGCCAATTTTTAATGGGAAATAAGGTTACAGATAAACAGTAAGAATGACTTTCAAGACTCTCCGAAAATCTGCCAAAATTTTGAAAAAGTATCAAAAGTTGATTTTGATTCCAAAGCAGTGGGCAGGGGGATGGCATATTGGATGGGCAAGGCAAAGAATTTATTTGCTGTCAATTTAAAAAATAAATTGCACTATTACATGATATTTCTTACGTTCTGTTGTTGATAGAAGGCTGTAAACTATAGCAGTTATCTCACGTGATGTTGAAAAGAGGGGTCCCTGGGAACTTTGTCTTGGGAGTCTATTAAAGACAGATTTTGCAGGAAATGTTAATACAGTAAGATCAGATGTCGATACTTAAAATCTAGATGATAGAAATGTTTAATACTCTACTTTCTGAAAGTTGGAATATTTAGCTGATAAAATATTGTAAGAAAAGGAAATTGTGTCCAATAAATCTATGGGTGTTTGTTATATGATTGGCTGACCTTGAGGGGTGAGAGGAGTTACACACAGAATTGTTAGGCTTTGTGTCCATTGCTTTGCAGTATCTCTCATGTGCACTTGGGTCCCCCAGATTGGCAGAGTTCCCACCTGATCTGGAGATTGACCACCTCCGTGGTGGTAGTGGTGGTGGTGGTGGTCGTTAGGGAGCCTCTTTCAGCTGACCTCAGCCTCATACTCTTTCCTTTTCAGCCCAGTCAATTCCTGATTATATTTGAAACCTCAAACCTTGTAGGGGTTCCAGACCTCTGTGAGGGGTAACTTGATTTTCTTAACTCAGAACCTTTTAAGAGAAGTCAGCAAGGCAGGAGAAGAGTGGAATCATGCACTCCGAGTTTCTGCTTCTTTCCTTCCTTCCCTGTTAGCAATCATGGCTAACCAAAGAGAAGAGGAAATGGCTTTAGCCATCAGCATGGCACTCCAGCAGGGTATTTTGGGGCCTCCAACTAAGGACACCTACTTAGAGCAGCAGGTGGGGCAGGACTAAAATTCCAGCAGCCCCTCCAGGGACCAGAGCCCGTGGCGTTCATTGTACAAGCTTATGAGGGTCCTTTGGAATCTGAAGGAACCTGTATGTTGCTGACATGGGCTTAACTCTCACTTTACAGAGGCTCTTGAAGGCCCAGAAAAGTTGAGGGTCACTTTAGACGACATGCCAGAATCTGTTGTTATTAGTCCCATTGGTTTTTTTCACTGAAAGGATAACATGTGTCTAAGGTCTAATGAATAGTAGGAGCTTCTGCTCATGGAGCATCCAGTCCTGACAGGAATCTTGCTAGATGTTTAGGCAGCTGCCATTTTATTCTTACAACCACCTGTCAGCTTGCTCTCAGCGCTGTGTAGCTAGTAGGTGGGAGTCCTGAGGTTGGAACAGAGCGCTCTCTGACTTATCTCATAATCTTTTATACTGGCACTCTGCCTTTTCCATAAAGTATTAACCTGAAAAAATATTCTAAATAGCACCTAATCATACACCTCAAACCTTCAGTCTAAGAACTGGAAAAGTGGAGAGTAGTATCATTTTGGGAAAAGGATCAAATATAACTACAAATAAGTATGTTTTCTTACCTCTTATTTTGGAATAATTTGAGACACAGAAAAAGTTGTAAAAATAGTACCAAGAATGGCAGTATACCCTTCATGCAGATTCCTCACATTAACATTTTATCACATTTGCTTTTTTTTCCTGAGTAATTTAAGAATATTGTTGCAGATATGATACCTAAATATTTCAAGTATATTTCCTAGCAAACAAGGACATTCTGTTACATGACTACAGTCAAAAGCAAGAAATTAACACTGATCTAAGTGCTTTAATCTACAGATTATATTCAAATTTGGCCAGTAGTCACACTGATATTTTTTTGTAGCAAAAGAATTTTTTTTTTTTTTTTGGTCTAGGAAAAATCCAGGATCACTTGTGATATTCAGTTGTCATGTCTCTTAGTCTCTTTTAATCTGTCATAGTTCCTCAGCCCATGACCTTGACACTTATGAAGAGCACAGGCCATTTATTTGGTAGAAATTCTCTTAATTTGGATTTGTCTGATGTTCCCTCATGATGAGATTATACATTTTACGCCTAATTTGTTATGCATTTTGCGGGCAGGAATTCACAGAGTTATGCTGGTTTTCAGTTCATTCTCTCAGGAAGCACATGGCATCGGGGTACCTCATTCCTGGGGAGGTAAACATCCGTCACTTGGTTCAGGTGGGGTTGCCAGGTTTCTCCACTATGAAATTACTATTTTCCCTTTTGTAATTATTAACTTTCTTGTTGGGAAATACTGAGATTATGTAAGTATTTATCTTTCTCAAACTTTTAACCACTAGTTTGAACATATATTGATGATGTTTGAGATGATTCATGCTTGAGATAATTCTTACTGTGATTGTTGCCAAATGGTGATTTTCTCATTCCATCTTGTATGGTGAGTAAGAGCTTTCCCTTCTCCCCATTTACAAATAAGTTCAGTCTGGCATCATGCTAGAATTCATACTTTTTTGCAAACACGGTAGTGTTACACCTAAGTTATCTGGAAAATACTTGTTTTTAAGTTCATGCTCTGCAAAAAGTATTCCACACTAAACCTTCACGAGAAAATGAAAGAATAGCCCTGGCTTTTATATGATAGTCCGTGCTAGTCCTCATCTCTCAGTTTCAATAATGATGTTTTATCTCTGCCTGTGTCCACCTGTACTTGCCATTGCTTTTGTCTTCTCCCCTTTGTGGATTTTCTTTTCACCACAGAGGTTTGCTTAAAGGCCAAATGGCTTTTGCTTCTTTTTCCTTTGCTTTGCTTTTTTTTTTTTGGTGGGATGTTTTAAATATTACAAGAATTATTAAAAGTTGTAACAATGATTTCACTATGTGTAGATTTAGATGAATGCTATGTGAGAATCTTGTGTTTCCTGATTAAATCACTCTGAAAAAAAATTTTTTTTTTAAATCTTAGGACAGGGAAAAAAATGACCCACAAGAAGTTTAGTGTGAGCAGCTGTCTTTGGTCTATCAGTGTCTCCCAGCCGGCAGTCCTGATAGAGCCCTAAGCTTGTGGGGCTCCAAGCCACTCGCTGCCATACTGTGCACATTCTGAGTTGCCCCTTCCCAATTTTCTGAATTCCCTTCTGTAGGAGGAAACTGATTGTTACTGATGGTGTTTTCCTTTATCCCTTTCTCCTATGAAGGGGAATGAAAAGAAAAAAAAAATAATACCCTTCTAAGAAGTCTGGGAAGAAACTTTGGGGGAGAAAATCTAGAATGATGTTTAAGGACTGAAATGTATCGAATACCCTGATATTTGTCCTTGAAATGAAAATTTCATTGCAGCTATTTGTTTCTTGATTCAGAAGGTATTTATAGGGTTTTGTATGGATCTGCAGGTCAACTTTTTAAAAATTATTTTTTTAAGATTTCATTTGTTTTATTTTTAGACAGAGAGGGAGAGAAACAGCAATGTGTGGTTGTCTCATGTGTCCCCTACTAGGGACCTGCCCTGCAACCCAGGTATGTGCCCTGACTGGAGAATCAAACCAGTGACTCTCTGGTTCACAGGCCAGCGCTTAATCCACTGAGCTACACCAGCTGGGGCTGCAGGTCAACATTTTAAACCTTTGTTTTCCCGATCTTGGGAAACTTGACTTTTCAAGCTCAAATTCTATAAGTGGAAGTTTTTATTGATTATATTTACTTAAATTTGAGATTTCCTTCAGTGCCGAATCCATGTGACTTCTGGTAAATTTCTCCAGTCATAAAGAAGTCTCTCAGAGGATAATTTGCATTCATGAGATAAAGTATCTCTGAATCCTCCTTGACCACTGATTTTCTTATTGCAGAAGGACCTCCTGATGCCATTGCACAAAGAACTTTTAGGCACGGACTTCCCTGAAGATTGTCTGAGGAGCAAAGGTATTTATTTTTTTCAAATCTTTTCCCTTTCCACTCACACTGTTTAAGCTCACAGTTTCCATTTTGCCTTGAGAATGTAAGGATTATAGGCGCTTGCAAGATGGACTTGACTATAGAAATTCTTGATATTGCCTGTGGATGTACATGAAAACCCCTAGTATTAGAGAACAGTGCCTTATTTTTTACAATAGTTTGCTCCCTACTTTTTCTATAATGATTCTCTCCTGACAATGTGTTGGACCTTAATTGCTGATGTGTAGTCTTTTATTTGAATTTTAGAGTGAAATGGCCTGTTTGGAAGGGTTAACGTGGACAGGGGAAGAATCACTCTGTATGTTCAGCATTGTGGCAGTGTAGCTGTTCCTCCCTCCTAGGCAGGGATGGGAGAAAGTGTTCACTTCAGGCTGTCTTGAGAGTTTTCAAAGGCATTACATTTTTGTTACCTCATTTTACTCCTCAAAACAGTGGTTGGATATAGGCATCTGAGATACTACCTTTAGTTAGTTAGCTAGTTTGATTGATTGAGGAGGGAACTAAGGCTCAAAAGAGAATGCTGAACCATGATTCTTCTTCCCCTGTCCCACGCTGAAAATAATCTAAGTAATTTAGAGAGGACCACATGTATATATCATAGAATTAAGGTTAACAGTATAGAATAATCAGAACTGCAACAAAAAAAAGACCACACAGGAAATAAGTTTAATTATATGACTCCGTTGTAATAGCAGATTTGACTCTGCTTCTTGGCTGCCTGGACAGAAAAGGAAGTACAAATCAACCTTATGAGAAAGGACACTTGTCCCAGTTTATCACCCTGTTTCCTGCGGCTGGATGTTTCCTCTGGGCTCAAAGGCTTGGCTGTCCAGGATAGATTAAAGCTCTGAGATGAGAAATGTCACTTTGTGCATAAGTCTCACCCAGTTCTCACAGCCTCACAAGAGTTGCATTTAGTGCCACGACCCATTCCCCCGACAAGGTCTTTTTACTGGGGCTTTAGTATCACTATGTTTTATCTTTGGTGTATTGATATATTTTCACCCACATCTTAATTAAGCACAAAGTTGCTATGCGTTGAATTATAGTTTCATTTAACAACTGAACTGGCCTTTTAAACAGAAGAACCAGAATTATTTCCTATGAGATCTACCTTCTCAGACTTAACCCAGTTACTCTCCCCTAAATAACTGGTCCAAATTGAACCATGGATAAGGTGAGCTCTTCTGAAGAGTGTCCTCAGATCTCAGAAAAGTGCACAAAGTGGCAGTTTTCTTCTTGTCCTAATACCATTCCTCTTTAATGACTTAAATTGGTAAAGTGAATTATTTTTCTCCCCCAAAGACATATGCAAGTTACTATGTTTGAGATGGGGCTTTTACTAGAACTTTTGGCAGCATTGGTCTTCCATTGGTCTTCCATTGGTCTTCCATTCAGTCCCCCAAGAACCTTCCAAAGTGTCCCTGTGTTACATATGAGGAAATGAGTTTAGCTGTCCAGAGTCCCAGCCAGTCATAGCCAGGCAGAAAGGAAAGTTCTACGAAGGCAGGTTTGTGAAAGAATTGAGCCCTGGGGAGCACAAAAGCAGGACATGTGGCCACGGTGGATCAGAATTAAATGGATGCACATGCTCTGCTGTAGTGTGGCCAGCGTTTCAGCTTGCTTTGCTGAGGTCAAGATCAAGCATCTGTCCCAGCTGGTATAGCTCAGTGGATTGAGGGTCGGCCTGCG
Organism: Mormoops blainvillei; assembly: GCA_004026545.1. Classification (NCBI taxonomy): domain Eukaryota; kingdom Metazoa; phylum Chordata; class Mammalia; order Chiroptera; family Mormoopidae; genus Mormoops; species Mormoops blainvillei. The sequence continues at coordinate 229,467 of PVJD01000358.1, read as the reverse complement.
AACCAAAGGGTCGCTGGTTTGATCCCCCAGTCAGGGCACATGCCTGGGTTGCGGGCCAGGTCGCCAGTAAGGGGGTGTGTGAGAGGCAACCACACATTGATGTTTCTCTACCTCTCTTCCTCCCTCCCTTCCCCTCTCTCTAAAAATAAAATAAATAAAATCTTTAAAAGAAAAAAAAAAGATCAAGCATCTACCGACTTATCATTTATTAATGAATTGAGAAGTAAGTGATGTTTCTTAGAAATCTAGTTGTATATTCTCTCTAGAGACCCCATGTGCCAGAATTTTCACTCTGCCCCAGATCGTAGCTGCTAGTCCTGAGCATATTGAAGTTTATAAATGTACTGAGGAATGAATTTGGATCCCCTGCACTCATTGCTTAGTAAGTGAACCTAGGCTACTACACTCTCCCCCTGTAAATTGTTTTTCCTTCTCCATAAATAATATCCCATTCACAGTACTCTCACATTAGCATGGTATTACAGAATTTTGGGGCCCTTTACAGTCATGTCTACTGTGTCTCATTTAGGTGAAAGAAGAACAAACTTAATCCTTTAATAGAACTTTCGTGTTAACCAAAAACACTCTTTAATTGGTAGGATGCTATTTTGCATTTCATTTCTTATTTCTTGATTGCTGTAAAACAGACATAAGAGAAGTAGACATGGAGGAACAGTGACAGGTATTAAAGGGCCATTTCACAAAGCAAGAGTGTCCTCCCATCAGGCACTCTGACTGGTGCCTCTCCCTTTCTGCTATTCTGAGGTTTTGGTGTTTTTTAAAAAAATTCTGAGTTTTACTGTAACTGTTTCACCATAATTTTCTGTTTAATATTTTACAAAACTGGCATTATCAAGTTTTGTTTTGTTTTCAGAGAGTTTCTGGTAACAAGGCTTCTTTGGGAAGGTTGTATGTAGAAGAAAGATGGAATGGGCACCAGGAAGAAAACCAGTATTAGTTTCCACTAATTACTCTGGGACTTAGTTCTCATAGTACCAATCTCCCTTAAGGCTTATTTGGGAATTCTGAAATAGAGGGTCACCAGAAAAAGGAATAGCATTATGGAAATACATTTGGAAGCAGAGGTGAAAGCAGTCAAGGGGGGGGAAATTACCTTATGTGTAATTCTGGGGACAAGGGAGTTTAAATTCTTTAAGTAGTTAAAGTTAAAACGATCTTTAAAAAAAAATTTTATTGATTGATTTTTTTTGAAAGAGAGAAGCACTGATTCGTCATTCTATTATTTATACATTCATTGATTGCTACTTGTATGTACCCGTACCGGGGATCAGACCCACACAACCTTTGTATATTGGGATGACGTTCCAACTGAGCTACCCAGCCAGGGCGAACCAATCTTTTAAAGGGCTCTATTTCTGTTACGTGAATAAGTTAGGCATCATAATTGATGGAAGGAACCTATCAATAAAACCCTTATATCTTATGTACAGCTAGGTTATTAATTTGTTTTTATACTTTGGAATGACCGTTTCCTATTTGTATTCCCTGTTTATGTCATTATGTTCCTATAATTTATACTTTAGTGGATGAATAGTTGAAAAATTATTTAGCACTATACCCATTTGTAGACAACATGGAAGAAGTTTAGGCATTTGGGGAACTGATTTGTTTTTTTCCTGTTTTAAAATATAACTTACCTACAACAAAATTTACCCTTCTTTGTGTGCCTACAGTTCTGTGAGTTTTCAAACATACAATTGCATAATTACCACCACAATCGAGGTATAGAATATTTCCATCATCCTAGCACTGAACATCATGGGCTCCTTTTATAGATAGTCCCTCTGGCCAAATCCAGGCCTTATAGAAACCAGTGATCTGTTTTCTGTCCCTCTGCATTTTCCGGAATGTTCTATAAATGTAATAATACAGTAGAAGCCTTTGAGTCTGGTTATTTAGTATGGTGCATTTAAGATTTATCCATGTTGCCATGTGTATCAGTAGTTTAATTCTTCTTATTGCTGAAGAAAATCCTGTTGTCTAGTTGTATCATAGCTGTTTATTTTCCTTTTGAGGGAAATTTGAGTTGTTTTTAGTTTTGGCAATTATGAATAAAGCTTCTCTAGAGTTGCAGTTAAGGAGTTGGTTCCTTATTTTATTTGTAAATTTATTTGTAATTTGGAAAGCCAGATGTGCAGCGCTCACAAGAAGCATAGAGGATGAGAGCTTGTAGCATTGTCTGTGCTGTCTTCCTGCCTCTAGTCAGCCTTTGTGAGCCTCCACAGGAGAGCTTCTTTTTACAAGATATTACAGTATTTCTAATTCATTACACATCTTTTTGAGGATGAGATGTAGGATAAACTAAAACTGATGTCATATTTAGTTTCCATGGTCTAGTCACCTGATTTTTTGATCCAGGAAAAGGTTTTAACAGAAATGTTATTGAATCCTTGTCAGTCCCTAACATGTCTATTCCAAATATGGTTATATGCATATAACACCCCCCAAAAAGTCTAAGTTTTCTGATGTTACTTACATTGTAATTGGAGTGTAAGCACTTTTTTGAAAACAACTTTTTGGGATAAATTTCCATACCATAAAGTTAATCCATTTAAAGTATGTAGTTCAGTGTGTTTTTTGTTTGTTTGTTTTGCTTTTTGGTATACTTAAAGAGTTGCACAACCTTCACCTTAATTTAATTTAAGCACTCTCTAAGGAAACCTTGTACCTATTAACAATCATTCTCCATTCCTCCTTACACCTGCCTTCTTTCCAACCACTTTTCTACTTTTGTCTCTATAGATTTGCCTATTGTGGACATTTTATATAAGTGAAATCTTAGAATATGTGGTCTTTTGTGACTGACTTCTTTCACTTGGCATAAAGATTTTAAGGTTCATCCATAGAGCGTGTATGAATACTTCATCCTTTTCATGGCTGGATAATATTTACTCTTATCCACTTATCAGTTGATGGGCATTTGGGTTCTTCTCACTTTTTGGCTATTATGAATAATACTGTTGTTAGCATTTGTGTATAGGTTTTATGTTGACATAAGTTTTCAGTTTCTTTGAGTTGAGAATGGAATTGCTGGGTTCAAAGGTAAGTCTGTGTTTAGCAGGTTTCTCCACTGTAAATTTACTCTTGTCACCCCCTTTCCACACTGTACTCCTTGGAAGGAGGTCACTATGTACAGCCTACACTTAAGGAATGGAGAGCTATGCTTCCTCTGCCCATTTTTAAGTAAGTTTTTTTTTGTCATTTTATTGTTGAGTTGTAAAGATTCTTTATGTTTCCTAAATATAGATGCCTTATCAAATAGATGATTTGCATATATTTTCTCCCAGTCAGTGGGTTGTTTTTTCACCTCTTGATGCTGTCTTTTATTTTTTTTATTTTTTTAGATTTTATTTATTTATTTTTAGAGAGAAGGGGAGAGAGGGAGAGAAACATCGATGTGCGAGAGATAGATATATCTGTCAGTTGCCTCTTGCAAGCCCGTACCTCGGGACCTGGCCCATAACCCAGGCAGGTTCCCTGCCTGGGAATCAAACTGGCCAACTTTCAGTTTGCAGGCTGGCACTCAATCCACTGAGCCACACCAGCCAGGGCTGATGTTATCCTTTAAAGCACAAAAGGTTTTAGTTTTAATGAAGTCCAGCTTATCATTCTTCTTTTTTATCTCTAGTATTTTTGGTATCTTAGCTAAGAAATAATTACCTAACCCAAGGTTGCCAAGGTTTACTTTTGTGTGTTCTTGTAAGAGTTTTTGTCATTTCAGCTCTTACCATTGGGTCTGTGATCCACTTTGAGTTAATTTTTTTGTATGATGTGAGCTAGGGACTAAAATGTTTCCTTCACATGTGGATAACCAGTTGTCCTAGCACCATTTGTTGAAAAGTATCTTTCTTAGTCCTTTTGTCAAAGGGACTATGAATATTAGTTTATCTCTGTTCTGTTCCTTTGGTCTTTATGTTTATCCTATGCCAGTGCCACATTGTCTTTTTTTTTAAGCCTCACCCAAGGATATATTTATTGGTATTAGAGAAAGACGAAAGGAGGGGCGAGGGGGGAGAGAGAGAGAGAGACAGAGACAGACAGAGAGAGAGAAAACCTGTCAGTTGCCTCGTGTACACCCCCCAACTTGGAATTGAGCCTGCATCCTTTTGGTGTAGGAGCGACTCTCCAACCAACTGAGCCACCTGACGAGGGCCACACTGTCTTTATTACTATGGCTTTCTAGTAATTTTGGAATCAGAAAGTATGAGTCTGCCACCTTTATCCTTTTTGAAGATTATTTTGGTTGTTATGTGTCATTTGCCTTTTCATATGAGTTTTAGGATTGGTTTGTCAATTTCTGCAAACATAGCACTTTTAAAATGGTTATTATAAAACTACAAGCCCAGGATCTTTAGTTGAGGTCACAAAACTCCTGTGCTTCTAAAATGGGCTCATAACTCACAGAATACATATTTCACTCTCCAGTATACCTAGTACTTTAAAATAAATACTATGCACACACACACACACATGCGTGCGTATATACACACACACCACATTTTCTTTACCCACTCATCTACCAGTGCGTACTTAAGTTATTTCCATGTCTTGCCCACTATGAATAATGTTGTAGTGAACATGGGGGTGCAGATACTTCTTCAGATATAAATCCAGAAGTGAAATTGCTGGAATAAGTATAGCTAATAGTTTTTCTTTTTTTAAAGAAATTATTTATCTTTAGAGAGGAAGGAGGGAGAAAAAGAGGAAGAGAAACGTTGGTGTGTGACGATTACCTCTCATAGGTCCTGCAGCTGGGGACCTTGCCTGCAACCCAGGCATGTACCCTGAATAGGAATTGAACTGGCAACCTTTCTGTTCGCAGGCCGGCACTCAATCCACTGAGCCACACCAGCGAGGGCTGAGTATACCTAATAGTTTTAACAACTTCCCTAATCTTCTAATTCTTCATTTAGTTGAATCTGTTATTTACCTACCATGTGCCAAAGGTCAGTGTCCGGTACTGAGTGAATGGGGATCATTAGGATCTAGTTCTTCCCTTCAAGTAACTCCAGTCTTGTGGGCGTGATACCTTAAACAGTTGAGAAACAGTATTACAGAGGTTTTTGATAGAGATGTTGTGCAAGGGAGTGTGAATCCAAGGAGTGGCTAATATTAACCAAGCATGGACTCTGATACTTCTAATAGCTTTACATATGGTAACTCATCTAATCTGTACAACTCCTGAGAAGTAGGTACCATCTTTCTCCACAGCCTTAGGAATACTTTCTAATAAACATGAAATCACCCCAAAACTCTCCTTTAAAGTCCAAGAGTGGGCAAAGTATCAGTATCATTTTGCTTTCAAGCTGTACACAGTGCATCTTCCCCTCCCAACCTTCTGCTCCATGCCCTGCGAAGTGGCTGCTTCCCTGTCCTCCCCAAGACTCTTGACTAAGTAGAGAATAGGTGTCCTTTCAGCAGGTAGGGTCTCTGAGAGGAAGTTTTGCCTTAAGTGTCTTGCACAGTAAACAGTTTGGGGATCAATGAAGAGTTTTAGCATTTTCCTAAGGAGATACAATGACGAATACAGCAGGTAGGGTCTCTGAGAGGAAGTTTTGCCTTAAGTGTCTTGCACAGTAAACAGTTTGGGGATCAATGAAGAGTTTTAGCATTTTCCTAAGGAGATACAATGACGAATACAAGTAGGATGGTACAGGAACAGAGTGAAAAGGCCCAGAATGTACACGAATGGTTTGATGAGTACTATAACATTCACTGGAGAGATAAAACTATTTGAAGTATTTATGCTTGCTTAGAAATTCATACATAGGGTCTGTTGTGGTAAGAAAAATAGGCTAGTTTCAGAAAGCTATATATGGTGCGGGGCCTTAGGATTTCGAGGCCGCCTTTTGTCAGTGAATTTTATCTGTATAAATTAACCAAATCCAGTATACATTTATCTATCTAATGTTTGCTGACTCCAAATATTTTTAAACACTGTATCCTAGTCTAGTTTTTAAGTGTATCATTTTAACTATTCTCAGGTCCAGTAAAATAAGAATGAAAGAGAGCAGAGCAAAGGAAAGGCACCTTTCCTTAAGTGACAGGCACTGTACCAGGTGGTGTTTTATATGTATTACTTTATTTAATCCTCAAAATAGCACTGAGGTAAGTGTACTCCCCATCTTTTTCAAAGGAGGAAACAGACTCAGGTAAGTAATATCACAGCGCCCAGCCTGCCTGCTGCTCAGAGTTGTTGCTCTTTCTCTCAAAATTACTGCTCTCACTACCAATTTAGAAATGGGTAGGGAAGCCCTAGGAAGATATACTATTAATAGCATTTGTTGATTTACCTAACTGCATTCATTTATTAATTCCACAGATATTTACTGAGTGCTTATCATGTACCAGGTATTATGCTGGACTCGGGTGAAGAGGAGAGAGCAAGATAAACATGATCCTTACCCTATGGAGTTTATATTCTAATGCATTAAGAGTTTTAGATTTACTTGCATAGTGCTTTATCTGTTTAGTGCAGTTGTCCTGTTATATACATGTGTGCATTCATTCAGATACATATATTCACATGAACGCGTATAATTTGGAGATCGTTTTTTTTAAAAAGAGGGATGAAGACTTTTTATTGTAGATTAAAAGTCAGGAATTTTAATTTTAATTTTAATTTAATTTAATTTTTTTAGAGAGAGGGTAAGGGAGGTAGAAAGAGAGAGAAACATTGATGTGTGAAAGAAACACCTATCAGTTGCCTCTCACATGCCCCCAACCAGGGACTTGGCCTGCAACTCAGGCATGTGCCCTGACAGGGAATCGAACTGGTAACCTTTCAGTTCGCAGGCTAGCACTCAGTCTGCTGAGCCACACCAGTACGCTGGATTTTAGAGAAACTCTGTAGAGTAAAACTCCTTATGAATTGCATTTAGATTCTTCTTAGAAAGGGTTTCTTTGGTCTTTCAATGTTTTATAATGGAAAATTTCAAATTTATTGAAAAGTGGGGGAGCATTCTAATCCCCCCTGTACCTATCACTCTGCTTCAATGATTACTAGTTCATGACTAGTCTTGTAGGGAGGCAGTTATTCCAGGTAATTGGGTTTAAGACAAATATTCAACTTATAAATTAATGTCTCTTACAAATAAGATTTTGTGTATAACCATCCTTTTTCAAAGGGGGTAACTTATTTATGACTTATGTAGTATATAATTTTTCAAGTAATAAGGTATACTAATAATATAAACTGTTATATTGTGAGTCAGTTTTGTTAATGTTTTAGAATGGAAGCTTCTTAAGTCTCTGAATTAGGCATATGTCTCCATTTGTAGTCCTTTGTCTAGCTAAGTAAGTACATTTAAGTAACACTTAGAGAAAGGGCTTTGTTCACAATTACCTGTTTCTTCCAGGTATACTTTTGGCTCTTTGTCATGTTCTGCAGAGAACAAAACCAATGTTACAATGCAGTAACTTTGCAATTCTCTTTTTGAGTTAGACATTTTTGTTGTTGACATTTGTTGCATGATTAAATTCATGAAGGTAGAGCAAATGATTTTTTTATGATTATATGCTTATTTGGATTTATTTCTCTGTGCAGAAGGAAATGTACAAATTACAACTGAAACTCTGCTAAAATCTACTGAAGAAGTACAAGGTATGAAGGTCAATGGGACTAAGACGGATAATAATGAAGGACACAAGAATGGCAATGTGAGTAAAGGTCTCTCAGCTGGGTGCAGCGATTACCCAGAAGTAGACAAAATCATGACCAGTGGTGAGGTTTCAGAAACCAGCACATTAGTTTCCCTAGAGGCTTTAAACTTTGTGGACCCTGGATTAACAGAAGCCACTCCTAAAGAAAAAGAATGTGAAGAATTAAAAACTTGTTCTTCTTGGTTGTCATTATTACCAGGGGACAGTGCCATTTCCAAAGTGGACAATGGGAAGGAAGAGTTGTGTAAGTTAAGCCTTGTCTGTGAAGCAAATGACAGCCACCAACAGATTCTTGGCCACCGTAATGAAAAACACGGTTCTGCACAGGGCAGTCCCAGACCCATGAGAAATGTAGTTGTTGTAGAACCCTTAGGAAAAAAATCTGAAGTTTCGTATTTCAAATCAAGTTTGTCTGGTCCAGAATCCAGAACAACATCCTTAGAAAAATGTGGTTTTGAAGGTGATGGCTTGTTAAAGAGATCTGCTGAAAAGACAGACAATTCCTGTTTCGATGGGGATGATCAAAGCAAGAATTTGGCTTTTAGAGAAGAAAACGAGGAACAGTTTTTGAACCCCAGGAGTGAAAGAGGGGAACTCTTTCTTCTTAATGCCAGGCAACCAGAAGAGGCTGCCATTGGTCATTGTTCTGGAGGAAAAAACACTGTTGCCTCCCCAAAAGAAAATATCCATAGTAACTATTGCATTCAAGGCAGTTCCCATACCGGCAGCTCTAGTTCCTTAACGCCCAGTTCTTTTACCAAAGCCACGGAAATAATGTTTAAAAAAAAAGATTTGAAAATCACTTTAGACATTCAAGGTAGCTTAACAAACCATGAGGACCATAAAGAAACCTTTACTAGTTTTTCTTCCTTGATGCAGCTCAAAGAGCCAGAACAGACAACCACTATCGAGCCCAGTATGTTAAGTGGAAAGATTTACGGTAAAGACCCTAATTCCTTAGTCAGCACACAGAGAAACCTGGGAGGCAACACCCAGTTAAATGAAGCATCACATAATGAATTTATGAATAAAAAAAAATCCCTTACAAGTTTAATGCCAGAGGACCAGAAAAGTCCTGTAAATGAGGAATCAAAACCCAAGAAAGATATTGCTCAGTTGTCATCACCCCTAGAATTTAATTACAAACCTGAGTCAGAAAAAGCTGTACAGACTTTACAGGACAATATTCCACATTTAGATGAACAGAACATTGCCTGTGAGATAAATGAACTTCCTTGTACCGATGAACTGATTCTAAACAAAATAGAAAGTGAATGTGTTTTAAGTCAAGTGTCCCTTAATTCTCAAGACCACGTGAAGTTGCCAATTGAAAAAGAGATGCCTTTAGAAATAAACGAGGATTCCCAACAGAACCATCACCCCCCATTAGAGGATGGAGCCAATATCATTGCTGATATCCAAACTGATCCCATGAAGACAAAAATGAAAGACATCTCCCCACCAGGTGACAAAACCTGTGGTGCTCCTTCAAACAATCCCACCTTAAATATCAGACCAGGAAACCTGGAAAGAAAAAACAAAATGGTTGATTCAGGAACAGAAGACCTATATTCTAGACTTCTCCCAAGTAAGAAAGAAGCAACAGTCTTGCCTTCAGGGGTCTCTGTCATGGAATGTCAAGGTGTTCAATCTCAGGACCTCTCTAGCTGCCACTGTATTGGAAAAAATGCACCAGAAAAGATAATGTGTTCTGTGTGTGCTGCTTTTGAGTCTAGCAGAACCATCCTGGAAGTTGAAAATTCTTTGATAACAAAGTGTGAAAATACATTTCAGCACAGCAGTCACCACTCCCTAGGAAGAGAAGACTTCTTGGAAAGTAGCACCCATAACATGAGTTATACGTTGCAGGAAAGGGAACTTAATGGAAGAGAAACTAAAGGCAGCCTTCCAGGAGGTAAGATCAGAAATGAAAGGACAGCAGGTATGTTAATTAGTGAAGCCTCAAATAAAACCATTCATACCACTAATCACATCCAACCCAGTGAGGAAAGGCTAGAATTAAAGGAACAAGATACACCCCAAGAGACTGTGTTTTGTAAATATAACATCTCCAATTGTGCCACACAAGAACTAAACCAATCTGCAAACATTCCAAATCCTGAAAAACTGTTCCACCAGTCTCCTACTGCTAAGCTCTCCAATTTTAAAAACATGAACCAAGCAGTTAAAAGTCTTGATCAGAAGACAGATGGAGTCCTTGACTGCCAGAGTAACCCAGACATACCAGATGAATGCAGACGTGAAGATAAACCAGCTAAGGAGACACTAGGTAGCAATCAGAGAGACACCATCACAGAGCCTAGCACAGAGGTAAGCCACAACCCAAAGGACCTGCCATTCATTTCAGGCAATAACAAACTGTCGGGTGGTAGTCTGAAAAAAGGCTATTCGAAAGGAGCCCTTGAAAGGACTTCTAGTTGTGAAGAGTCCACAGATCGCATGGTAGACACCATCTGCACAGACTGTAGTAATAAGCCTACAGAAGGCATGCTGAACATAAGAGCCTCTAGCACACTTGATGGTGGTACGTGGCAAGGTAGACTGGCATTAACTGAAACCTCAAGGAGTACCATGTCTCAGAGAGGAGACTCAAATGCTGCATTTATAGAAAAGATTGACCAGAGGTCAGATTTCCCAGATGTTGTTTCCTCTGCAGCGGAATCTCTTGAAATAAAAAAATCATGTGAAGAGAAAGTCTGCAGGTCATTAAAAGACTGTGAAATGGAAGCATGTCCAGATTCTTCTGCTAGTGAGATAGAATCTATTGCAGATCACGAACCAAATATAAGAATATTGGATAGAGTTAATGTGTCTTTAAGTCATATTCATCATGAACAGCAAGTTAAAGAAGCATCTCTGAGAGAAACACTAGGAATGACTGTAAGATCAAGACTAGAAATACATGCTGAGTTTGACAAGGAAGATACCTTTGGAATTTCCTCAAAAGAGTTGATGTCTTCTAGACACCAAGATGAGAACTCTGTTGCCACAGAGAGCCTGAAATCCATTGAGACAATGCCTTTATATCTGTCTTCTCAAGAAAATTCAGAAGTTAACATTAATAGTGAAGGAACAGACCTGAAAAATATTTTTAAACCAAAAGATGGTGAAATGCTTTGTGAAGATGTAGAGGACTGCACAGTCCTCCCTGAGGTGAAGGAAGGAGCACCAAGGGATATCAGTAATTCTAGTGAAGGAAACAGCATTGACATCCGTGCGAAAATTTTGCCTTTGATGATGGAAAAAGAAACTAAAGTGAGAGGAAAAGAAACCGAAGAACATCAGAAGGGACCCCCAGGTCACTTAACTGTTGGGGAGGAATCTAAGGAGATGATCACTAGAGAAGATGGTCATGGTGATAATATGAGTGAGATTTCTTGGACACACTTTCAATCCTTGAGGATGCTTGGCGATACTGAAAAACAACAAAGCCAAAGGGATTTGGACTACATGTTGCAGAGGGAAGAGGAATATATACATCAAAAAGAAGCACATATGATATTGGAACAATGCACATCATCTAATGTGTTGTCAAATAAGGTACAAAATGAGAGCCGACCTAAGGATTGCAAATATGAGTACACCGTGATTAAAGAAATCACCCCAGCAAAGCTGGCCAAGGGTAACATTACTGGACAGTTTCAGAAATTGAAAGAACCAAAGGAGGAAAACTTACATCATCCATTAAAAAATGGCATTGAGTTGTGCATAGGTCCTTGCCTTCGTGGTGCCCCCCAGAAAGCACAAAACCCCAATTCTACTAGGTGTGATGAAATATATGGTGCCTTTGGGGACACTTCACACCAGAAAAGAGTACTTCCCTTAAAGAAGCAGCCTCATCGGACATGTAAGAAAGTTTCCTGTCAGGAGCAAGTCAACATGGAGAGAAAGATAATTAAAATCAGAAATTCTGCCTTTTTAAATAGTTCCCCTGAAACCATCCCCACAAAAACACACACATTTCTCAGTTCACGTGCTATGTCTGCATCCACACGACTGGAACCTGAAACAGTACCTACCAGGAGCTTAGTTAGCCACATACCAAAGCAGAAGGCTACTCCGTGCCATCTCTTAAGGAGCCTGAATGTCAGGAAGCCTACCAAAGAATCAGTCTTACTCAACAAGCTCTCCATCCTTGCCTCCAAACTGGCCCCAGCCACAAAAACCCAGAAACTAAGGTATCGGCGTTGTTCCCCTGAACTTCTTCCAGTGGCCAAAAGCTACAAGCGACTCAGATATAAAAGGCTCCTAGATGGATTTTCATACAATACAATGCAGCTGAGTCCATATTTGACAGCTAGTGGATGGGAAAAGAGGCCTAACAGTAAACCCTTGACACTTTATCCGCTCGAAGCCATCAAAATGAGCTTCATAGATTTGAGCAACAAGATGCCATTGCTGCTGTTTGGTTCTGAAATCTTCCCAGTGTCCTTTCATGTGAAATCAGGCTCCGAGTGCATGACTGAGTCCCCAAGGACTTTTCCTGAGCACTGTGCTCCAGCGAGGCTTGCCTTAGGAGAGGCGGCCCCGTGCCCTTCTCAACCTCCCAAGTGGACCTTTTCTTTCTTCTTGTCCCATGGTTGCCCTGGAATGGCCACATTCAGGGAAGACACTCGCCTCCATGGTCAGGCACATGCTCAGGCTCCTCCACAGCATCCAGTTCCTCTCCAAGACCACGGAGGCACCGCCATAGTCCAGACAAGAGCAGGCTGCTCTATCCTTGGCCTTCACACACTCCTAGCACTTTGTTCCCCTGGATGTTACCGAATCTGGACAAAAAAACGGAGCTTCTCCAGTCACATGCCCACCATGCAGAGGCTCTTCATGACCCAGTTTACACAAGGCTTGAAAGGGTTAAGGTCTCCAGCCTCCATAGCAGACAAGATCTTCTGTTCTCTGCCCTATTCGGTGGGCCGAGTGCTGTCAGTTTGGAGCCAGCATGGGCCTTCTGCCTGCCCCTTCGAAGTCCCTGCTCTTCATTCCACTCACAGCAAGCGACAGCCAACTCCAGGCACCACAAGCAGGTAAACTGTCCCCTGTTCTTTGCACACGTCCCATGTTTGCATCCTGCTTCTGGGGAGAGGAGAGGGGTACTACTGGAAGTGCAGGGCTACTTGGAGTCTGTGTCTACATTTTCTGTTTATACCTTGCCAGATCTCTGCTGAGAAAGTGCAGCAATAATTCTTAAGTATAGACCCCTCTAATTTCCTGCAGAATCTGGTTTTCTGGAGTGTCCTTTATGTTGTGCCATTCTTTGTCCTGTCCATTCATTCTGCAAACCATCAAATCTTTTGAATCACTTTTCTCTTCTTGTACCTACCTAGCAAAGAACAAATGCCATTACAAGATAAAGACTGTTAAGTAGTGACAAGTAATGGCTTGTAACTATAACTTCTTCACAAACTATTATACAGCCAGCAGTTAATTCAGAGTTTGGCATGTAAAGGGTACAGAAGAAATATTTTTTAAATAAATGAATTATGTAGGCATAACCAAATCTAGTTTATGAACGTTTGCATTTCTTTCTGGAGCAGAGAGAGGCTTCAAAGATTGATATATACATATTATGGTTGTAGAGTTCATAGAATTTTAAGTGACCTTGGGAAAGAGCTCTTATGGTTTGACCACCAAGAAAATAATTTCACTAATATTATTTTACCTTCTAATTGAAAATAAGAGAAGAAAAAGAATTTGAAAGTTATATTCCCAAAGATCTGCTTTAGGCATAATAGATAAATCCCCCTATTTGTAATCTTTTAGGTAAAAGAAACTTTAAGTATTTTTTATTTTGCCCTTATCATTACTATAGTTTAAAAAGCCTTAAAATTCCAAACAGCCGGGGAACTTTGTGTATGTGGACAGTCTCTTAAACAGAATCATTCTGTCATTAAAAAGCAGCTGGTGCATATTGTGAAGTTTCCCAGGCATCTTAGCAGAAAACTAAATAAATAAAGGTGTTTTGGAAAAATACCCCAGAACTTAAATATGGCTGATTGAAATTGAAAGATGAATTACTACAATAGGTATTAGAAAAATGTTTGCTTCTCATAGTGTAGCCATAAAAATACATTAGAATGAGTCAAATTGTTTTAAATGATGGTATACTACTTTTATTGTCTAGTTTGTTGGTATGCCTCTATAATTTCATAATTTTTCTCTATGTCTAGGAAACACAGTTTTTCATCATGTTTCCTTCTTTAAACTGTTCATTCCTGAGGTTAATGTAGAAGGAGGGTAGTTACTCATTTCACTCTGGGAAGATGTGTGACCTGCTTCTTCCTCTTCCAGAACTCTTTCCCACCTGAAATATCATGTGTTTTCTGGTGTGGAATATTTTCTCTTTCCCTTACTTTCCATATCTGGCTATTTTATTTTATTTTATAGATTTTATTTATTTATTTTTAGAGAGAGGGGAAGGGAGTGAGAAAGAGAGGGAGAGAAACATCAATGTGTGGTTACCTCTTGCGCGCGCCCTACCAGGTACCTGGCCTGCAACCCAGTCTGCCCTGACTGGAGAATCGAACCAGCAACCCTTTGGTTCCCAGGCCAGCACTCAGTCTACTGAGCTTACTTTATTTTAATTAAATTTTAATTTTAATTTTAAAATTTAATAAATTTAAAATTTAATAAAAAATTATTTTTATTTTAATAATAAAATACCAACAGGAATTATTTTATTTTTAATTTAATTTTACTTCAGTTTTTAAAACTGAATTTATTGTATTTATTTTTTAATTCAAGTGGAAGGTGGAGGGGTGCTGATTTTAAGGGCTTTTTCTCCTCATTGGCTCTAAAAGTTCCTTAGCATCTTATGCTTTGGCTTTGAGTCTAGAAATTTTCCATTTTTCTAAAAATGCTTAGAAATGTTAAGTGTGATAAATTGGGTAGCCCCAAAAAGCAAGACTTAAATTAACAAAGAATAAGTTAATCTGTTTCCATAGCATTTTATTATTTGAACCTTATTCTCCAGCATTCTATAATATAGGCTAAACAGGCATCTTTTTTGTCTTATTTATAGATGATGAGCCTGAGGCACATCATGTTTTTCTAGCCAGATCACTTACCTGGTTAGTGTTTCAACTGAGCTAATCTGGAGCTAAGGCTTCCCAATTTCTGATTTGGTCAGCTTTTTTTTTTTTTTTTTAAAGTATTCTACCCTGCCTTACTTTCTTATCTATACTCCTCCTCCTCAAATACTGAGCTGCATTCTAAAAATCCGAACTATGTGTGTTTTTCCTAGACATTGAACAAATTTCTCTTCTAAGAGGAAATGGATTGTATGGTCATCATACTGTACTGTTATAAATTCAGTACGAACTGATTCAGGTTTTACTTTACGAGGCACAGAAAGCTCTGTAACATTGTATATTCATATATCTTTAAGTGATTATTAACTGTTGTTTCATTTGTAAAAGTAGAAGATTCATTATTAAGGAACCAATCACCGTTAACAGTTTTCTTCTACTTAGCCCTGTTTCGTGTGGAGCTTGGCTTTAAAAGAAATAAGGTTTTCTTTATAATTTTGTATGAGGTTATAGAAATTGGCAGATTTTATTTTAATAGAGTTAATACAGAGCTGGATATAGTGTAAGATTTTTATCTGCAGTTTTCTTTTTAATCTTTAATATACCTGTTCAGCAACTTGATTTAAAGGCATGAGGGTCAAGATCATTCTTGTTCCCCTACTTTCTCTTACTGTCCTCTGTTTATTTCTGCCTTCTTTCCGTTTAAGTTAGAAAATAATCTTCCTGTCAGCCTGCCTCTTTTCCAGTGATGGGAATGTAGTTCTCCTAACTGGGTGGTTTTCATCTTTCTGAGTGAATGACATTTCTTATCTTCCTAGGGCTTTGAGTGTCATGTGCCAAACCTGAATGACATCAAAACCTTCCCTGTTGTTCCACTGCCCTAACCTATTGCTCTTGTCCTTTTGCTTCACTTCAGCCACACCATGTTACCATATGTGCCTCTTCCAGGCATGGAAGCTACTTACAACACCAGCGGCAGTCAGATGAGGTAAGCCTCCAATGGCGCCTGATACATGAGGGCATGCAAAGTGTGTGTGTTTGTGTGTGTGTGTGCATGTGAAAGAGAGACAGAGAGAGAGAGACAGACACAGAGAGAGAATGCTAGCCAATGGTATGAGATCAGGCACAGTGTGAATCTGAACTCTTGTTCTCCTTTTAAACCAGATTGAACCTTAAATTCAAAACTGTTTTATTACAAGTAGCAACTAAGAATGTGTAATCAGTACCAGGTATGGGAGTGGGGAGGAGCCAGAATCACTTAGCCAGCTCATCATACCATAAGTTCCTTCTCAAGCTATTTCTTGATCATTTAACCAGCTTCAGTACCTGGATGGGATTGATCTCATCTGTGCACATTTCATTTGTTTACCTCACTAAATGTCCTGTCCCTTCCAAAAAATCTGTTCCTTTCTACATTTTTGCTTATTCATTACATTTTCATCATTTCATCGCTCCATACCAATGAAAAGGATGACCACATTCCTGTAAATTTTTATACATGCAGACACAGGCTGTGTCCAGAAGTGACTTGAAATGTCATTGCTGGAAAAAGACTTCAGCCCTGGTCTGGGTGTTAAGTTGAATGTGCTGAGGCAGAAAGTGAATCCACTTATATTTTCTTCTCTGTTTTTCTCTCTGTGCTGCTAGGCTAGAGCCTCCATTTCCTGCCTTGGTACCAAAGTCTTGCTTGGTAACAGACTCAGCTGTCAGCAAGCTCCTGCTTTCAGCGTCTGAGTTCCAGGTTCCTGGATTAGATGAACTGGGTGGTGTGACAGCCTCATGCCCCCATCCACAAAGTAGCCCTCCAGAACAGAAAGAGGTAAGTGTAAAGTGCTAGTGGGGTCAGATGACAGTGCCACAGATGTTCATCAGTGACTACAGATCACGTGATAGGTACAGGTGGGCCCCTGCGTATCTTTACTTACCACCTTTAGCTTCAGCTGAGTACTGGAGATTACCAAGACGAGATTTTCTCTTCGGCCACTAAAGGATACCCTGGATCTCTTTTTTTTTTCTCTTTTTCTTTTTTTTTTTTAAATCCTCATCTGAGGACATGCTTATTGACTTTAGAGAGAGGGGAAGGGAGGGAGAGCAATATCATTCAGCTGCCTCTCGCACGCTCCCCGGTCGGGGACCAAACTCGCAACCTAGGCATGTGCCCTGATCAGGAATCAAATGCGCAACCTTTCAGTCTACAGGACGATGCTCCAACCAACAGAGCCACACCAGCCAGGGCGCTGTATCTTTTCATCTACATAGTTTTCTGGGTCCTTTTTTCTTGATGACAGAATTGAACATTGTTTAGAAAATTGGACCACAGAGCTGCTTCATGCATTCAAAGAAGATGAGTGAATGATGGTTTATTTCGGTTTTGTAACTTCTGCTGTCTCCAGCAGATATTGATAACTCAGTATCTGAACTGAATGTATAATTCTCTTTTAATAATATAAAAGAGGGTAGTTGCTGAAAACACTGGTAGCAGGAGTAGGAGGGGAAGCCTTGTCATAAACTACTTATTAGAGTGATCTCTAAACCAAGGAAGTGTGATATCTTGAGGGTTAAGAAAAGGGACTTATATTCAAAATGTCTTACAACTTGACAATCTTTCTTTTTAACCCTTAAAAATAGGCTGAGCAAGAGAAGAGGCCAAAGAAAGTCTCACAGATTCGCATCCGGAAAACCATTCCTAAGCCAGACCCTAATCTTACTCCCATGGGCCTCCCTCGACCCAAAAGGTGAGCTCTTTCTCTAATACACATAACTTCGCTTTTTTGGAGAATTGTTTGGCATACTGTAATGACCTTTTAATGATCATAAACTCTGAGCTATTATACTTCTAGGATTTATCCAAAAGTATTCATTGGCAATGTGGGCACAGATTCGTGTGCAGAGATATTTTAATGCATTCCTAATCATTTGTATTAAGCTCACCATGCCTGGCATTGTGCGGTCCCTTTGGATGCAGAATCTCTGTTTGTCCTTCAGTGACACTGGGAGGTAAGCACTGTTGTCATCCCCAGGTTTAGGTGAGGGTGCTCAGGCTCAGTGGGTAAGGAACCTGTTGGGCCATAGCGTCAGTCGTAACACAGATGGTTTCTGTCTCACAGGGTCTTAGCTGACCCCTAAGCTCACAACATTCTGCGCACAAAACTAGGAAGGGACCTAAATATTATGAAGAAAAGATGTTTAAACTTTTTTTTTTTTTTTAAAGAAAATGCCAGATCCATGTAATGGTTTATATTATAACCTTTAAGGATTTGGTTTCTAAAGGTTAGTTTTTTATGATAGAGGCAATTGCTAATCCTATAAAGGGAAATGGGAAGAAAAAAGATTGCCAAATTATGTACTTGTCCTGATTCCAAATTATGTATTTAGCCTTATTCTAGTTTTGGAATTATATGTTACACAGACACACTGGAAATTTAAACATTTCTTAAAAAAGAGTTCTAGAGTTATATTTTCACATGGTAGACCTCACTCCTTCATTTCTCATTGGCAATTAGAAGCCTGACAGTGGTCCGTTAAGTCACCCAAGGTAAGTTATTTAATAATCTTTGTGAGCTTCCAGAACTTTCTGTAAAATTTAAGAATTCCCAAAGCTTAAAATTGCTGTACAGTCCAATTCAGAAAAAATGTACTGTAGCTGTTATGTTGCTTTACACAACACATATACAATAAATAGTTAACTAGTACTATGATCATGATTGATGTTTCACTTTCCCACATAGTTTTCACCTTAATGTATTGTATTTTTATCTTACAGTTCTATTATTGATCATTCTACCATATGCCTTTTCAAAAAATATTTAAAAAATATTTCAGATACCCTAGGTTGATCAGTACTTATTACTATAATGAAATAGGATTCAGAATCAGATGTGTTCTATCTTGTAAATAAAATTTCTGAAAAACCTTGTTTATATAAATAAGTAGTTGGGAGTGGAGAGTTTTAATATAGTAATGATATCCTAATCCTTTCAACTTCTTTCAGATAATATACTAAAGAAAATCACAGTATGATCTATCATGAAATTATATTTAATGATTTATCATTTGATTCTTTTTGAAAGCAAAAGATCAAAAAGCACTGACTTAGATAGGTTCTGCTACCCAGTCAGGGTTTCAGTGTTTGGGAAATACACCTAAAAGATCTGACCAGTAATTACAAATACCTGATAATCTATATGTTTCTCTTTCATTTAGAGGTACTTTAGTTAAATCTAGTATAATTAAAGGGACTGGAAAAAATAAGATTTTAATAAACCTTTGCCTAAGATATCTTTTGACAAAATACTTTTATCCAAATAGTCTTTTGTCAAAAAAAAAAACGTTAAAGTTGCAGAGTTTAGTGCATTAAATTTATGGCAAATTCTTAACATACAACTTAATTGGCAATGATAATTTTTATTTTCAAACCCATCACCCAAGTCATTCATTCTTCTTTTCTGTTTTCCAACTTAAGTAAATGTGTTAATTTGCACCTTAAAGAAAGTTATACAAACCATGGAGACATAAATTATGAAACATACGTTGTAAGGCAGATTTGTAAAAGCCGTAAGTCAAATTTAAAATCAGATATAAGAGATATAATTAATTTATCCATTTTAATGCATTATTAAAACAACATGACAATGCTATCTCTCATTACTGAATTTATAATAAAGCAATGTACTGTGGGGCTAAAATCGAAAATTATGAACTGAAGAGTATCATAGAAGCATGATATTGCTTCAGAAAATGTATACATACCTAAATCAAACTCTGCTATTAGACTTTAGAAATAATTAAGGCCCTGGCTGGTGTGGCTCAGTGGATAGAGGACCAGCCTGTGAACTGAAGGATTGCCAATTCGATTCTCTGTCAGGGCACATACCTGGGTTGCGGGCCAGGCCCTTGGTTAGGGGCATGTGAGAGGCAATCATGCAGTGCTTCTCTTGCACATTGATGTTTCTCTCCCTCTCTTTCTCCCTCCCTTCCCCTCTCTCTAAAAATAAATAAAAAAATTTTTTAAAGAGAAACAATTAAGCATGTAAAAAAATCAGAAATAAATTCATTAATTTGTATAAATCTCATGATTGCTTCAATATTTATTGTAGGAGAAATGACAAACCAACTGGCATAGTAGCTTATTATGGAATTTTTGTTGTTAGCAGGAAGTAGAAGTTACAACATTTTATAGAGGTTTCAGAGGAATAAAAATGTATGTGTCCTGTATAAATTAATGCTTTAGTCATGTCTTCCATAAGCATTTGTAAATGGGAGACATAGTTCCTCAGAAACAGAATTTGAACCCATCCCCAAATGCCTGATGTTTTGTCTTTGGCCTTATTTATAGCTTTCTTCTCTGTAGATCAGAGGATAAAAGCCATCGTTACTTAAGCAGTTTGGTCATCTTAGAGATTTAGTGTGCCCTGGCCATTTTCTAAGCCAGAAATGAGATGCCATCAAAAATTGTTGCTGTATTCCTGTTAGGACATATCAGCACATCTCAGCATCAAGATCCTGCCTTATGCAGAGAATTTTCAGCGATAGCTCCAAGCCTGCCTTCCTCGTGACAGAAAATGCAGCAACTTTTCCTATAAAATGCATAAACTTTAAGTGGTGAATTTACCACAATTTCATCATAAAATGACATGGCTAAAACTAATCTTGGAGATTCAACTCCTGATTTTTGCCATAAAGCCAGTGAGTGACAGAGCTACAGTTTAAAACCTGTATATCCATGATCTTCTCAGTTCCTGTTTTACCATCAATCTTGTGACTTTGGGTGTATGTGGGGTAGACATTAGGTAGTAGATCTACTTTAGCAGTGTGGTAGATGCATTATCTTGCTAATTTTCCTTTTAAAAACAAATAACAATGCACAATAAATATTAGTTTTTATGTGCATCAGTAAATGGTCAGGAGAATAAGGAATCCTTAGAGACCAAAAAGTAAGCGACAGTAGCAATCCAGGGGAAAAAGAGGTCAATAAAGCCAGCTTTTGCTTGGAGAGCATTCACAAAACCAGGGTTACTCTAAGATTAGGTTCTTTTTGTTTCTTTAAAGATTTTATTTATTTTTATTTTCAGAGAGGGGAAGGGAGGGAGACAGGGAGAGAAACATCAATTTGCGGTTGCCTCTCTAGCGCCCCCTACTGGGGGAATCTGGCCCACAACCCAGGCATGTGCCCTGACTGGGAATTGAACTGACGATCCTTTGGTTCACAGGCCGGTGCTCAATCCACTGAGCCACACCAGCCAGGGCTAAACTTAGGTTTTCATTGGACTCAGTACAGACAAAGAAATTCAAAATCTATGCCATTACTAAAATGAGAGTCTAATATGAGATACACCCACAAAGGGCTGTGACCTCATTATGAACCAAAATTAACTTGTGTTGCTCCCTTTCCTCAACTCCCGAGAGGACAACAAAGGAAATTACTTTCCCCAAATCCTGTCACTGGGTAGAGGAAAAGAACTTGCCTTTGAGAATTAACAGCCACAAGCTAGCCTTCTCACAGATTTGTATCCTGAATACATGTCACCAGGAGACTGACAAAAACCTTAAGCTCAGAATTTAGTTTATAGTGATCCTAGTTTGGTAGTGCCTTCAAGCTCTTGACAGTAACAAACACATAGCTTCTCAAGAAGTCTACTGCCAGACTTGGCCTTAAATAAAAGTTAAGGGAATGTAAAACAACTTCCAATAAAATAAATCTCAAAGCATGGGGGGGAAACAAGGTTCCTTGCACGAATGCCAGTGGAAATAACAGCAAATCAAATATGTTTAGGGAAATAAACTACTGTGTGATTTCAACTATATGACATGGTTTTTTTTGTTGTTACTAGAATAACACAACCATATTTTGAAATAGCCTCAAGATGCTTCCTACTAGAAAGTCCCAGCTGTTATAGCTTAGTGGATTGAGCGTCGGCCTGCACACCAAAGTGTTGTTGGTTTGGTTCCCCAGTCAGGGCACATGCCTGGGTTGTGGGCCAGGTCCCCAGCAGGGGGCATGCGAGAAGCAACCACACATTGATTCTCTCCCTCTCTTTCTCCATCTCCTCTGTCTAAAAATTAAAAAATAAATAAATAAAATAAAAATTTTTTTAAAAAGAAGATGCGCGTCCTACTGGAGGAAAATCAAGTCATAAAAGCAGGTCAAGGGATGGACAGATCAAGGAACCACTGGATGGAAGACACTCAAGTGTAGACTCTGCCAAAGCTACTCTGTGCAAGGTGACATCTCCACAGAAAGTGTCTGTGCTTTTGAGCCAGTCAGTGTCATCTCGCCATGTCTGGGAAGGGAAGCCCCTCAGAGGAAGGCAAAGTTTGTAGAGGGCCCAGGAATTCCAGAATCAGAGCTTGGCTCACCAACTTTCACTTCAGCTCAGAAGCTGGACACGGATACATCTGCTCTAATTTGCAAGTCAGAATGACTACCTGGGAGCCTAATCTTCCAGTTTCTGATTGCCCACCCGACATCCTTAATCTGATGTAGCACTTGCTATTGTTAAGCAAAGTAGTTGTTGTTTCTTGGAATGCCCATGCTAAATCACTGAAAAATCATATCCCTGTTATTTGTGTATAATTTCCACAAGCATGTTCTTTGATGAATTGGAATTGAACCAAACTAAACCTCAGTTAAGATTTTCAGAAAGCCAGTAAGAAACTAAAACATGATGCCAAAAAGTTAATTGCCATGCTCTGCAGTATCCTTTTCTTATCTAATATAGGTTCAAGGCATAGAAACTTTGCAGTAATTTGCTCTTTCATGATAAAGTTATTATGTTCTCTGAAAGTAAGATTCTACTGAGAATGGTGACCTGAGGGTTGAAGCTACTATCTTTTAATTTGTAGCAAAAATTACGGTAACAATAAAAAAAAATGAATTGAGTACACTCATGAACAAATAAATAAAAGGGTGAATTTGTGGTGTATGAACCAGGACTCCTTAAAAACTGATTACAGGTCTAAGGCAGAAAATATACACGATGAACAGTAAATATCTTGTCATACCAGAAAGTGGTAGAGATCTCAAAGACCACTAGGACCATGTCAGTGAGGTTCAGGAACCAGTTGGGACTCCCACTGGCCACAGATGAAACAGCCTGAGTGTCAAAAAGAATAAAAACTAATAGATTGAAGCACATCAAATATGTTAAAATCCAATAGTTTGTAATGATACTTTAAAATAAAACTCATTGGCTGTATTTGGACGATATTAGGGAACCAATGAATTGTTTTGGAAACTGATAAATAAAGGGAAAGAACCAAGCATGTGACCTGCTTTTCCTGTGCAAACTGTACCTTAGGGTTACAAAAAAATTGATGAGCATAAAGTTTCTATTTAGACAGAAGAATTCTACCAAATGAATAAAGAAGGAATGATAGACTATGACCCTTAACGAAATAATAAATATAGTCAGTGTTTATCAGTGGCTATTAATATCACAAAAAGGGTGACAACAGGGATTGTATCCCTGGCGATAGAAGTAAACGCCACCACCTAAAAATCTTAGCAAAACAGACACCTAAATCTGATTATGCCTCTATATCTAGTTGCTAATCTGTAAGAAATACCTATAGTATTTCCTATATGTTTAGGTCAAAGGAACATGTTAAATGACACTAAGTAGATGAAATCAAAAAAATCTCAGCTGGAGGATTTACAGGCCAAATGGCCTGGTTTCTTCAACAAATAAATTACAAAATAAAAAGACAAAATAAAACACTAATAACATAAATTGGGACAGTATTGATCCAACCCGGAAGTTCTGGGACTGTGTGTTGTTTGGGAGAAGGGTAAAAATGTTAAGGTACTCCACTGTCTAAGTTGAGAGTGCTCATAAAATTCTTACCAACTAGCCCTGACCGATGTGGCTCACTTGGTTTGACGTCATCTCACAAAGCGAAAGGTTGCAGGGTTAGTTCCTATCTGGGGCAAATACCTGGGTTGCAGACCTGGCCCCTGGTTGAGGCACATGCAAGAGGCAACCGGTTAATATTTCTCTCACATATCGATGTCTCTCTCCCTCTTTATCCCCTCCCATTCCCTCGCTTTAAAAAATAAATAAAATCTATTTTTTAAAAAATTCTTGCCAACCACTAAAAGAATAGAAGAATGTATAATTTCCAAGCCAGGAAATGAGGGGAAAAAAGAAACAAAGAGAGGGGGACAGTCAAATAAGGAGAAGAAAATGAAGCTATAAAATAACATGATATATATGAATTCAGCTCTACCATTCCCAATCCTTAGAAATAAACTCAATTTCATAAAGTTGAAGAATGGCAGCCAGGAAAAGAAAATCCAGTACATGTTCACATAAGACACATCTAAAACATATTATAGAAAAGTTGAAAGTACTTGTATACACATGGAAAGAACATAATTAGAAAGCCAATCATCTCTTCTAAGAGAGCATGACAAATTTATTTTGTTCTCTTTTCAGGTTAAAGAAAAAGGAGTTCAGCTTAGAAGAAATATATACAAACAAGAATTACAAGTCTCCTCCTGCAAACCGGTAGGTACATATGAGTAGGAAATAATATATGGGGAGGGTTTCTAAAATGTAAATCTCCAATTTTTTAACTTCCGAAAGGGTATGTTCAAGGTCTTCCAATGTTGGGTCTTGGAAATTACTAGCATTGATATTTTTAGTCCCCAGCACTTGAATTGCGGTCGGTGGTGGAATGGGAAAGGAATGTGTATTGGGTTAGGTAGGTAGACAAAATGTAGTCTCCTTTTAGTTCATACTGGAGTTTTCACTAAATATGCCGGCTGTCTTCAGGACTGCTTATCATCGATCTTCAGATACAGGATTCCAAACTCAAATACCAAAAAGGTTTCACTCGGCTGCCTTTGGGTCTGAATTCAGTTCACGTCATTAAACATTTAAATTCCTATGGTGTCTAGGATGTAGCAGGAGAGTTCTAGAAATTTATTCAAGACAAACATTTGCTCTAATACTTTTGTACAAGACTATTTATTGTAGCAATACTAAATAATATGAAAGGACTGGAAACAACTTAAAATACCCATTAATAGGATTCTGATTAAATTGTGATTCATCCTTATAATGGAATACACAGTATAACCATTTAAGAAAACTAATCAGATACCTGTGTATCCAATTGGAACCGTCTTAGTTATTGATAGGCCAGAGAGGGACAGTGCATAGAGCAGTGTACATGGTTTGCTATGATTGGCGTAAGAAAATAAATAAAATGGAGGATATGGGCCTTGGTCCAGCAAACAACAGGCCAGATCCAGCCAGTGTTCTGTTTCTCTTTCCCTTTTGAATTTTAATGGCCTGTGAACTAAAAATGATTTCCATGTTTTTGAAGGGTTGTCTAAAAACAAACAAAAAATAATACATAGCAGAGGCCCCTGTGGCTCATTAATTTTAAAATGTTCACTTATCAGGACCTTTACGCAAAAGGCCATGTCTGTACATTGAATGAATGACTTTTGGAAGGATACACAAAAACCTGGTGCTGGTGTTGCCTATCAGGGGTCGGTCTTATTTTTTTCTTTACCCTTTTGTCCAGTTTCAGTTTTTTTACTATGTGCTTCTAGTACCTATTTGTGTGTGTGTGTGTATAAAATTTTTAATACAAAAAATAGATACTGGCCAGAGGAAACAATTGAATAGGATTTGTTGATGCAAGTAACTTTCAGACCCTGTGGACTAGAGGTATTGCCACGGTGAGGGTGTGTGGATGATTCTGTTTTCGTATTTTGCTCTTAGGTGTTTAGAGACCATCTTTGAGGAACCTAAGGAACGAAATGGTACTCTAATTTCAATCAGCCAACAGAAGAGGAAGCGAGTTCTAGAATTTCAGGATTTTACAGTCCCACGAAAGAGGAGAGCTCGTGGTAAGGTCAAGGTGGCTGGCAGCTTCACCAGAGCCCAGAAGGCGGCACTGCAGAGTCGAGAGCTGGATGCCCTTTTGATACAGAAACTAATGGAACTGGAGACCTTCTTTGCCAAGGAAGAGGAACAGGAGCCATCATCTGGTTGTTGAGAAGCAATTTGGTTTGGGGGTCTCAGTGTTAGGTTTTCTGGGCCTCCTTAGAAGAGGCTGCCTAATTTTGCCCTATGCCCAAACCACTCTGAATGCAGTCCATGGATTTTTACCTGTTTCAAGGTGCAACCTTTTTAGAAACTGGTGAAGGAGGGTCCTCTACTTCTACTGCTGAGTACAGAACCTCAGGAATGCTCCCTTTCTCCTGGAAGTGGTCCTGAATGACATCTGGCCGCCTCCTCCCACACTCTGCCATCCACAGGAGGAAGACACAGCATACCTTCAGTAACACTAGGATTCCAAGGACTCACAGCATTTGCACGTCCATGTGAAAGTTCCACGTTGTTTACGGTGGTGCTAGACCAAGATTATTTAGAGACGTTGCCTAGGGAGGGGGACCTGGTGTCCTGTCTTGTCCTTTGTGGTCTCACTGGCTCATTTCAGTAGTTGAGTAAAGATGAGCCTGTGGTGTTTCTAATCCCTTGAGTCCGTCTGCCCAGAACCTGGGGTGTGTGTATGTGTGTGTGTGTGTGTTGCTTTTTCCCATCATTTTTTTTTCTCCCTTCTGTGACTGTGGGTCACTAGTGCCACAGGAGCCCGTCCAGGCCCCATTCGAAGTAAGTTGCACTTTTTAATGTTGTGGTGTTATTTTAATTTGTTTTATTTCCTTTTCTTTTTAATTGCTGCATGTTTGGAGCCTTTAAATGTGATTTTAAAGCAATTTTTTTAAGACATCGAGGAGAAAGACAATACATGTCTTCAGAATAGATGGTAGACATTTGACCCAGTTCATCAGTGCATGGTATGGGACAGTATCAGTGCATGGTATGGGACAAAAATATCTCTTTGGTGGAGAGATATTTTTCCATTCATGTGTTTCAAGCAATCCCTTCCCCATCTCCACCTTCTAGTGTAATTCATTAGAAGGAGCACTTTTTTCATCTGGGTTCTCACTCTTGCCCCCTAAGTAGATGTATTTTAATGATGGAAGTAAGAGCAGGTTTCTCTCCCAGTCATTTAAAAAGTGTGAAGGTTCAGTGTGGTCTTTTAATGGTTTTTTTCTGAAATGGTGTTGGTATGTAACACAGTTGGGTACATCAGCTTGGGTGGTGATAAAGACCAACCCATAGTGTTTGCAACTGTCAGAGCAACCTGCTCTTGAGTGGAAAGAGGTGACAGAACATGGTTCAAACTCAGTGATGCATTCGTGGTGGGATCACGAAATTCCACGGCCAGCCCCTCTCTTGAGGACACCTCAATGTACTCTGGGCTCCTGGGTCAAACCTACTGGAAATGTAGAATGCCAGGGTTTGCTGAGCTGCTTCTTTTGTGTCCACAGGAGTCTGGGCAGAAGGATGCTGTGTGGGTTAGCAGGCCCAGAGGTTTCACTCCTTTTCCACTAATCCCTGTGCTCCCTCACCCTGCTTCCCCTGACCTCTTTCCCTTGTGTTTTTTCCTTTCTCTCTCTCTTTCAAAACAAGAGTTCAGACAATTAACATTCCTTGGCTGGTGAATGGGATACGAGACCTAGCCTCAGGACATTTCTCACCTCTTTCCATCCTCATAGGAACCACTGCGGGGAAGCAGCTGCCAGTGGGAACTGTCCAAGCTCCAGAGACATTTTCAAGTCAGTCTGTTAGAGGAGTGAGTGGTGCCGTCCTGGAATGTGTCTCCTGGGTTTCTTTTGTTTCCCCATTTGTTAGTGGGTGGGGGGATGGGGTGGGGTGGGGGGTCTCTATGTGCCTTTCCTTTACAGGTTGACAGTCTATGCCACACTGGAGCAGAAAAACTGACAGCAGGAAAAAACGAAGTGCCACATCTGTCTTCTAGGCCCACTGCCTCAGACATAGTATTTAGCAAGTTAAATACACACCTGGTAACGCACCGAGGCTTCTAAGACCATGGCCAAATTGCATTAGAAAAGAGCCAGGTTTCCACGCTGGCTCTGAACGATGTGAACCAGACTCTGTCGGTCTACATCTACTTTGCCCAGACTGTATAGACACGACCTGTGTCACCTCAATACCTCTCCCTTCCTGGGACTGGGTTTTTAGACACTAAATGCTTCTCTTTTTGCTTTAGAGACTGGGATGACTAATACTTTATGCCCTTGTACAAACGTTTTTAGGGAACTACTGCTGGACAAGCTTGCAAACTCCCAGTGAGTCAACAGAGCCTTGTTTGCCAGTATAGATGAGTCAGCAGTGTGGCAGTCATGTCATCCCACAGACTGAAGTTGAGGTGGGCACAATTGTGGTATCATCAACATTACAGATATGATTTCAAGTTTGCCCATTACAAGGGTCAGGAGCAGTGATTTGGAAAACTGCCATCTGAGAAGGCAGAACTGGAGGAAATGGAGACTGGGGCTCCTTCGTTTTCCTGGGAATGTGGGAGAAAAGCTGCTCTAAGATCAGCCCTTTGTGTCCTTGAAATTCTTGGCATGCCCTCTGGCCAGGGCCCTTTCCCTGCTTCAAAGTTAGGAACAGGTCCCCATTGCAAACTTGAAATTGCTTACCTGAAGATGATAGACGGGTCCTAGCCACGCGTAGCCACACCTGTCTTAACATCTATTTTCACCATTGGCTTAACCAGCTCCAACGGTGTCTGTGGTCCTTGGAGCCTGAAGGAGGCGTTAGTCAGCGGCTGGCACACCACCTGCCCAGAGCTGTAGGGGTCTGGCTCTGTGGTGGGAGTTGGTACAATTTCTAAGTTTGGGGACTTCCTACCAAAGTGGTGGGGAGATGGAATTAACTATAACTTACTCAGCTCTGGTTTAGTGCTATTGAGATGGGAAAGAGGAGAAATCTCAGGTTCAATTGCAGTTCTGCCCATCAGTTTTTCACTGAAACTTTGAACTATGGGTTTTTTCATCTTTTAATTTATAACTACATTTGCCACCCCCACCCACCTTCCCCTTCTCTTTTCTTTTGGTCTCCTTTCCAGCTTCATTTCTTCATACCTCATCACTTTTTAAACCAGATTATGTCCACTTTTTCTTACTGACCTTACTGAGAGCTACAGCTGAGGGAGGTACAGTGGAAAGACATGTAGCGTTTGCCTTATTGGAGCCTGAAAAGCTCAGAAACTCATGCTGTGAATCCCAAAACTCTGCACTCCTTCAAGAGCTGTGAAAATCATGACATTGTCACAATTTTGTCTGGAAGTCTTTTGAGTGGGTGCCAGAGCCAATTTGAGGTAAATTCCAGATCCCATCCTCCAGGCATGAACCACCCTCCCCCACCCCCTGCACCCAGCCCTCATGGTTCATCCCCTGCCCGCCCAGCCAAGAGCAACACAGTGTGTGTGATGGGGGCAGCAGATCCCAGGCTGGTGCAGCCTCATGAACGCAGAGCCAGCATTCATCTCCGGGTTGGGATTCCATCTCGTAATCAGTGCCATGTGCATGAGCATCCACAAAAGACCTACTTTTAGGCAGTAATCCTTTTCTCCCGTTACCTGGGGGTGGGAGGGTATATGCAGTTGGTGCTTTTTAAATTCCCTTGTTTTCTTTTGGTAAACTTACCCCTGGTATCATGGAAAGGACCTCTTAAACACCACATTGTGGGTGTCTGTATCCAAAACCTAAATAATTGGCTAGATATGTGGAGTAACTTTTCCTGAATTCATGCAAGGGAAGGGCTCCTTAATCATAACTGAACTTATATGAAAAAGCTGGGTGGTGAGGAAGGCTCAGTGATACTAGAATCAAAACTTAATGCCTAACCACAAACTGAGAAAGAAGCAAAGCCCATTTTGATGGTAAAGCGACAGTCCCCAAATAGTCCACCATCTAGCACAGCATACTCTCAGATTTGATGCTTATTCATTGTATGTCTTTACGAGTCCCTCTCTGGTGCTGAATTGGATTTGAATTCTTGGTGAGAGGCCTCAGCATCTTGGGCTGGTCTGGGCCAGTAAATAGCTGCCTGAAGTGTTTATATATTATCATGGTCAATAGTTCAGTGACATTTTGTACATTTTTTTGGTAACATTGGCATACATGATGCCCCTGCAGTTCCTTTTCCGTTTGGTAGTTTGTGCCTCTAAAATCCCCACCGTTGTGTGTGTTAATTTATGAAAATAAAAATTTTTTGAAACCTTTCAAATAATTCTCAAGGCTGTTATTTTATTCTTGTGGTTTGGCATTAATAAGTTAAACTTTTACATGTAATGTCATGAGGCTGGGGCTAGAATTTCGTTACTGTTGTCCAAGAATCCCCCAGGAGCTACTTTTAGTGTAATATCTTCACTTTGACTGCATCATGCAAACTGCACATACCAGTTTCAGACAAATAAGCTACTGCTATTTATGAGTTGCTCCTCTGCTCCTGTTGTATAAAGACCGCTTTTCCTGGGACAATGAAGGTGGCCATGATCACTATGGTGAACTTAGACCCACAGCCTAGAGGTCATGCACCACATTTAGGTCTGTAACACAGCTTTGGGAGAACTTTAACA
Source organism: Mormoops blainvillei (assembly GCA_004026545.1). NCBI lineage: Eukaryota > Metazoa > Chordata > Mammalia > Chiroptera > Mormoopidae > Mormoops > Mormoops blainvillei. The sequence goes on along the minus strand of PVJD01000358.1, from coordinate 199,267 downwards.
ATATTCTCTGAGAAGCCAGGAGCTGGAAGTGAGAAAAAACGAAATTTGTCAACACAGAAGTAGCTGAAAGCTAGTCCAAGGTGTATCAAAGGTGTCAGGGTGCAAACAAGAGGCAATGAACTGATCGATGTTTCTCTCCTCTTTCCCTCTCCCTTCTGCGCTCTCTAAAAATAAACAAGATTTTTTTTTAAGAGGCCAAACAAGAGTACACATTGCATAATTCCATTTTCATATGAAATTTAAGGACAGGCTATATTAATAAACTTAGAATAATTGCCTATGGATAGCAGAGACTGTAAGAGTGAGGGGACATTCTGGGATAATGGTAAAGTTCTGTATCTTGACGGGGTTAATGGTTGTGTGGCTGTACACATTTATCAAACCTCGTTGAATTATACTTAAGAATTATGCATTTCTTTGTACAAACATACATGTAATCTCTAGGGTAACCATCAAAATATTAATACAGAAATTATAATTAGTTAACAGATGGGAAAGAATGAAATAATTAAGAAACTTGATACATCCAAAAGTAGTTGAGCCCTGGTTGGCATAGCTCAGTGGATTGAGTGCCCGCCTGACAACCATATGGTTGCTGGTTGGATTCCCAGTCAGGGCACGTGCCTGGGCTGCGGATCAGGTCCTCAGTAGGGGGCGCCCAAGAGGCAATCACACATTGATGTTAACCCCTCTTTCTCCTTCCCCTCTGTCTAAAATAAATAAAATCTTTTTTTAAAAAGTAGTTGAGAAAAGAGAAAAAGGAATATAAAACAATTTGGTTAAATAGAATGTAAACGTAAGATAGATTTAAATCCAAACCTATGGGTAACAATGACTAAAAGCTTCAATTAAAAGAAGACTGTCAGACTGAAAACAAGACCCAATAATATGCTGTTTACAAAAAAACATGCTGTTAATATAAGGACACATAGAATTTGAAGACAATAATGGAAAAAGCCATACAAACACTAAACAAAAAACACAGCATAGCTGTACTAATACCAGATATCGCTAGACATTAAAACTAGGACATTCATGACGGTAAAAGGCAAATCCAGCAGGAAGATGTAACAACCTAGAACTGCATCAACTTTAAAATATGTTAAATAAAAGAACTAAAAGGAGAAATACACAAGTGTATATTATAGTTCGAGGTATGAACACCTTTCTCTGCACTGGCAACGCTGCGCCAGGGCCCAGGTTAAGCACAGCGGGAGGGAGCTCGTTCCACTCTTACCCAATCTGTCTCTGGAGACGTCCGAAGCCGACGGCCGGTGGGGCGAGTACCAGCTGTGGGGAACAGCTCAGTCGACTCCACCTACACGCCCCCGTGTTCCTTATTGGCCCCGTGAGCTCCAGGCTCGTGACGCCACAGGCGTGCGCCTCTCGTGCGAAAGGGGGCGTGGCTCACCCTGAAGGAGGAGACAAGATGGCGGCTTCCGTGGGGCATCGGTACCTGAGGTTGCTACGCGGGGTCACGCCGTGGCGGAGCAGGTACAGTGCTTGGAGAGGCCGTCTCAAGGAAGGGGGCGGCCTGGGCCAAACTGGAGTCGGGGGAGAGGGATCGTTTCTTTATCGCCGGCTCCCCCTGGAGACGGAACCACCCACCACCTTGAGCTCAGGAGCAGGTGGGACTACCGCCGCATAGGGCGGTCCGAGTTTAACAGCTGGAGTCTGGTCTAAGCGCTCTCGCTTTGCCCTTTCCAGCTAGGTAAAAGCGCACAAGGTACAAAAAAAGAAAAGAAAAGAACGATGGAATAAGCCGCGTGCCCCGACTAGAGTCGAGGCAGGACTAGATGCCTCTCTCAGGTATTCGTGCTCTTGGAAGGGGCGGTGTGATGTGGGAAGAGTACTGGACTGGGAGTCGGGCGGCTTTCACCTTGGATTCTTGTCCCTTGAAGCAAAGGGTTTGGATTCTGTGATCTCAAATTGGGGTCTTAGTTACCCGGGTGACTCCCATCTCTTAGGTTCTTAGAATTGGGAAAGAGACCCGAGGGATCAGCTCTTTTTGGAGTTGGTGAAATTGAGGCCCTGGGAGAGGGAAGGACTTGCTCAGTTTCATCCAGCCAGTTTGCAGAGCCAGGACCCCGACCCGGGTATCTTTCTCCTGCAAGGACTTTTTCCTCAGGCTGCGCACCGTGTGAGCATTTATTATTATTATCCCGAGAGTATCAAGTGGGAGCACTTGAAACTCTCGAAAAATGGATTAAAATATTGGTAGCTGTGACTCAGAGTCAGCTGCTTGGTGTCATTTCAGAGAAGGAAGGTTTGAGACGCACGATACTTTTGTGTTTCCAGCAGGGTTCGTTTTATGGGCGTTGACCAAAGCTTTCTCTATGTATGACCTGAGATGACCTATCGTTGTAATTTGGAGGAGTTAAAGGACACTGAATTTGGACTGAGAAGGAACAAAAACTGTCATTGGCCTTGACATAAAAGCTTAACTCCCCTATTATTAACTATTCAAAGATGGTGTAGGTCTCTTCAGGAGGGGGTTCTGCAGCGCTGTGGTAACTGTTAGGATCTGGACAAGGGGGCGTCTCTGTGGTTTCAGTGTTATGAGGTGTGCTGCTTGGGTCAGCCATGAATTCTTCTAAACCAAAGACTAAAAAATAACACTCTTAAAGTGTTTTTTTAAGGAGGAGGAGGAGGGTGTACTCACTCACTGTCATAAAAGGGGGGGAAGTCACACTTTAGTACCAGTATAGGTAGAGAAGACTAGATTTAGGTGCAGTGATTGGGAGGGATAAGGATTGGGTACAGTAAGATGTCTTAATTTTCAAAGATATTACATATCAAGACAGAAAGAAACTATGTTGATACAAAACACTACAAAGATAACAGGTTCTTGAGTTTTAAGTAAAACAGTGCCTGTGAGACATATAGATAAAAGCCTTATATTGCAGGGAAGTTTTTCAGTAACTGGGTGATGTGTGACAGGTGATAGACCAAAGAGAAAGCAGGATCCTGGGTGATAAAATTAGGGCCATGTTTCCCAAACTTGTTTGATAAAAGAATGGGGTGGATTTTTAATTAGAAATTCCCAGATACAGCCCCACCCTGCTGCCAAATTCAGATTCAGCAGGTGTAGGTTGTGGCCACAAATGCCCCAGATAATTCTTAGGTTTAGGCAAGTGTGGGCATGGTACTCGGAGAGTGGTTGCTTGTGTAAGACGTACATTCAGTAATATTTAGGGCATTCCTACTACTGCAAATCATGGCGCCAGAGACTGGGGAGAGTGGGGCGAAAGAGAGGAATTAAAAGATATGTTTGAAGTAGCCCTTGTTTTTAAAGAACTTTACAGTTTAGTAGGAGAAAGAGGAAACACTCTACTAAATAATATAAGGTAGAATGTGAAGTAAGGCCATCAAGAGGCCTGCCAGTCATTTTTAGGACAACTGTCACAGCTTTAGAAAGCAGGAGGGAAAAAAGAAAAAAAAAAGAAAGCGGAGAGATATAATAACCATAGTTAAAATGTTACCATCAGAAGTGATGTTAAGAATATTTTTATAACTACGACAGCATGGGCACAGAACAGTCAGCATGGACAAGGTCAAAGACAGTTGACATGGCCATCCCAGTGTGTGCCAGATGAATATCAACTCTATTACTTTATATATTTATATATATAGTAATATATAACTTTTAGTATATAGTAATATAAAACTATTACTTTTTTAAAAAAATATTTTTTTAAATTTATTTTTAGAGAAGGGAAGGGAGGGAGAAAGAGAGGGAGAGAAACATCAATGTGTGGTTGCCTCTTGTGTGCCCTCTGCTGGGGACCTGGCCCACAACCCAACCATTTGCCCTAGCCTGAGAATTGAACCGGGAACCCTTTGGTTCTCAGGCGGGCACTCAATCCACTGAGCCACATCCACCAGGGCTACTATTACTTTTAATATACATAGTAATGTATAACTAGGTGCCAGGCCACTGGGCTGAGGGTTTTACATGATTTGTTTCCTTCTTAATGAGGTGTAGGTCCTATTTTTACAGGTGGAGAAACTGAAACGTGGAATTAATTAAGAAAATTCCTCAGGTCACACAGCTGATAAGTGGCAGATCTGAGATTTGAGCCACACAATCAGACTTGAGCGCTTAATCATGGGCTTTAATCACCTAATGTGAGGAAGCTTGAATGATCCTCACATGTAGGATACGCCCTGTGAGTTCACCATGTGGAAGGGATATCTGGTTGATTTTATCCATTCATTGCCCTGGGGCTTAATCTCATTGTTGAGATTGTAGTCCACTGAGAAGACAGACAAACCCCTGCATTTATACAGGTATACAGACAGTGAACAAAGAAGTGAATATATATAGAATCTGTTTCTTTCAGGTAGTGAGAAGTGCTAGGAAGAAAAATTAAGGAAGATAATTAAGGTGTTAGAGAGTGTGAGGGGGGCAACTCTTGGGTACAAGGTGGTCAGGAAAAACCAAACTGAAGAGGAAATATTTGAGCGGAGAACTGAATGATAAGGGAGTGAGTGACACAGAGGGGTAATGCCCAGTAGCGCAAACAGCAAATGCAAAGATGTGGAAGGAGACACAGGTGTGGAGTAGCAAGAGGAATGAATGAGAAGGAGAGACAAAACAGCGGGAGATCTGAGAGTTCAGCAAGGACTGATTACATACGGTCTGGTCTTATTTTCTGTTTTGAGAAGATCACTCTGACTGGTTTGTGGTGAATAGGATTTGGAAGGGCCAAGAGTAGCACAGGGAGAGTAGGGTGTTGCAGCCATGGGTAAGATATCAGGTCGCTTGGGCCACGGTTAGAGTACAGCATACCTCGTTTTATTGCACCTCACAGGTGTTGTGGTTTTTTTGTTTTGTTTTTTTTTACAAATGAAAGCAAGACCCTTTACCAGCAAAGAGATTACAACTTGGATTATTGCGATATTTGCTTTATTGCGGTGGTCTGAAACCAAACCCGCAATATCTCTGACGTATGCCTGTAATAGTCGTGATTAGAAGTAGGCAGATAAGGATATATTTTGAAGGTACAGTCTTCATTCTCTACCAGTGGATTTAATATGGATAGTGAGAAAGAAGGACTTAAGAATGAGGCCTAGGGTTTTGACCTGTGTAACTAGGTGAATACAGGTGCCTTCTTTTTTTTCTTTTTTTTAAGTTATAGTAATGCTGCAATGGTAACAGGTAAACCCCAGCATCCCGGTGACTTAACATAGTAAAAGTTTATGTCTGGATCTTTTGAAGTCCCAGTGGCTGCTTTTGATAGGTGGGGCAGCAGTGATTCAAAACCCCGTTTCTTTCTATCTTTAGCTAAAGCATGACCTCCCAAGGTCTGCATGTTTCCATAAAGCAGGCTGAAAGGGGAAAGCCTAGAGCTGGATGCTAGGGAAGCTTGAATGATCCTCACATTGGTTAGAACTCAGCTTCATGGGAAATGTAGTGTCTTGGGTGCCCAGGAAGAAGTGGGTTGGGAGACATCTGGCTAGTGTCTGCCACAGATGAACAGCCCTGGGGGAGGAATAGGTTGAAGAAGACTTAGAGTGGGTCGGGAATTTATGTAAACTCTGTTGGATCATAGTGGATTTATTGGGTAGCCAATTTGAAATAGGGATCTGGAGGAGCAGTGAGGAAATTCATCATTATTTAGTTATTTAAAGATCGGACTAGATGAGCATCTCTAGGAGGAGAGCACAGGCAGAGAAGAGGTCTGAATCCTGGCATGGCACCAGCTTGAAGTTAGGGAGAGACCAGAGAGGTAGGAGGTAAATCGGGGTCCCAGAAGCTAAGGGAAGAAGCAGGCAAGGCTGCTGAGGAGGGCAGACCCACTCAGCACAGGCAGACCCACTCAGCACAGACCGCTGCAGTGTGGTGCGTCTGGTCATGCTGGGTAGCCAGTCTCCTTCTATCTGTACCTCCCGAGGCACCCCCAACAAGCCCTGCTCAGCAGTCTGGAAGCATTCTTTTGTTAGTTAGGGGGTTCAGCATTCATTCGCGAGCAAGCATTGTGTAGCAATGTACAGAACACAACAATGTACCCTTCAGTCAGTTGTTACCCTTTTTCTAATTCTGTTTGGAAGGCAGGGTTTAGGCTTTTAGCTTTTGTGGTGGGAGTATGCAGTCTGACATATGAGCATTGTTCAGTGCTGAAAGAACGTTCATATTTAAACATACTCTTTGTGTTCATAGCTGCACATCTTTCTGGCCTTAGGAGTGGTGATTTTGGCTCTTTTCCATTCAAACCTATTTGCTTATAGGAGGATCAGATTCATCACATTAGCCACATTTGCACCATGCTGTAAGGGTGTTTTTAAGACAAGGAAATTTCGTGTGAAAAAATGAAGGTGCCTAAATCTGATAATGTTTACAGGATAGCTGTATAAGATATAACTACTAAATATCCATGAAAATAAATATTATTGTATGGAAATCATAGATACAGTTTCATTTTCCACAAAAGTAACGATTTAGACATTTATAATAAATTATTATTTCTATCATAAAGGGCTCTAAGGAAAAAAGAAACCCTTACTGACAAGGCTGTAGTTTCTTTACTTTAGATTTCAGGTCAGTATTTGGGGAAACTGAAGTGCTGTCTGAACTGAAAGTGGGTTTGCTCTTTAATTAAAGGGAGATCCAATTGTTACCTAAAAATTCATTAATGCTTTACTTGCTAGTACAGTCACTTATTGCCACTGGGGATGTGTCCAGTTTCCTCGGGGGAAGATGAAACAAACTAAATCAGAAATATTTTCTTAGAGCTTAAAAGTTATGAAAATCATTGGTAATTCCTCAGAATGATTAAAATCTATTTACTCTGTCAAAGTAGCTTTTGTGACAAAGTAGCCACAAAAGATAATCCAGAAATTCTACACTAGTTGAGTCTTCCAGACTTGAAGTAGGTTAGAATAGTTCAACATGGTTTGTTTGTGGCCTTTTTTCCAGGACAACCATTTAAAATTTAAATTTTAGCCCTGGCTAGTGTAGCTCAGTGGATTGAGCGCCAGCCTGCAAACCAAAGGGTCACAGGTTCGATTCCCCAGGCAGAGCACATGCCTGGGTTGCAGGCCAGGTCCCCAGTAGGGGGCGCATGAGAGACAACCACACTTTGATGTTTCTCTCCCTCTTCCTCCCTCCCGCTCTGTCTAAAAATAAAATCTTTAAAAAAATAAAATTTAAAGTTTTAGCCACGTGCAATAATAGATTATTTAATGAGCAGAGGTTAGATGTTTACAAGGCTATGTACAGCTCTTCTTTTGTGGCAGAAACATGGGTTTGCATAATAGTGCTAGCTTTACTGATTATTATGATCTTATGCTTAATTAAGAAAAAATTTTTTTTATTGTGAAATAGTTTCAGACTTACAGAAACATAAAAATAATACACAGAATTCCCATATACCCTCTTGCTAGATTCCCCAGATGTTGACTGTATTTGCTTTATTCTTCTTTCTTCCTCTCTTTCTCTTTTTCTTTTTAAATTGATTTTTGAGAGAGAGAGAGAGAGAAACATTGATTTGTTGTTCCAGTTACTTATGCATTTATTGGTCACTTTTTTGTATGCGCCATGACTGGGGATTGAACTCATGACCTTGGAGTATCGGGATGACACTCTAACTAACTGAACCACCCAGCCAGGCCCTCTCTCTCTCTCTCTTTGGGTGTGTGTGAGAGATAGATAGATAGGTAGAGAGAGTGTGTGTGTGTGTACTTTTTTCCCTGAAACACTTGAGAGTAAGTTACAGACTTGTTACCCCTTTACCTTTAAACATTTCAGCTTTTTTCTTACAAGGACATTTTCTTACATAACACAGTACAATGGTCGAGACCAGGAAATAGTGCTGTAACACTGACCCAATACTGTTGAATCTAGAGACTGTATTCAAATTTTGCCCTTGATCTACTAATTTTTTTTAATTTTAAGAAAAATGTTTAATGGTTCATTTTTTGCTTGATTGTAGCCTCCATCACTGTGAAAACACTGCCCTGAGCCATTTCCTGCAATCCTTAAGGAAGCTTCCTCTCAGAACCTTCTCTACAAGTAAGTAACAACTAGAGGCAGTGTTGGCCTCTCTGTGCTAGTTTGCTTATTAGTAAATTGGGATAAACATAGCACCTATTCCATAGAGTTTTTGTTAGGATTAAATGAAATCGTGCCTGTGAAGTGCTTACAGTGCCTGCCATGTAGTTACCACTGAAGCATTAGCTATTATTATTGTCTCATTGTTTTTACTGGTGGCATAGTAGCCTGTTGTCTGACTATACCATTTAGTGTTGGGCATTTGTTTCTAGTCTTTTTCTACTACAGGTGATTCTGTGGTAACATATCTTTGTGCATCTCCAGGATATATTTGTAAAGGTAGAATTACTGAATCAAAAGGTTTATGCATTTTTACAATTTGGTATTTACGCCAAATTGCTCTTCAGAGAGGGTTATCCCAGTTTACCCGCATATAAGCAGGAAGTACTCATGAGTACATCGGTTCCCCACACTATGGACTATTAACTTTTTTGATCTTGTAAGCAGCTATTTGAACCCCTTTGAAAATATGTATTGTCTGTATTATCTAAATACCCTTTTTATTCATCATACTAAAAGCTTATTTTTAACTTCTCAAATAAGAGTACCTTGGGAATAAAATGAGATGGTTAATGAGAACAGAAATAAAAAGCTTATCGTAGTTAATAGGAGCACATCTGGATGTTGTTTAATTGGACTTGCGTGCTGGAACATGTAGGAATCACGTGAAAGATGGAGGTGGGGAACCTCAGAAATGAGGCTGTAGTCTTGGAATTGCAGAAAAGCTGTGCTTTCATAAAGTGACAAACCCAGCAGAGCAGTGGTCAGGAGTGGAGGGTGCGCTATCCTTAGACGAGGCAAGAGGAAGAGATCTGTACTTGCAGGAAAGACCAGCGCAACACACAGCATTCAGTGGAGTGGGACTAGTCAGCCTAGGATCTGGGCTCAGTGCAGGGAGGATACAACAGTTTTCTCACCACCAAATATTTCAGAAAGAGAAAAATTTTTTTCTTGCTTTTTGACAAGTCTTTCTTGGTCGTCAGAGGTAGAATATTTAGTTATCAAGTAGTTCGGGTTCATTAGGAATAATTAGAAAATGGAAGAGATTAATGACATCCTTACTTGCTCATTAATAAAAAACAGCAACAGCGAAAACATGGAGGCACAGCGATGTAAGGAGCAGGATGATGGCCTTTCATTGGAAGTCAAGGCATATGAAGGGGGTGCTCTTAGGTTTTGCACAGGCCATTGAGAATTCAGCTCTTAAGATAATCGTTTTTAAAAGATTATTTGTTTTTTTAGACAGAGGGGAAGGGAGGGAGAGAAACATCAATGTGTGGTTGCCTCTTACGTGCCCCCCTGCTGGGGACCTGGCCCGCAACCCAGGCATATGCCCTGACTGGGGAATCGGACTGGTAACCCTTTGGTTCACAGGTGGATGCTCAATCCACTGAGCTATACCAGCCAGGGCAAAATACTGTTTTAATAACAGTTTTATTGAGATAGAATTCACATACTATAAAATTCACCCTTTTAAGCATATAATTCAGTGGGGGGGTTTTTTGTGTATTTACAGAATTGTGCATCCATCACCTCTAATTTTAGAACATTTTTATTCCCTGCTCACCCCTCCATGAACACATGACCCATAAGTTGTCACTCCCCACTTCTCCCCAGCACCAGGCAACCACTAATGTACTTTATGTCTCTGTGGTGTATTTCCTATACTGGATACTTCATATAAATGGACTCACACAATATACAGCCTTTTGTGGCTGGCTTCCTTTACATAATGTTTTCAGGGTGCATGTTGTAGCATGTGTCAATACTTAATTCCTTTTTATTATCAAATAATATTCCACTGAACAGATATATTGTGTTTTGTTTATCCATTCATTGGTTGATGGATATTTGGAGTGTTTCCATTTTTTGTGTTATGAATAATGTTTCTGCTGGACATTCTTGTATAAGTTTTTGCATAGATGTATGTTTTGCTTTCTTTTAAGGTATATACCTAAGAGCAGAATTGCTGGGTTATATGGTAATTTTATGGTTAACATTTTTGAGGAACTGACCAACTGGTTTTCAAAGTGGCTGCCTCATTTTACAATCCCACCAGCAGTGTATGAGTATTCAAATTTCTCTATATCCCACCAACATTTATCTTTTTGATTATAACCATCCTAGTGGGTATGAAGTGGTATTATACTGTACTATGGTTTTGATTTGCATTTCCCTGATTACTCGTGATGTTGTATTGGTTTGCTAGAGCTGCTGCAACAAAGTATCACACATCAAGTGGCTTAAACAACTGTAATTTATTCTTGCACAGTTCCGGAGACTAGAGATCTGAGGTCAAGATGTCACAGGGTTGCTTCCTTCTGAGGGCTGTGAGGAGGAATATGTTCCCTGCCTCCCCCCCAGTTCCTGATGGTTTGCTGGCAGTCTTTGGCTTCCTTGGCTCATGGGAGCATCACCCCAGTCTCTGCCTTCGTCTTCACATGGAGTTCTCCCTGTGGGCGTGTCTGTGTCCAAATTTCCCCTTTTTATAAGGACACCAGTCACATCGGATTAGGGCTCATCATGATGACTTTATTTTAACTTGATTACCTCTATGTTACTGGGGTTTAGGGTTTCAGTATATGAATTTTGGGAGGACACAATTCAACCTGTAACAGATGTTGAACATTTCATGTGCTTTTTCGCCATCCGTATATCTTCTTTGAAGGTATTTTTTTAAAATCCTTCGTACATTTTTAAATTGGGTTGTTGAACTGTAAGAGCTTGTGAGATTCTGCATTTCAGAATAGTGGTGTCCAATGAAAATTGGACTTGCATTGTTAAAGCAGGATCAGAGAGCCCTGGGTGAGGCATGGTACCTGGCTCTGAGTCCTGGACCTGTTCAGTAGCCAGCTGGGCAACCTTGATTAGTTTCTTGACCTCTTTGCTATTCAATGTTTTCTTAAATTCTGTGACTGTAGTGGCAGCTGAGGTACAGTGCATTGTAGTTTCAGTAAGAAAGATGCTTGTCCCTTGGTAATTGATAGAATTTAGAGACAGAAGGGTCTCAGTAATGACTCAGGGTTATACCTACCTGCGCGATCCCTCCAGGGTCCAGTCATCTTTACTGAGGATTTCTAAAATGCATCGACTTTTCCTGGCCCTCTTGTTGGCGCTGCGTTTGTATGACTCGCTGCTGTCCCTTTTCCCAGGCTCAACGTTTCCCTGTTTTTATTGTTGTTGTTACAGATACCAGAAAAGTCCATACTGCCCCTGCTCGAGCCTTGTTCCTGTTGCGCCCCCTGCCCTTTCTGTTTGTGACTGGCAGCGGCTATGCAGGTTACCGGCAGTATGAGAAGTATAGGGAGCGAGAGCTGGAGAAGCTGGGATTGGAGATTCCACCCAAACTCGCTGGTCACTGGGAGGTAGGAATAAGATGGAACCACCTTGATTTCTCATGTAGCACAACTACCTGTCACTTTGCAAATGCTCCACAAGTTTAAATGTTTAAAAAGTGAAATGCGCTTGCCTGGAGCTGTTGTCTCCAATGGGCTTTTGGCCAGATATAGAGATTGTACCTTCAGCGTCACGCCAGGCTCCCCTTCTGTCTCCACACCTACCCTTGGTCACCCCAAGGGCTCTGAGTAGAAATTTCCTGCTGTGGAAATCCTCAGAGTTCATGCCTTATACAGGCTGGGGCTGGCATCCTGGCTCTTCATGCCCTTCTCAGCCTGAGCATGAACTGAAATGGTTAGACTTTTGGGATGTGGATAAGTTCTCACCAGGAACCAGACTGAAATAATCAAATTCCTTTATTGTCATTGCTCAAAATACTCCCCTCACAATAGGGCCATGTGATAAGGGGCAGGTTTCAGTGTTGTTGAACCGCGCGTGATGCATAATGAACTGTCTTACCTGTTCCTGGGGCCCAGGACCATTCCTGACTCAGAGCAGACATTCAGTAAATACCAAAATTGAATACAAATGTGTAAGTTTAAAAACTGCCGCCTTTGCCACCATAATTTAACAAATGAAAAATTTGAACTATCAGTAGATCTTGGTAGCCCGGGCAAAAGAGGGGGTGCAAGTAAAGATACTGTGGTATCTGGAATGATGCGTTGGGTTTCCTCACGAACCCCTCCATATTGGTAATTAGCTCAGCTAAATCCAGTGGCCAGGGCATTTGACTCCTGAAGGTGAGTCCCAGTGTGCTGCTCAGTAGCTGTGTGAACTAGAATATGTCACTTTCACCTGGTCCTCCGCGCCTTCAACTATAAAACAGTGGGTTGGAGTGGAATATGGCTCTGAGATTCCTTCCAGCTCTAACATAGTTTATCTAGGAATTGTTGGCGTTACATGCTACGTATTATAGGCTTCCTCCCAAAACCCTGTTTTGACTTTGGTTTTGACCCTCTTCCTCCATCAGAAACCAGTGTAAGGATTTCATCTGATTTCCAGCAGTCCTGTAAAACAGTGACTTAGTCAGCTGGCCGTGCACATCTAGATGTGGCCATTGTCCTAAGGAGTATCTGCCCCTGTGCTCATGTGTCTACCATTTGGCCTGTTTGTATGCCTTGTACTTTATAATAACCTGCTTCAGACCAAGAAAAACAAAAGGTTTTCAGTTTTCTAGTATTATACCACAAAATCATTTGGTGAAGGGTAATTGCATTGTATGTGAGGCACACTTTCAAAGCATGCTATACTCTTTATTTTCCGTGACATTAATGATTTCCTCTGTAAACATAATCTTTTCCTTTAGTAAAGTATTTGTGAGGCTGATCTCATGACTGCACTCAAGTGTTAAACCCAAACTGACTTCTTTGTCCCCAGGCATTTGTCAAGCTGACTCACCCTGTGACGAGCTTGCATGCTTTCAGGAAATCACCACTCATCTCAAAGGTATCCCAAGAGACTCTACATTTGGAAGAAATTTGCTGCTTCCAAAATCAGAAAATACTGATGTCAGTAGTTTTTCTTTGTTTGTTTGTTTTTAGCATCCACTGTTTGTGTAATTTGGATTACTGCCATATATGAGTCAGTTCCTGAAAGACAGTTGTTTGTAATGAGGATGGTGTCGATTAGCTCCTAAGTTCTAGGTCCTGGACAAGTGACAGGATACTGGAGTGGAGAGGCCTAGTACAGCGTGAGGCCTGAAGCCCCTATTGGTAAAGAACTGGACTTAAGTTAGATACCATTCTTTTTTTTTTTTTTTTTTAAGATTTTATTTATTTTTAGAAGGGAAGGGAGAAAGAGAGGGAGAGAAACATCAGTGTGCAATAGACACATCGATAGGTTGCCTCTCACACACTCCCAGCTGGGGACCTGGCCCACAACCCAGACAGTGCCCTGACTGGGAATCAAACCAGTAACCTTTCGGTTTGCAGGCCAGCACTCAATCCACTGAGCTACACCAGCCAGGGCTAGATACCATTCTTTTGGTTGAATAAAGTGGCCAAGCACCTGCTCCTGATTGTCAATTAGGGGAAGTGACCTGGGCTCCGAGTAGACATTATAAGATTTCAGGGCAGGCAGCAGGTCGTAAGAAGGAGAGTACAAAACTGGCAGCTGGGGGCTGGATCTTAGTCCCACCCCTGACCCCACCTTATCACTGTGATCTCGTATGAAAAATGAGATTGCACTAACCTGGGCTAATCATTAGAATTGTTAGGGAACTTTATTTTTTATTTATTTATTTTAAAGATTTTATTTATTTTATTTTTAGACAGGTAGAGAGAAAAAGAGGGAGAGAAACATCAGTGTGTGGTTGTCTCTCATGCACCCTCTGCTGGGGACCTAACCCTCAACCCAGGCATGTGCCCTAACTGGAGAATTAAACTGACGACCCTTTGGTTCACAGGCCGATGGTCAGTCCACTGAGCTACAGCAGCCAGGGCTGTTGGGGAACTTTAGATATTGTGGATTCTTTGGTCTCATCCCGAGAGTTTGAGCAAGGCCCAAGATCTTTGTTTTTAAAAACCCCCTAAGAGCCCTGACCCATGTGGCTCAGTTGGTTGGGCAGCCTCCCACAAAGCTAAAGGTCACCAGTTTGATTCCCGGTCAGAGCACATGGCTAGGTTGTAAGTTCAGTCCCACGTCGGGCACGTATGAGAGGCACCTAACTGATTGTTGTTTCTCTTGTACTCAGTGTTTCTCTCCTTCTCCTTCTTCCTCCCTTCTCTTTTCTCTAAAAATAAATAAAATTTAAAAAAATAATAATAAAACTCCTTAGGTGATTTTTGATGACAATCCAGATTTAGGAACCATGACAAGATGAGCTATAAGATTCCCTTCAGGGCTTTGTTTTTAAGTGGCACATGAACATGCCTGGTGGTGATTTTGCTGGAGTATAATCCCTTCATATCCCTGAAATCAAGCCTGACATCTCTAGAGCTGAAAGAGAAGACAGGCTGGTAGTTACTGCTGAGATGAGCCCTTGGGATCAGTGGCACAGTTGAGGTAACTGGATGATTTTTTTTTTATCAGATAGCATTTTCTGGATTTCCAGGAGACAGACGTGGGTCAAGGGGCAGGTGGTGTAACCTTTCCCGCACATGAAGCGTTCCTCTTAGCCCCTCTTGGTCAGTATTCCAGCAGGAGGTCTTTGTTCCACTTTCCCGTTTGTAAATAAATGTCTGTTGTGCCACAGAAACATTAGTTATGCCCCTGTATCAAAACTCTTGAGAGGATAGTTGTAATACTTTCCGTTGAACAGCATCCCACAGTTTTTCTGAACCCTTTTGGTTACAGCAGCTTGCTGAGGTGGGCAGGGCAAATGTTAGAGCCACTTTACAAATGGAAAGACTAGTTGGTAGCAGAGTGGTTTCCAGAATAGAGATCTGCTGACGCCAAATCCCATGCTCTTAGAACAGAATCATGCTACTAGTAAAAGTTGCTCTTAGTATAGAAGTTACACAGTGACAGCAGGAGACGGAAGTCTCACTTGCCGTCAGGGTCTGTTGTGTATTTGTTGCCTCCGTGCTCTGAGGGCTCTTACTGGTTAAATGTCAGGTGCATTAGAGCATACTGACTCGAAAAGTTGTCTGTGATAATGCAGATAAGAGTTCGTGTTAGGCCTCCTTTCCGCACTGTAGCGCTCTTGAAGAATTTTTACCAGTATCTTTCCTTTATTGAAATAGAATTTCTTTTTTTGGTAGCAGTATAGAAGAAACCATAACGCCATTTATGTTATATATAAATTATGTTATTTTCCATATGAACAGCTGTAAACCTGCTACTGCGCACTCCTGTATTCTGAATAACCTGACCCTTATCAGATATGTTTATTTGCAAATATTTTCTCTCATTCTGTGAATTGTCTTTCCATTCCTTCCCTCTTCTTCCCACTCCCAGTACCAGTCATTTTTTATCAGGTATTAATTAGGTTCTGAAAGGATTCAGAGGTGCTGGGCAAAGGTCGTGGTCAAGAATGTAGAATCTACACTGGGCCTTCTTCAGTGGTATTTACATCACCACTCATGTTTGAGATCCTTACAATTACAAGAAAGGCAGTAGTTGAAAAGCACAGAAGCTGCCAGTACGATAGAAACCCCAGGGACACTGCCTTTCTTCACACTGACATACTTGTAATAACCAGTAGTTACCTCTTTAGAACACCCCAGCAATGCCTTTAGGGGTGAAATCCTGTATCCATATCCAGCTTGGCAGCTCCCCTTCACTGAGTTCCTTCTTTTTTTCTTTTCTTTAAGATTTTATTTATTTGCCTTTAAAGAGTGGGAAAGGGAGGAAGAAAGAGAGGGAGAGAAACATCAATGTGTGAGAGATACATCGATCCATTGCCTTTCACACGCCCCCAACTGGTGACCTGGCCCACGACCCAGTCATGTGCCCTGACTGGGAATCGAGCCGGCGACCTTTCGGTTCGAAGGCCAGCGATCAGTCCACTGAACCACATCACCTAGGGCTGAGTTCCTTTTTCACTGGTACAACTAATGCCATTTTGGAGTCCGGGATGTCCACTTTCTCACTCTCTTGATAAAACCTTTTTTTTTAAATCCTCACTCAAGGATATTTTTATTGATTTTAGAGAGAAAGGGAGGGGGTTGGGAAGAGAGAGAAAGAAACATCGATGTGAGGGAGACATCGATTGTTTGCCCCCATACGTACCCTGAGTGGGGATCGAACCTACAACTTGGGTATGTGCCCTGACTGGGAATCGAATCGGCAACCTTTTACTGCATGTGACAATGCTCCAACCAACTGAGCCACTGAGGCAGGGCTTAATAATATCTTTTTTTGTTTGTTTGTTATTTTATTTTTTTATATTTAGACAGAGGGGAAGGGAGGGAGAAAGAGAGACACATCAATGTGTGGTTGCCTCTCATGCGCCCCCTACTGGGGACCTGGACCACAATCCAGGCATGTGCCATGACTGGGGAATCAAACTGGCGACCTTTGATTCGCAGGCCAACGCTCAATCCACTGAGCTACACCAGCCAGGTTAATAATGTTTTTTGATGCACAACAGTTTTTTAATTAATTTTTACTTTTATCGCCTATGTTTTTGGTGTCATATCCAAGAATTCATTGCTAAATCCAGTGCCCTAAGGATTTTCTTCTGTTTTTTCCTAAGAGTTTTATCCTTTTAAGTTTCGTCCTTTAAGTTTTATGTTTGTCTTTCATTCATTTTGAATTAAAATTTTTGTATGGTATAGGATTAGGGTCCTGTTCCACACTTCTGCATGTGGACATCCAGTTTTCCCAGCACCATTTGTTGAAAGACTGTATTCTTCCTACTGAATAGTGTTGGCACACTTGTGAATCAAGCTTATTCTCTTTTAAACAACAGAAGTGATATAACACTGATAGAATATTGGAAAACAGGGAGGGCGCTCATAATTCCCATCCCTTCTCATCATGACTGTGGTTGTATAATCATGGGCTTTATTTCTTACACATTCACTTCCTGTCTTTGTCTGTTTTTACATGGATGTACCTGATTTGTATCTTGCCCTTTTTACCTTATACATATTGCTATACGTGATGATTTTTTAAGACTGCATGAAAGAACTGTAAGTGGCCCTGCCACCACAATTGATTCTGCTGCAGGGGTGGTTTTTGCCATTGTGAATAATGTTTTAGAGCACATCTTTGCACATAGACCCTTTCCTCAGGATAAATGCCTAGGTAAAGAATTGTTGTCTGAAAGAGTATGGACACCTATATGGTTTACACCTATATGGTTTGTACTATGTGTTTGGCTTCTAAAACTATTGTACATTTGTGGTTGACATTCTTGAGTACATGAACTGCACTAGATATTAGCAAAACAAAAGTTGTCATCGATGAACATGATTCCTCTCTTCTTGAGTTCACTTATTCATTCAACAAAACTTTGAACTCCTGTATGCCAGGCCCTGTTTAGATGCTGAGATCCACTCATGGACAGAACCAAAGTTTCCGTCCTTGTTAGTGGGTGATACAGATAAGAAACAAATGGAAAATTGGACGTATTACGTGGTTGAAATTCCATGGAGAAAACTTACAGGTGAGGAGCACTGATGTCCCAGGCTGGGACTGAGGCAGTAAGGGAGGGAAGGCCTCACTCAGTGCTGCAGGGGCAGAAGGGTGAGCTGAGGGCCATCCGAGGGGAGAGCAGTCCAGGCAGCGAGGGGAGGCTTGAGATGGACAGCGTGTGTTCCTCACTGTTGAGGGAGAGCGAAGAGCCCATGTGGCCAGAGGTGCAGAGGGCAGGGAGGTAGGAAGGCGGGAGGACCTCATCACACCAGCCTGTCTTCTGAGTGAGGGTTGAGTGACTGGGGTTCTGATCTCATCACTCTGGCTACTCTGGAGACAGACTGTAAGAGAGCTGGTGTGGAGGGAGGGGGCGCTTGTTGGGAGGTTCTAACAGCATCCTAGCAAAGAGAAGGCGGGGATGGGGTATCAGGGTGGGAGCGATGGAGGTAGGGGGAGGGGACTTGATTCTGGATGTTTTGAAAGGAGAGTGAACAGGATGCACTGATGGATAGGATGGGGGAGGGGAAGAGAAATGGGAAATGAGTTGTGATTTTTGACTTGAGTAGATAAGAGGGGTGTTGTGGCTCTTTGCTGAAGCCGGAAATAGGGAATGTCAAGACTTTGGAAACTTTATATGGTTTGTAATTTGCTTTTCTTTATATGAACCCGCTTCGGCATTTCTCACATGTTTATTCTCTGTTCATATTGGCTCAGAGTATTTATTAATCTAACATTTAGACTGAGCAGCACAGAACAAGGAGTCCGTGCCCTCAGACCCAGTCAGGACACATGGACTCCCTGCCCTTTGAGCAGGAGCCACGAGCAGTAAGAGCACCAGGAACAGAGGAGACACTTCTGAGAGTTTTTTCCCAGGAACTCATGTGATGTCTTGGCAAAATTTGGGGTTTGTGGCCAAAGCTCCTGTTCATTCGGGCTGCCCAGACCTGGTGCTCGGTCTCTGGGAGGAGGGCAGCTGCCGCAGGGGCCTCTCCGGAGAGCTCGCTTTGAGCGAACGGCGCAAGCAGGATGGGAGGCAGCCAGGTGTGCCTGGAGCCGTGGCTGGTTCTGCGTTTGTGTGGCTCTTGTGATTTCAGATATGCTGTCCTCTTGTCCCCACAAGTCAAAAAGGGGGAACTAGACCTTCCTAAGTACTTCTTAACTGGAGGGATGGGAGATACGTAGCATCTGTAAACCTGAAGTTCCTGGGTGATGTCAGGTGTGTTGGGAGAGTGCACAGCTGTGCAGCATGGTGACTCCAGGGTTTCCTGTGAACATCTAGGTGACTTGAGTTCCACACAGGATGACCTCTGGCGACAGATTCCCCATGGTCTCTGGCATTTTCAGTGTGTCCTTTCCTCCTTGGCCTGAGAACAGAAGAGCATGTGGTGAGAATGCTAGCCTGATGGAAATGGAGGGCCCTTTGGGAAGAAGCAGTCGACATGGCCCTCCTTCTGCAAGCCTCGGAGGTGACTCCATGGTGGTGGGAAGGCCTGCGGCTGCAGAGTGAGCTGGGGCTGGCAGCTGGCCTTTCCCATCAGGCACAAAGAGCTCTCTCTGGAGTATCCAGTCTGGAGTGGGCACATAGAGGGCTGATTACACCCTGGCTCAGTGGTTGGGTCCTGAGTTCCTACGTGTGAAGCAGCAGCAGGTGTGTGGGACCCCTTGAGAGCAGGCCCGGCTCATTCTGCCTCAGTGCTGTGTGGGGAACAAGGGCTTGACTTTTTCTCCCTAGTCATAGAATTTAAATGGTTTTCTGTAGTTTAAAGCCAGGTCTTCCAGTTCTTTTATTGTGAGCACTTGAACAGAGGAGGAGAGTTGAGAGACCGTTGTTACCCACATACACACCCTTGATTGAACAGTTCTTAATGGTTTTTCATATCTGCTTTATCTCTGTGTATATATTATTTTTCTCTGAACCATTTACAAGTATATTGCAGACATTATGAAACTTTACCCCTGAATACATCAGTACACTTTTGAGCATAACAACATAGTTTCGTTCAGTTTAGCCTGGCTGTGGGGGGGCTTGCGGGGATGTCGGTGGTGCTGGGGGAGCAGCATGTAGACAGCAGGCCTTAGTCAGGAGCAGCTGGGGTCCACTCACTCATTCCCTGCGTTGCCACCACTTTTTTATTTCTTGCCTCAATTTAGAATTTTTTAAAATGTATGGAGCAGCATTCCAGTTCATATGAAGGTATAAAGACAAACCAGCCCGACCAGTCCCCCACATCACCCTGTGTGCTGGTCCCCCTCCTCTGCTATCCGGAACCCCCTCAGCCTTCACACAGCTGGACTGTAGTGAACATGTTCTGCACGTTTTTAAACTTTATATAATTACTATAATTTCATCATTCTCATCTATAAATTTATAAATAAATTCTCATCTGCTATTAACTTCCTCATAAAGTTGTTAAAATGCGAATGATGTGTGTGTAAACACCTGGTCCCATGCTGGCATGGAGTAGAGATTCAGTAAATAGTATATTTCTTCTCTAATAGATGTTGATAAAACAGTTGTGGATGTTTCAGTGGGCAAATAGGTTGGCAGGGAAATCGAGCTCCCTGGCTGCTCAGGCGCCGTTTACTTATAGCTCAGCTCCATCCTCAATGAATCTCTGCTGGTTCTAGGACTGGAGGTCTCAGAGGATCTCAGGGCCCCTGGCTTCCGCTCCCTGTGGCAGCCACTCCCCCTGGTAGCCCAGGCCCCCTCCTTCCCCTTGGCGTTCCCCTCACCTCCCCCAGCCTGGGGACAACTCTGAGCCTGTACCACTTGGGAATGCCTCCCATTGGCTTTGAGCAGCCTGTGTGGAAGAGCAGAGGGCTCTCCCTGAAGAAGACGGGGCAGGACAAGGCTGAGCTCAGGGCCGGCAGGAGTCCAGGGTGGCTGGCCGGGAAGCTCTCAGGGCCCTGCAGGGAGCTCGCCTTTGGGCTCGCTCCACTTCGGAGCGCCTCATTTGCTCCCCCTCCCCTTTTTTTATTTTATTAAGCTGTAAAACACACACAGTAAAATTCACGCATTAAAAAAATTTTCAATTACAGTCAACATACAATAGTCTTAATGTGTTCAACATAGTGATCCGACATTTATATAACTTACAAAGTGCTCACCCTGCTAAAGTCTAGTGTCACCCACCTGACACTGTAATATAGTTATTACAGTATTATTGACTGTATTCCGTATGTCATACTTTCCATCCCATTGACTATTTTTATAACTGGCAGTTTGTACATCTTAATCCCTTTCTTCTTTTACCCATTCCCAAAACCCTCCTTCCATCTGGCAACTATGAAAATGTTCTCTGTATCTGTTAGTTTGGTTTTTGGTTGGTTATTTATTTATTTATTTATTTATTTATTAGATTCCATATATAAGTGAAATCATATGGCATTTTTCTTTTTCTGTCTTTTCAGTTAGCATAATAACCTCTAGGTCCATCCATGTTGTCACAAATGATAAGATTTCATTCATTTTTATGGTTGAGTAATATTCCATTGTACACTTTTCCACATCCATATCCAATCGACTGCCAGTGGACACATAGTTGCTTCTGTATCTTGGCTACTGTAAATAATGATGCAGTGAACAGAGGGGTACGTGTGTCTATGTGAATTAGCGTTTTGGATTGCTTTAGATAAATACCCAGAAGTGGAATATGGTAGTTCTATTTTTAAGTTTTCGAGGAACCTCCGTACTGTTTTCCGTAGTGGCCACACCAGTTTGCAGTCCCACCAGCAGTGCGTGAGGGTTCCCTTTTCTCCACATCCTCACCAATGCTTGTTTGTTGATTTATTAACAATAGCCATTCTGACAACTATAAGATGATGGCTCATTATGGTTTTAATTTGCATTTCCCTGATGATTAATGACATTGAGCATCTTTTCATACGTCTGTTGACCATTTGTATGTCCTCTTTGGGAAAATGTCTATTCAGATTCTCTGGCCATTTTTTAATCAGATTGTTTGGTTTTTTGGTGTTAAGTTGAATCAGTTCCTTATATATTTTGGATATTAACTCCCTATCAGTTGTATCATTAGTGAATATCTTTTCCCATTCAATAGGTTGTCTTTTTGTTCTATGTTGATGGTTTCCTTTGCTGTACAAAAACTCTTTAGTTTGAGGTTGTCCTGTTCTTTTGTTTTCCTTGCCAGAAGAGACATAACCCCAAAAAATATATTACTAAGAGTGATGTCAGAGCATTTAATGGCTGTGTTTTCCTCTAGGAATTTTATGGTTTCATGTCTTGTTTTTAAGTCTTTAATCCATTTTGAGTTTATTATTGTATACGCACCTTGTTTTCTTCATCATGCTAGAGGCCACCCTTCCTGGGAGCCACTGGAGGGTCTCTGCCAAAGCTTGGGGGCATCCGAGAAGTCCTGGGGGCTGGTAGGACTGCTAAGGAACATTTGTAAACACTGCTCTTCCTCAAGGGGCCCCACTGGCCCCCAGGGAATGAGAATTATCCAGAACACCTGCCACCCTTGTCCCACCTCTACCTTGTCTCCTGGTACGAGGCCGGGAGCTACAGTGGGTTGATCTGAAGGAGGAGGTCTGTCCACAGGTGTTGGCAGCCAAATGACCTGGGACCTGCGGAGCCTCTCAGTGGTGCTAGGTGGCAGTCCCACCCACGGGAGTAGAGCAAGGCAGGAAGACTAGGAACTGAGGACCCAGCATGGGTGGAAGGGGCTCATTCAGGGTGGGAAAGTATACTTATTAAAGTGTTTTTATCTTTCCCAGAAATGATTTGTCAGCTGTTGTCTGGAATCTAGAAGGCATTTCTCTACTGGAACATAGGTGGTGGAGCTCAGGTTAGAAGGCGGGCAGGGCTGATCTCAGGGCTGACCTTGGGCCGGTTTATGATCCTAATAACCACCCATCACTCCAGGAGCTTTGAGTGGCCATAAAGGAACCCTGGAGGATGGCATGAAGCTGCCTGATTGGTCATTTCACAGGGGAGCATGTTGGCGCCAGAGGCCACTCAAGAAAGGGGCAGCTGGGCTTTGACTCACAGACTTGTACTCCGCTCTGGTCTAGCGTCGGGCTGGGCCTGGTCTGGAAGTACGAGAGGCTTTGGGGAAGTTTCAGTGGTCTTGCAGGGTCTTTCTACGTCTGGCATTTCGTGCTGCTCGGATTTTGTGTCAGCATCTTCTTGTTCTTTAACTTCTTTTTATCCCATCTTGCGCGGTGTTTGCCTGGAGCTTTGGGGTGAGGAGGCTGACATCTCACTGGGGCCGGAACTCTGCGTGGGCCACCCGCCCCTCTGCTCCCACTGGTGCATTGTAGGTGTGGAACGTCACGGAAGTCCTTGAGGTAGGACCCTCCTCATTGTCTCCCCTCCTCCCCACTGTGGCAGCCCAGGTCTGTAGGTTGTCATGGAGAGGCTCCTTGAGCTGGACCCAAATGAGGACAGGCATGTGGGCTGTGCACCCGCCACTGTGACCGGCTCTGGGCGGCCCCGGCCCAGCTCGCCACCTCTTCACAGGCCCTCCAGGCTCTCTCTGCCCGCTGCAAACGCTGCTGTAGAAACTAACTTCCCAGCGGAAGAAGCTGGGGCTGGGTTTCTGTCCCGTAGCTGGAGCAGGAAGAATGAGCCTGTGAGGCAGCGTGACCACTGGGTGGCATGCTGCCCTGGGCCATAACCTGCCTGGACAGTAACTAGGCTCCCTTTCTTTGGTCGAATAGTGTTCTGTGCCAGACCTTCCCCCTGGTAAAAAATGTTAAGCTGCTTCATTCCATCCCACTTGGTGGGCGTGCGGGTGGGGTGCCGACCCCACAGGTTAGGGCTCTTCTATCTAGTGGGGTAGAAAGACAGGGCACATACGTATCACTTTGTAAACTGTGTGACTGTCTAACCACTGTACTGTACACTTGAAACTAATATAAAATAATATTGAATGTCCACCGTAATTGAAAAATACAGTTTAAAAAAAAGGGCAGGGCACGGAACTGCCCAACATGTTCTTCATCCTGTGTGTTCCGCCTAGGGGGTGGACCTCGCCCCCGGGTCTTCTTGGCTGGTCTGCAAGGGGGATTTTGCATGTCCGGGGTGTGTCTGTCTGGAGGAAAGGAAGTGGGGTGAGGGGCATCCTGTGTTTTCAGGATGAGGTGCGGGAAGGAGCAAAGACTCAGATACCTTCTGTCTCACATTCTCACTTGGAGGGCTAGACAGATCTCTTCAGTCCTGAGAAGCCAGCCAGCACCTGAAGGCCCAGCCTGTCCAGAGAGGCAGGTATGGGGGAAGGTTTGGATGGGGCATTGGGGAGGTAGCCACCCCAGGAGGCTAGCGCCTGCTGAGGACGGCCTAACTCCCAACCCAGGTAGTGTCATTGGGGAAGTCCCCTGACTGATCCGCAGGGAGTTGGTCCCCTCTCCCCCCTTAAAGGGGCCCCTGGGCAGCCAGGCAGGGCTAGGCTGGGAGGCGGAGCGAATCTCCAGTTGCCGGTGTCCGCCCTCCTGCCCCCGCCCCGACTGTCTGAGTGGCTGGAGCCCGAGTCCCCGCCCACCAACCCAAGGCTTTCCTGAAGGAGCAGCGCCTCCCCAGAGTCGGGTGCAGCCGGAAGCCGAGCGGGGACAGGACCACCTGCATGTGAGTGAGCTGGGCTCGTCTTCTCCGAGACACTCGGCTGGGAGGCTGCCTTCAGGCCCCGGAGAGCCGTCCAGCTCCCTGTGGTTCGGGGCACACCTTTATGGCTGGGAGCCTGAGGCCCTGGGCCTGAGGAGCCCACCCTAGTCTCGGGCAAGTTTTGGGCTTCCCCAGCCCGCATGGCAGTCATGGGGCTGGCTGGATGAGCTCACTTCCTCCACGTCCTGTGAGCATCTCCTCGCCTCGGAGCTGAGCGCTCGGGATTTCCTCAGCGCTGCCAGAAGGGCCTGGGGTAGGCGTCGGGGGGCAGTTGGCTGCACTGTTCCACAGCGGGACCTGGAAGTGTCAGTATTTGTCACCAGGTCGCCTCCCAAGGGATGGGGAGGGAGCGACTTGCTGCCCTTCATTGAGCCCTCTTCCCCACTGGTACTAGGGATTGCTGAGGGGAGGTTCCTTTCGTTTGGGGGAGTCCTGTCCCCACTTCCACCCATCTCTCCCCGGGCCTCCCTCAGACCGGCTTCAAAGAGGCGCCCTTGGCCTATCTCTTTGCTTCCTCTTCTCATGCCCAGGGCTTCCCCAAGATGGCTCACCCATCTCAATGGCGAGATCCATTTCCGTGTTCCCTGCTTGTGAAGTTTTGTCTGTTTCCTAGTCCTGGAACACAGGGGAGGAAGGGTTGGTGGCCTCACCTGGACACAGCTGCCTGGTGGCCCTGCCTCAGGGGAGCAGGGGGAGAAAGTGGCCCTGCGCTTCAGGCAGGAACACGCACTAGGTCAGGCTGATAGACACGTGTTTGGGGGGCACTGGGGTTTTCTGCTAAGGCTTCTAGAGGGGTGCCCTGGCACCCAGTGAGACTACCACTTGGAGAGCAGACGCAGATTCTCATTGGTTTCCAGCTGGACCCCAGCAGGGCTGCCAGGCCCTGTGTGCTCAGGGAGAGCCTTGGGGGCGGGGGGCGGGGACCAAGGGGTGGACAACCCTGACTCCCTCACTGCCTTCCTGGCCTTGCTGAGACTCAAACCTGAATCTGCCAGGGTCCTAGGGGACTAGGCAGGAGCACACATGCCCCATCCCCCACCTGTTAGTAACTGGTAACTGGTCTGGGTCAGTCCATCCTACCTCAGTTGGAATGTGCCATTCCACTGGAGGGGGGATTGTTTCCTCATCCTGGTTAGTGAGGGGTGGATGGGGACATTGTGGCACTACTCAGTGCGAACCCCTAGAATAGCACATCCTGACAAAGGTGACACCACCCCACCCGTGGTCCTGTTGGGTCCTCACTCCCTGCTCACAGGGGCAACCTCTGCGCTGTTCCATCCTCCCAGTGGAGAAACCTCGCTGCCTCCCCACCCACCCACCCAGAGTGTGGGTCTGGAAGGGGGCTGAGCCGTCAGGAGCCAGGTCTGGGGGATGAGGCTGCACTGAGCTCTTGTGTGGAAGGGAGGCCTGAGGTTTCTAAACAGAATTGTTCTGGGCCGTGGTCACGGCTCAGATCTGAGCCTCCGAGGGTGAGTGGGAAGAATGACCATTCAGAGAGCTCCCGTGACATGCAAGGCCTTTCCCCGCTCAGGGCAGGCCATGGGAAGGCAGCCAGGGTTTGCAGTAACCAGGTTGTCCCCACGCCCCACCAAAGCCACTCTTAGTTCTCATGTTCTGTGTGGCTGGCCCTTAGGCCTCGTAATGACTTTAAAGTCCTACTGGCCATAGCCCAAAACTCACCTCCACAGAGTGCCCTTGAGACTCTCAGGATAGAGGGAAGGTGTCCATTCTTCCCCACTTCAGAGCACCCTCCTTGTAGGTTCCTCATCCAGGCCTGACACCCCTCCCAACCCCCCGCACCCACGACCAGTAACACTCAGGGAGCCAGACAGGGAGAAGCTCTGGCTTGGGCTCCAGGGGCTATCCCAGGTGTGGGGGGAAGTAGGGCTTTGGGGTGGGAAGATGGGGAGGCCTGGAGCACTGCCGGCCTTGCAAAGTGAGAAGGCGTGACCTCTAGGGACCCCTCGACTCCATCTTGCAGGCCTAAGCTGGACAGGGCGCCACTGGGCTTGTTTCTTGGGGGAACAGATGAATTCATGTCTGCTTCCTGAGGACCTTTTGGGGCCCACAGATGGTGATTTAGAAGAAGCCTGTACCCTGGTCCGTGTCCTGTCTAGAACAGGTAGAGGAGTGGCACAGAGGGGACTGAGGAGGTAAGGATCTCCTGCCCAGCCCCGCAGGGCAGTTCCTAGCCCCTCTAGGACAGCAGCTCCGGGGCCGGCCCCCCTTGAGCTCCCTCCACTGTGGAAGGGGAGGGAGCATCTGCCCTGCCCTGGTGAGCGGCCTGGCCAAGCCCCTGGACTGGAGGCCCTGGGGGACAGTGAAAGGCAAGCACACACATCCGCTTTGAGGGTCTGAGGTTCCCAGACAAGCGGGGCTTGTCCGTAGGTTCCCGAGCGTGCCTTTCTGACAGCATGCCGCAGTGGCCACTGTCCCATGCGGTAGGACAGCAGGGAGAACCAGCAGGAAGAGCCTGGGACTCGCATCCCCTCTCCCAAGGCCTCACTGGTCCCCGCTCTGAATCCTGGGTGTGCATTTAGTCTGAACTTTCTAGGTTCTAGAGGCAGGGAGAGAACCTTGTTCTGGAAGCCAAGCACCAGACTTAACCTCAGTCGCCTGTCACCCCTCTGGGCCTGTTTTCCTGGGGAGCAGTGTGAGGCCAAGGCCTGGCGGGCCGGGAGGGCTGATATATGCTCAGCGTGTTGGCATTGTAGTTGGTCACCAGAGTCTGGAGCAGGGGTGTCCACAGGGCCGTGGGTCTGTCCCTTGGGGCCAGAGGACTCATATGCCGTCCTCTGCTTCTGTGTGAGGCCCGGCCCATCCACAGTGAGTGGCCTCTGCCCCTCATGAAGGCCAGCGGCCTGGGGGAGATGCGTGCTGCTGGAGGCGACCGGACCCGCTCTGGCCTGGGATGAGCCAGGCCTTGCTCTCTCCTCCGTCGGGGCAGAGATCCATGCTCTTGTCCAGACCCTGGGCGGCCTGGTCCTGACTCGCGTGGGTCCCTGAACCCCTGGAGTCTCACTGACTCCCCTGGCGGGCGCCAAGCTGGCCTTTTCACCACTGTGGCTGAGGAGGGTTTGCTGGGTGTCAAATGGTCCCCCTTGTGTGATAAGGCCACGTCTGAGTTGGGGCTTCTTGCTCAGTCACAGCCCGTTGGCCACCTGAGGTGCTGGGTTGGGTCAGTTCTCTGCCATCAGAGTTTTCTCCGAAGCCGCATTTCTTCATGTGAAGATGACCAGGCCCCTGCCTCGTGCCAGCCTGCAGC
Organism: Mormoops blainvillei; assembly: GCA_004026545.1. Classification (NCBI taxonomy): domain Eukaryota; kingdom Metazoa; phylum Chordata; class Mammalia; order Chiroptera; family Mormoopidae; genus Mormoops; species Mormoops blainvillei. The sequence goes on along the minus strand of PVJD01000358.1, from coordinate 171,910 downwards.
TGGGATTGGAGGCCAGGCTGCTGGGCATCCTCCCTGGGGCCTTGACTTCCCGGCGCTGAGATAGCAGCCACCTGGAATGTTCTCCTCCTTCCCCGTTATCTGTGAGGCGACCGTAAGGGCTTTGTGGAGGCAGCGTGTCCCCCCCTCGGCCTTGCGGGCTCCTGGCCAGAGTGCTGTCCCTGTTCCCAAGTGAAGATGGGGAGGGCGGAGTGGGGGCAGGTATGCGCGTCAGCCCTGGCCTGCTCCCAGCTCCACATTGGTTGTCCCTGATGGTGCCCGTCTTCTGAGGAGCCGTTGAGGGCCGGTGCCCGGAATGGGGGGCTCCGAGGCAGGGGCCATGGGCCGCGAGGAAGAGCCAGAGCTGTTCAGATGCCCAGGGTCTCAACAGCTCCACCTTTCCCACCTTCTTTCCCTCATCCTTCAAGATGCTGTGTTGTCACCTGAATGGAAAATGGGTCAGGTACTGGCAAGGGAGGGGCCGCCCAAGCCGCAGACAGGGCGACGCTGGGTGCCTGCCTGGAGCGCAGGGCTCAGATTCCCGCTTGTGCTCCTTGAGCCCAGAGCGCCGCGGTCCCCTCCCTGCCATCGGCTCGCCATCAGCTCACTGGAGCAGGCAGGTTGCCAAGCCTCGGCACAGACTGGGCCGAACTCAGGACTGGTGCTGCAGGCTCCAAGCAGGTGTATGACCAGTGCCTATCTTTGCAATAGCCCCAGCTCTACCCGTTGTCTCTGAGCGGCGGAAGCGGTCCACCAGCCACCCAGAAGCAGTGACAGCGCAGGAGCTCCTTGGGGGGAAGGGAGGAAGGAGGAGGAACAAAGGCGATCGTGCTGGCGCCGCCTTCCCTGCCCGCCCACCATGTGTCAGTCAGAGGCAAGGCGAGGACCAGAGCTCAGCACGGCGAAATGGTGAGATGCTGCTGGCGGCCTCCTAACCCCGCTGTGCCCCGCCACAACCTCCGCAAGGTCAGAGTTCATGTCCAGCGGTCCCGCAATGGAGGTGGCGGCAGGGGCCCGGGGGGTCAGCCCCCAAGGTTGGAGGGGCCCGGCCCTGGGGGCCTGAGTCGGAGAGCCCGCTTCAGGTACCCGGGGAGGCGGAGCGGGCTGGTGGCCCAGTGTGTGTGTTGCACCTAAGCTGCTGCTCCATCCCCAGGCACCCCCACCCCGCTCGGGGGCTGCTCTTCTGGGATTGGCCCTGTGCTTCTGCAGTGAGCAGGGGGGTTGGGGCAGTGGGAGGGGGAGCAGTGATTTGTCTGGCTTTGCTTGGCCCCCAGCACCCACTAGACCTTTAAAAAACAGTGGAGTAGGATGGCGTGGGTGCGGTGGGGTGGGGTGGGAGAATGAATGCAGGGAGCCCAGGGCGCAGTGGAGATGCGGCACCTTCATAGCCACTCACAGAACTGGGCCTGGATATCGGCTCCGTTCTCCATTTTTTTTCTGCTTTCAGTATCAGCTGAGACGCCTCTTTGTTCCCTGGTTTGTTCAGCAAGTGGGGGCAGAGGACACAGCTTCTCTGAGAGTGCACAGACCCAGATGGGAGCCTTAGATTATCCTGTTGAATGCAGTCTTTTTGCCAATGAGGAAACTGAGGCCTGGGGACATTCTTAGAGTGGGTGGCAATGTAGTCTCCTGATGACTTCACTAGGGCCTCAGTATCATTTTCTGGGGCTCTAAGCATGTGATGAGGGGACTTGGGCTTCACTGATAGGCCTCAGGAGGTGGGGGTTCTGGTGGAAAGGCTGAGCCTGTGCTGGGTGCACTGGGCCTAGGCTGGTGGGACTTGTGAAAAGGCCCCCACCTTTGCCAAAAGGAGGGGCCCGGTTTAGCTGCGTGGCTCCAAAAGAGGCAGGGGCAGGTTCCTCCCACCAATTTCTGGATCCGAGAACCTGACCTGATGTAGCACAACTATGCAGATGGGTGGAGCAGTAGCCGGTAGGGGTGTGTGTGTGTGTGTGTGTTTTCCTTTGAGATCTTGTCAGGTCCAGTCCCTTAATTTATCAGATGAGAAAATAAGAGGCCCCGGGCTATCCTGAAGCAGGGTAGTAGCAGGAGCTCCCCCACTGCCATGTGCAGCTACGTTGGGGGGCTCTGGGAGATCAGACTGGCTCTTGGGGTCCCAGGAGAGTGGGGGCTGTGAGGCTAGCTCTGCACCCTGTCTTCCCATGGTGGGCCCAGATGGTGCTTAGCCCTGAAGGGCCTCACCGGGGCCCCTCCCATGATCAGAAGCCACACCCTCTGAGAGGTTAGGAGCTGGACCTCACCCTCTGTGTCTCACTGCCTCATTCCCAGTCCTCCCCAGCGGGCAAGCAGGTGTGAGGGACCGGGAAGTGAGTTTGCCAACCAGAGGCAGCCAGGCCCCTGACTCAGAATGGGCTGGGGACGAGGGCAGGGACAGTGCTGCTGGACTTCACTGAGAAGTGAGCTTGCGGAGGTGGGTGGGGGTTTGCCGGACCCTGGCCGCCTACCCCAGTCATGCGTGGACATGTGCCCTGCAGGTTGCACTTCCCCCAGCTGGCCTTGAGACGGAGGCTGGGACAGTTAAGCTGCATGTCCAGACCTGCCCTGAAACTGCGCTCCTGGCCCCTGACGGTCCTCTACTACCTCCTGCCCTTCGGTGCCCTCAGACCGCTCAGCCGGGTGGGATGGAGGCCTGTGAGCAGGGTAAGTGTGCAGTCTGCAGGCCTGGCCCACCCCTGGGCAGCTTGAGGTAGGGACCCAGGAGACCCAGAAGAAACTGTCAGAGGTGATGGTTGTGGGAGCTGAGCCCTCCAGGAGGGTGGTGTTGAAAGGCAAGTTGGTTGAAGGCCTGGCCAGTTGCTGACTTTGTGGGCACCATAGCCAGGTGACTGAGGGCTGGCTCACCATCCACTGCCTGTCCTCTGCCTGCACGTGTGCCAGTTGGGGGCTCTGCCCCTAGAAGGGACCCATCCTGGGCATTCAGAAAATGGTGTCTGTCTGATTTCCTGTGTTAGCTCAGAGGTGATTTTGAGGAGAATCCAAATTAGTTCCGAGGTGCCAGAGGGTGGTCGAGGAAGGCTGGAGCCTATTTAGGTCCCTCAGGGCGGGGATGCCTTTGAGGACGTGAGGACCACGGGCAGTGGCTGGAGGGCAGACTGACCCCAAGGAAGAGATCCTGCTCCTGGGCCCATGGACATGGCCCACGTGGGGTGTTGTGAAGGCCTGAAAGCTAAGGAGCTCGGGCATAGACCTGAGGCCACACGGCAGCTGTGGCCAGTGGACAGGCGTCAGTGGGGAGGAGTTCTGGGAGCCACTAATTCAATACCTCCTAGAGGTGTTTAAAGTTGGAATGAAATTAGTTTTACACCTTGGGGACTTGGTGTCTTGGTTGTATTCAGACAAGCCGCAGCCGCCAAAGAGGCAGGTCCCATTATGTCGTCAGCAGGGCATAGAAAGGTCACCTGACCCTGAGAGTTTGGCTCTAGGGGCTGGTTCCCTTCTTCCTCCTGGAAGGAGCCTCAGGTGCAAATAGCTTTGTGGGCTGGCCTATCACAGGAGAATACCTCCCAGTGTCACGCGGGGCTCTGCAGGGCTTGTCCAGGCCCTGGCCCTGGCGCCAGTGATACAGCGCATCTGCCTGATGTCAGAGTCCCTGACCTTTCCGGAGGGAGGTGGGAGGGCGGAATATCCTGATTGCTGTTAGGACAGGGATGTGCACTTTGGGCTGTCCGCCCAGGGCCTCCTGCTCCTTTCTGTGGTCTGGGACCCAGGCACTGCTTCCTGCCACAGCCTGTTTGTGATGGTATCAGATTCGTTTATGCTCCCTCCCCACTTCAAGAAGCAAGACTGTGTCAGCCAGTCTCGCCCCTGGGACTGGGACGGCTGCCGTTGGGCCTGCATAAAATGACTGAAACACCTAGTTTGTAAGTCAGTGTCACGGTTTCAGCCAGTACTTAGTTTGTGAGACTAGTTGGCAGGTTCAGTCTGGTTCCTAGTGAGAAACAACCACCTCACAAAGCCAGCGTGGGGTACCCCAGGCCCCCGGAGGTGGTCCTGTCAGTGGTGGGCATTGACTGGGGCACAGGGGGCTCCAAGTGTGGCTGATTCCTCCCCCCCACAGGTGGCCTTGTACAAGTCGGTGCCAACGCGATTGCTGTCAAGGGCCTGGGGCCGCCTTAACCAGGTGGAGCTGCCGCACTGGCTGCGCAGGCCCGTCTACAGCCTGTACATCTGGACCTTCGGGGTAAACATGAAGGAGGCCGCCGTGGAGGACTTGCACCACTACCGCAACCTCAGCGAGTTCTTCCGGCGCAAGCTGAAGCCACAGGCCCGGCCTGTCTGTGGCCTGCACAGTGTGGTGAGGCTGGCCCCTGCCCTCTGCTGCTCCTTCCAGAAATGATTCTTGCCTGTGCCTTTGGGAACCAGTCCCCACTGACTCCACAGGTAGCCTGGTGGGCATTCCAGGCTGGGCCCCCAGGGAGGGGAGGTTCTGCCCCATATTCCCCTCTCCTCTGTGTCCCTTCCCCACCCATCCCTGGCAGTAATACTCTCTGAACCCTTCCAGATCAGCCCATCAGATGGGAAGATCCTCAGCTTCGGGCAGGTGAAGAACTCTGAAGTGGAGCAGGTGAAGGGTGTCACCTACTCGCTGGAGTCGTTCCTGGGCCCTCGTGCCTCCCCAGAGGACCTGCCCTTCCCACCAGGTGGGTCCTGGCCTGGTCATAGCCTGTTCACCCTGATACAGTGTGGCTGGGCTAGAGTTCAGAGGGTGAAGGTTGGGAGCAGGTCGGGGAGGGAGGGGCACTGGGAAGGCTGTAGGAACTGAGAGCTGGAGCCTGTGTCCAGACTGCATGCAGGCCCCCTGCTGGGAGGCATTGGGTGCTTGTCTAATAGTCTGGCCCTCCTGTCTGCCTCTCACCTCCGCCCCCCACAGCTGCCTCCTGCAACTCCTTCAGGAACCAGCTGGTCACCCGAGAAGGGAATGAGCTCTACCACTGCGTCATCTATCTGGCCCCTGGGGACTACCACTGCTTTCACTCCCCCACTGACTGGACCGTGTCCCACCGGCGCCACTTCCCGGGTAGGCCAGGGCTGGCATGTGGCTGAGAGTTGCCTCTGTGAGGCCCAGATGCCCTCAGCTTCTAGGTTTCAGGGGACTCAGGCTGCAGATTTTGGGTGCTGAGGCCAGAGTTGGCTGGGCATGGGTGGGGGAGGGGTAGGCTGGAGGCCATCCCACTCTGTATTTGGAATAACTGAGCTCTGCAAGGCTGATCTTTGTGCTGGGTGGGGAGTAGCAGTGTCCCTGCTTCCACAGGCTCCCTGATGTCTGTGAACCCCGGCATGGCCCGCTGGATCAAAGAGCTCTTCTGCCACAATGAGCGGGTAGTCCTGACTGGGGACTGGAAACACGGGTTCTTTTCGCTGACAGCTGTGGGCGCCACCAACGTGGGCTCCATCCGCATCTACTTTGACCGGGTAAGAAGAGCCCAGGCCCTGCTGAAGCCCAACGGCTAGGCCACTTGGAATCCCTCTGCCCTGTCTACCTGCACCCGCCACTTGGCTGCCACTTGCCTCTCTCTCGAGGTGGCTGGAGAGGGAGGGAATTAACCTCCCTACCTGGCACTTTGCTTCTGCTGGGAACCACAGGGAAATACTGATCTTGGGTTGAACATGCTGATCAGAGGCCAAGTGTGTGAGGAGACAGCCAGTGCCCACCATGCCCAAGGCACTGCCTTTCTCAGTGTTGGTGTGTGACTGCCCCATGCCCCCCAGGTGCTGGCCTTGCGGCACCACTTGTGGGTAATAGTTGGGTCTGATTCCTCCGTGTCCCTCAGTGGCCTGGTTCATAGCGGGTGTAGGGCACTACATCTGGTTAGACAACCGGCCCATGGGCTGAATCGCTCTCCCCACCTCCCTTTCCAAGCTGGGTTGAGGACAAGCTGCAGAGGTGTGTTCAAGGTCCTGGGAACGGGTGTCTACATGCTCTGCCCCTGGCCTCTCCTAGGACCTGCACACAAACAGCCCACGGTACAGCAAGGGGTCCTACAATGACTTCAGCTTCGTGACACACGCCAACAAGGAGGGCATCCCCATGCGCAAGGGCGAGCACCTGGGCGAGTTCAACCTGGGCTCCACCATTGTGCTCATCTTTGAGGCCCCCAAGGACTTCAACTTCAAGCTGAAAACAGGACAGAAAATCCGATTTGGGGAGGCTCTGGGCTCCCTCTAGAGCCTCTTTTCTGCCTCAGTTGCTGAACAGAGAAATGGGAGTCTTCTTGCGGGGAGTCTCCTCAGCTGTCTGTGGCGGGGACTCTCTCAGCACCATGGGGTCTGACCAGGCAGGACCTGGGTGACTTCGGTTCCTGCTGTTCCGAAGGTGCAGATGAGGTCAGAGCCCCTGTCATGCCCAGACCTACGTAATCCCTTCTTCCCACCCTAAAGAGAAAGTAAATGGCGGGATGATCTCAGATTCCCTTCTGGAAAAAGGTTTTAACCCCTACTGTGTACACCAGAGACCTTATGTCTCCTGGCTGAGCATTCAGTTGGTCCTGGTTTCCGTTAAAAGATGGTAAGTGGTAGTGTACCTTTTTGCTGCTCCTGCTGTCACTGCTTTTGGCCTCCCCGACACAGGTGAGGTCCCTCCTGGCACTGACTGTGTGCCTGCCTGCCCCCAGAGCAGGACCACACAGCCTTTAATGCATCTGCTTTCTGTTGCTCAATTCGCCCCGCCCTGCTCATTGGGAAAGGCTTTCTTCTTCACACCTGTGGCTGAAGGCATCACCTGACTGCCAGTGTCTTCTGAGGATGGTGACTAATGACCAGTGCTTTGCAGACCCCAGTGATTGACATTCTGGAGCGTCAAGACCAGTTACTGAGCCCACCTGACTGGTGTCCCACATGACGGGGCTGGCAGGTAGTGGTCACATGCTGGGGCGAGGGGAGAGCTTGTGTCCCCTCTCCAGATCCAGACCTACGTTAAATATGGGAAATTTGCTGCTATTGAATCAGGGGCTTACGTTGGAGGCGGAGGAGTCTTGGTGTATTGGGGTGGGGAGGCAGGGTCAGTGCCTAGAAAACCTGTCCCCAGGTAACAGATATGCAGTCCTTGGGGAACCACTGATGGTGGGGACAGGGCCAGGTTTCATGTCTCCTGGGGACTCTGAATTTCTCCTGCAGGAGAAGCCATTTGAACTTTTTCAACTGTATCAGTAGCTCAGTATTTTTGTATGAGAAGTGGGAGACTTCTGAACAGTAATTCATTTAATTGCAACATTTTGAAATAAAAAATAAAACTCAGTTTAGCTTTGCATTCTGTTCCTGGAGGTGGGCTGAGGCCTCCCTGGGGCGATGGCTTTAGCACAGAGCCCGCCGCAGGGCCTGCACTCGCACGATGCAGGCGTTAACGGGTTGCCGCTGAGCCTGGAGCTCCGCAGCCAGCTGCTGGATCTGCAGTTCCACCTGGGGGCCAAGTAGGGACCAGCTAAGCTGAAAGGAGGCACATCCAGAGCCCGTCCCACGACCGCTTGGGACCTCACCTCCTCCAGTTCTTCCTCCACCTGCTGCTCTGCTTCCTGGTCCTCAGGCCTAGGCTCCTCCCGGCTCAGCGCCAGCCACCGCCGCAGGCTGCTTGCTTGCCGCTGGTAGGAGCTGAGGCAGTGAGACACCTGCTGTGTGCCAGGCTGGGCCCTTGGTGGAGGCCCAGGCTTGGAGTGAAGCACACAGGCTGTCTGTACTGCAGGTGGAGGGGAGGACTGTTCCTGCGCCTCTCCCAGCCTCCACACTGTCCAGCAGATGGCACCTCCCTGTACCTCCAAGGCTGCTGCTTGCGGTGAGGCTCCCCAGCCTGGGCTTAGAGGCTGCGGGCTCGGGACCCAGGCGGTAGGCAAGACAGGATAGTGCACTGCATGCAGCTGGGGCCAAGGCCCATCTTCGCACCTTTTCATCCCTTGTCACAGTCACAAGGTAGGCCACTGGCTTGGCTTTCACGTGACCCATTCTGGTTTAAAATTTTGCTCAGCTTTGCTGTCCCCCCATCCTACAGGTAAGGTCAACCTGGCCTTCCTAAGGAAGGCTGGAGTGGTAAACGTGCCACCGTGTGCAGGGGACTGGCAGTGCACACAGTGTAGATGAATGAGCCCTAGAGCCCTGGCAGCCAATGCCCAGCTGTCCCCTGTGGGCAGGGATGTTTCTAGGTCTTACCCGAGGCTCTGCTTCATGCTCTGGTAGTCCTGCAGTTGCCGCTGGATGTCCTCAAGTTCGGCCTCCAGGTCGGTGTGGCCCGTGGCAGCAGGAGAATAAGCTTGATCGTGACCACTCTCCTGTCTGGCCCCAGGCTGAATGGAGGGAGTCCAGGTGCTGGGCATGGCCCGGGTGCTTGTTTCAGAGCCAGGCCCAGGCCGGGTGCTCGTGAGGTCCCCAGGAAGGAGCAGACAGCGGTCAGGGACACTGGCTGGGCCTACAGGGGCCTGGGGCATGAGTCCAGGGGAGGTCAGCCATGCTGACGCCTGCAAAGGAAGGGCGGACACTAAGCAGGGAAGCAGGAGGACGTACCTCCTGCTTCCCTGCTTAGTGTCCTAGGACGCCCTGGCTCAGGGAGGGGGGAAGTGGGGGGAGGTGGCGGCAGGCAAGGCCCCAGGAGCTGCGCTTCCCCATACCCAGCTCACCCGGAATCCTGGCCCTGTCCTCCCTTCGGGACCAGACACCAAGCAGCCCACACCTTTGCAGTCTGTTCCCCCCACTCCAAGAGCCTAGCTCCACACTTCCTAACAGCTGTTTCAAGACTCCCTGACCTTTTACCCCTGCCTCACTTTGAGCTGTGACCTTCCAGTGAGAAAGTGCTCAGAGACCATTGTTCTTGTCCAGCCACCCACCTGCATTTTTCCTGTTCCCTCCCGGTCCCAGTGAGAAAAATGCCCTCCTCTCACCCGCCCCTCACCGCTCCCCCCTCTCCACTCCCGCAGCTCTCTCCAGGCACCAGCTCGGTGGGGCAGCTCAGCCCCACTGCTGTCTCCTGTTACTGAGCACTCGGGGTTTCTCACTCCTCCCCTCCTTGATCTTGAGTCTCAATTTTGATCTCCAGACCCGACTCAGTCCTGCGGCTTTAGCTCAAGTTTGAGAGGTTCAGAACACTTAATGCTTCACCCAAGTGGGCCCCCAGTGTCCCTTCTTTCAGTACAAGAGCTCACTGCTCCTTGAGTCATCCAAGCCAGACCCTTCCTTCACTCGTACCGAACCCGCCAGCATGAGTCCTGCCTAGTCTGCCTCCCACGAGTTTCAACCCATGTCTGTAGCCACCAGCACCTTCTGCTGGGCCACCAGATCACAGCAGCCAACCCCCTCCACAACTTCCTGCTCCTCAAAACCCAAACTTTCACTGGGGTCTGCACAACCCTCCATGATCTGATCAGGGGCCCCGGCAGGCTGTTCCCTACTGTGTCCCTGTAGCAGGGGCGCCTCCACTTGGTGAATGAGTGAGTAGCCTCACTGCCTCCTCCTGAGATCAGAGGGTTCCAGAAGCAGTAAGCATAGCTGTGGCTATAGCACCGAGGGCACGAGAAAGAGCCCTGAAGGCCAGACCAAAGAATGGGACCCCAGGTGGCCAGGGAGGACTTACCCGAGCGAGTGGGTCCACCACGCGTGGCATGAAGGAAGACGGGGGCAGCAGCTCCGGGCCCGTATTCCCCGTGGGGCACACCTTCAGGCCAGGGGCACCTGGCAGGGTCCCAGGCCGGGGCGGGGAGCTGCCTGGGACCAGTACTGCCTGGGCCTTTCCCAGCAAGGGCCCCGCCAGGGAGGGGGCTGCCGGCTGGGCCATGCCTTGCTCCCTTGGCACCTCCGGCCTAAGCAGAGGGGAGGCAGGAGCTGGTCAGGCCTGAGGGGTGGGAAGGAAGGGGGCACCCGCCCAAAGGCCCCAGGGCCACACAACCTACCGCTGCCCCCCAAGGGAGCTGTACACCAGGGGCCTCTGGCTCTGCAGGGGATCCAGCAAGAAGTTTGGGCGTCGTGGCTGCTTCCTTGCCAAGCGGATGGCATTGCTGGGAAGAAACATGGGCCTGTTCCTCCAGGCTGCCCAGGGGCTGCAGGGGGCCCGAGACCTCTGTGGGGTAGGGGCCATCCAGTCTAACCCTCCCAGTCTTACAGGGACACTGAAGGCCAGAGAAGAAAAGGCTCTTGCCCACGGTCAGCGAGTGAGCTGGGGCGGGCCTGGGCCACGGAGAACTGACAGTAATTCCAGTGGAGCGAGCTTGGTGCCCCACCCACCTCACCCACCTCATCTCTTTTGAACTCTACACTGACCCTAGTGATGCAGTTGCTTGTCCCATGTCACTGGGAAGCGGGCTTGTCAGGGTCAGGCCCTTGTCACGGCCCAGGGATGAGGCAGGCAGGGCAAGACCAAGGTCCAGGCTGGTGCCCCGCGCCCCGCTGGCGGCCTCTCCCCCAGGCTCAGGCGGCACCGGGAGCCCAGGAAGCCAACAGCTACATCAGCGGTGTGCGGGACCGGGGCAGGGGCCAGGGCGTAAAAAGCGGGGTTTCCAAGAGGGAGTTCCATTTCCTGGCTTGGGGGAGAAGAGGGCGGGACTGCCCTAATGCTGTTCCCGGTGTTCTCTCCCTGAGCGAAGGAGGGACAGTCTGTAGGGACAGGTCCTGCTGGGGAGAGGGGTCCCAGCGGCTCAGCCCTGACGCTAAGGGATGGTTACTCACAGCTCCAGGAGTTGGGGGTCCCCAGCATCCAGGGCCAGGCTGCCCAGAGCTCTCTGCGGCCCATGAGGAGCTCGTGGCCTCTTGGTCTCCAGGGTGGCATCCCCAGCACCAGTAGCAACATGTTCAGGAAGGGAACCCTTGAATGTCACTCTCCTGCTGGACGCGGTGGCTGTGGGGGGCTGAGGCAGCCTGCCTGGGCCCAGCACCTTCTGTTTCCAGAGCATGGCACAGCGATGGACTGCCCGGTGGAGGCTGTGGGCTGCCTGCAATGGCCTCTGTCAGATCATGCCATGTCCTTCCCACTCCCCACTAGCTGGGCAAGGGGGACCCTGGCCCTACCTGCACCTGCTGCTGGGCATGCAGCTGCTGCCGGAGCGTCTTCATGCCGGCTGCGAACCGCAGGAGGCAAGTGACACCCTCCTGGAGGAGCTGCTGGTGGTAGGCCTGCACCGCCCGCTCCAGCCTCACCTTCTTCCTCCTCCTCTCCAGCACAAAACCCAGCCACGCAGCCCACACCTCCGGGGAGAGGAGAAGGTGAGGCCTAGCCCTCCCTGCTTGGGTGCCCCCAGGGGCTGTGCGCACAACCCGCCCTGCACCCCACCGAGGCAGCCCTCTCCTGGGAGGGGCAGGGGCAGCGGACGAGGAGCCCCCGTTACCTTTGCCTGCAGTGAGAACGCCCAGAACCACAAGGCTCGCGCTGTGCCCTGCCGCTCCTGCCTCCTGGTCGCCAGCTATGGGCCAGAAAGGCGGTTACCGAAAATTCACCTCCAGGGAAGCCGCCCCGACCACAGGGCCCTGGCACTCTCAGATCCCTCTCTGTCCAGCCCTGAGGGGATGGATCAGGGAATGATCCTCTGCCAGGAGCAAAGGCAAAGAGGTCTCGGGGAGGGAGCCCCTGGGGGCAGCACACTGTGCTGGCAGGAGAACAGCTGGGGACGTGTCCACATCGCAGTCCGTCCAGGGAGCGAGAGGGACGTGCACGTGAAGGTCTGCTGAGCAGGATGTAATCCCACCTGGCATTTTATGGAGGCCTTGCATAGACTTAAAAGCATTTCCTATTAATTTTTGCCTATTACCCTGATGTATTCTTTTTAATTTAAGATTTTATTTATTTTAGAGAGGGGGGAAGGTAGGGAAAAAGAGAGGGAGAGAAACATTGATGTGGGAGAGAAACATCCGTCAGTTGCCCCCTGCGTGTGTCTCGCCTGGGGACCAGGCCTGCAACCCAGGCATGTGCCCTGACTGGGAATTAAACTGATGACGTTTCACTTTGCGTATGACACCCAACCAACTGAGCCACACTGGCCAGGGCCTGATGTATTTTTTGTGACACACAGAAACAGGAACCTGAAGTCACTTGGCCTTGTACAGTCAACAGGTGGAAGGAAGCCGGCAATGTCCGGCAATGCCCAGAAATGCCGGGTGGGGACAAGCCCTGGGGAAAGGGGCTTCTCAACAGCTCCCACCTGCTGTCTCCACTGGCGGAAGCAGGACCGGCTGAGTGTCTGGGCCAGGAGTTGGGCACCTCGCCTCTGCAGGAGCTGAGGAGAGAGTGGGCGCACAGGGAGCTGCCTGACACTGCTACCAGGTGCCTCACACCCAGACCACAGGCTCCCCACCCAAGTAAATGGTCTTCCCATTGCCGGGTGTCCTGTGTGAATCCAGGGGCCTCCTGTACCAGGCAGGGGCTTCTAGATGATTCCACAGGTCGTCCAGCTCTGACAAGCCATGATTCAGAGTGAACTGGGTTTCTCTGCTAAACCATCACCCACCGGGGGGAGACCCACTCTGAGGCTGGCGTCCCCCCAGCCATCCCAGAAAGGCTCTGGCAGCCTTGTGCCCACAGGACCACCCGGCATCCATACTGGCTGCTGTGAGTTCTGCAGGAAGGACCTCTTCCTCCCTGGGAGGTGGTCTCCAGGCCTGGACGGCTCCACCGCACAGGGGGAGTTGCTGCCTGCCTCACCTTCTTCCTGACACAGCACAGATGGTGCACCTTCCACCGGGCCAGGCCCTGCAGCAGCAGCTGCCGACGGTAATGCTGTGCCGCTCTCTCCAGCTGGGCTCTCTGCTGGGCTGCCCTCTGGCCACGATCCCGCCAGTGCCGAAACCAGGTCCTGAGACGGCCTAAGGCATATCCAAGTCAGTTTGCTCTTTTGTAGGATCTATACAAACTATGTCATGGGCAAGGTTTAGAGAGCGGAGAGTGGAGAAGGCTGTGTGGGGACAGTTGAGGTGTCAGCCCACACTCAGTGAAACCACCGTGTGCAGATCTTCCTCTGAGGACAGCTCTGGCCACCTTCAGCAACTGTGAGCACCCTGGGCATTAGACCCAGGTCTGCGCTGCTGTTAGGATCTTCCCAAGAGCCCACCAGAGCCGCAAGGACCACAGTGTGCCAAGGCCACTCAGAGTCACTGCAAGATGTTGCCAGGTGACTCAGAGGACCTTCGGTCTGAGAAAGTGAGAGATGGTGGCCCTGTCTTGCCAGGGCATAAACCGTGGCTCAGAAGTCCCACAGCCCAAACTGGGCAGGGTCCGCATCCTGCATTTTGTTTCTGTGTCACCAGATTCCCTCTTGAGGAAACGAACGCCGCCTTCTGGTTTTGGTTTGTTGTTTGTTTGTTTGTTTGACCTTGGGTTTTTTTCCTTTGCTTAGGCTCTGAGAGAAGAGCACTGATGCCCAGACGGGGTGCTGGAGGGGTCAGGGAAGGCGGTGTTCACAAGCCTCGAGGCCAAGCTAATTTGTACTAAATGCTGACACTTCTCGGGCCCTGGTGTAAGCACGTATGTTAGTCTCACTGGATCCTCACAACAAGCTCAAGAGAGAGGTGGCATCAGCCCCATTTTACAGCTGCAGAAACTGAGGCTTAGAGACAAGGACTCGCCCCAGGTTGCACAGGCGGCTGCTGGCTCCTGCCTGCCCTTCTTAAACACAGTTCGAACGATGACACCTTGCTGCTAGTTCGTCCTCCTCCAGCACCCAGCCCCACGCTTGGACTGCCAAGGTGTGCCTATAACAGAGAGTCCTTAATTAAGCCAAGAAATGGCCCCACAGGCACTGAACGCACACCTACTATGCACTGAGAACACAGTCTAAGTCTCCCAAGTCCCTTGTACTATCCTAGTGGACATGGCAATTCCAGAGCCTGCGTGTGCCGCCACCCCCTCCTAAAAAAGCCGCCTGCCCCTTAATCCTGTGCCTGCTCCCTCTAACTCCCCAAAGTGGCAGCCTGGGCCAGGAGTGCACACCTGACCCACACCGGCGAGGCCTGTGCCGTGCCAGGCGCCATAGCCCTGTCCAAACAGAGACCAAGGCCCAGGCCGAGCCCCTTGGCTTCTTGCTTGGGAGTGAACTAGAAACACAGCACCGATTTCTGGGGTGACGGGCAGCCTGAGGACACAGAGAAACACACTCAACCCCAGGGCTCTGCCCCGAGGAAAGCGGGATCTGCTCACCAACACAAACACCACAGTCAGCCAGACCGAAGCTGACTTCTCGTCTCGGAGCAGATACCATTAAGCCAACAAGACAACTTGACCTGTTCTCTCTGTGGTCCCACTGAAATGACTTCCATTTGTAATTTCATTTATTCTAACTACAAGCTGCCCCCTCAGTGTCGGATTCCCACCCTGCAGGGCCACTGCATGTTTCCATGCGTCGCACAGTAGAGGTTCCCATCTGGACTATTCCCGGGGCTGCCTGTTTGGCAGGTAACAGGACTGCCTGAAGCCAGCTGAGCGAGTCCCTGCTCCCTGAACACACGAGGAGGGGCCCCTCGCAGGATGGGGCTGACCTGACACGCAGCAGCCACTAGAAGGACTTCCCATCGAAACCAACTTACCCCAGCCCCTCGAACTCTTTCTGTCCAGTTTCATCTCATTTCCCGTCTTGAGGCAAGATCTCAAGCCTTGGCTTTTCATTTTAACATTAAGTGATTGGTAATCAGTTGGGAAGAGGGTCAGTGCAGTGTTATAATAACAGATCACACTGGACCAGAGTGGGCTCTTACTACAGTGTGACTTGACTTATAAGAAGAGACACAAACACACAGGGAAGACAGCCATGGGATGACGAGGGCCAAGGCTACAGTGATGTGTCTATAAGCCAAGGAACAGAAAGGACTGCTGCGAGGCCCCAGAAGCTGGAAGAGACAAGGAAGGGTTCTCCCTAAGCCTTCAGAGGGAGCAAGGCCCTGCCAGCACCTTGATTTTGGGATTGGCCCCCAGAACTCCGAGAGAACAATTTTCTGTTGTTTTAAACCTCCCAGTCTGTGGTGCTTTGTTACCTCAGCCACAGGAAACTAACACACGAAGGAGACAAAGACTAAAAGGGAGCAAACGGCTCAGCGAGACAGTTCTGGGCCCTTCACAACCCTTTTCTCAGCTGCCGGGGGCCCCGCTTACCCCTATCCAGCATCTTCTGAGCCTCCCTGATGGCAGAGTCCTCCTGCTGTCGGGAATATATCTGCACTGATGCGGCCTCCCGCCACCGGACCAAGACCTAAGGGGCAGCGAAGAACAGAGAGGCGATCACAGTATGTCCTGACTTCCTGGGGACACCCCAGCTCTGCGGGCAGCTCCTTGCAGAAGGAGGCCAAGTGGTGGACACATGGCGCTGACGCACATTCCAGGAGGCACATACCACCTACACAGGCCACGGGCAACGAGCAGAGCCCCCAGTCCCCTCACAGGAAGCCCCGTACCTCAGGTGGTGGGACTTTTCTACCAGAAGGAATTAAACGTCATTCTATTCTCTTTGTTAAACAGAAACTATACATTATGTGCGCTTTCGTAGGTGAGACTGATGAAATCGCAGTAACGGAACACTTTAAAAAGAAGTCAAGTCACCAGGGGACTCCTGGTTGGTGCCTGCTCCCCAAACTATCAGAAACTCCATTCACCCCAAGGCGGCCTCCTCCCTTCTGAGTCCTGAGGCCAAGCGCAGTCCTGACCCTCCTTCCGGTTTGGGAGAGCCACACGCTGGCCTCCGTGCTTTCCTGAGAATAGACCGGGCCTTGGCCACATGCAATCGCTCTTCCTCTGCAGACACTTCAGAGTCGTCGGGGGCAGTCCCTGCCCAGGCCTGCCAGCCGGGCCCCCGACCTACTGCTTTCTTCTAAAGTGTCCCGGAGTCCAGAGGCCACCCCTGTCATTTCATTTGTCGAGTCCCCTCTGTCTTGTAACACGTCTTCCCACAGCCGCGGCCAACCATTCCCTCCCCGCTCCCAGCACATGAGGACCAGACCCCACCGCGTGGGATTTTGGGGTCACTTCCCATGGACAATGACCAAATAGGGTGCTCTGTGCTTTCCAGAAAGTCCCGAGGCCAAAAACCCCGCAAGGCTGATGAGCAGGACCGAGCATCCTCTCTGACAGATGCAGAGACAGAGACGTGGTCGTTAAACGGTTCGTCCCAGTGGAAAAGTCCACGTGAGGAAAATACTGGTTCTGATACAAACTAGTTCACTCACTACATGCTGTGTTCCGTTTTAAAGAATATTGGTTCATAATTCAGTAAAATAAATAAAACCTAACAGCTCACCTGGCAGAGGAGGAGAGCTTTCCTCGCTCGGTCCAAATCCCCGGCACCACCTCCCAGACCACCGCCTCGCAGGAGCACAGTCCTAAACCCTCCTGGGTACCAGCTGGCCTCCCCAGGCCTCACCTTGAAACACACGGTTCTTCTGTAGTGAGCTCTTGCTCGAAACGTTTTCTTTGCTTCTTCCACACGGGCTATGGTGTTCTCTCTCCAGCGATGGAACACATCCCTGCAGGTACACAGGCCAGGACAGGGGGGTGACACCAGCATGGAGGGAGTGTGTGAGGTGTCTGTGAATCACACCTGGCTCTTCAGCCCTCTCCTAATCAAGGATATGCTGTGCCTGAGGACATCGATTTCACCGACAGCCATGTTTACCTTGACATAGACGTCGGTTGCTAAGCACCTGGCCCGTACCAGGCACTGGGAACACCATGATGAGCAAGACCAAACACCACATCCTCACTCAGTTATGTGCTACGGGGAACAGAGTCATAACCAGGCAATGACAGGCAGGTGATTCATGCCATGATAAGGGAGCTGCAGAGACAGGGCAGCTGGAGGGAGGGCACCAGAGCCTCAGCACCTGTGCCCGGAACTGAGTTAGGCCAGGGACTCCCTCTTTCTGTGCCACTCGAAGGAGCTGAATGGACACTTTATGGGACTCTGAAGGAGGGACGGTGGTGTTTAAAGACCACAAGGCCCACCACTCACAGGCAGCCTGGAAAAGGAAGGAAAAGAAAGGGTGGAATGGGGGAGGCCTGTGGGAGGAGTGGGTTTAGAGCTTGGCTTAGCAGGAGCTGAAGGATGGGCTCATGAGGGAGCTGGAGCTGAGGCAGGTGACCTCCACAGGTGCCACAGATGCAGAAGGTCCTAGAGATGGAAAGATGGCTCTACAGTCAGTGAAAGGTCTGGAGAGCCAAGTGGGGAGGTGACTGACTGGGAACTGAGAGGCAAAAGGAGCCATTGCAGCTTCCAGAGCAGGACAGATGTTAAAAGGTGCCTTGAGAAGCTGAATCTTTCAGGTCTGAAATGGGCAGGATGGCGGTGGGGGGCGCTCAGAGGAGCGAGGCTAGCGGGCGATCTCACAGACATCCAGGTGAGAGCTGCGTCCCCGAGGTCACACTATGCACAGAGCAGGGGCTCGAGACATAAGAGGTGAACCAGTGAATGGGGTGCTTGCTGTGGAAAAGCCAAAGCTACGCTACAAGCAGCACAAGGCAGCCAGGCCCATCCTGAGCCTGGCCCTGGACAAAACTCCCCATCCTGCCTGGCTCCGGGGTCTGCTCCCGGATCTCAGGCTGGGCCCGGGGGACGCTGGGAGACTCACCGCAGCAGCTGCCTCTTGTGCTGGCTCTCCCTGGCCGCTGCCTCTTGCAGGACGCTCCGCACCCGGCTCTGGTAAATCTGCAGGAGACCAGGACTGGAGGCCGCCCTGGGCCCCCAGCTCTTCCTATTCCCAGGCAGGTCTCAGAGGTTCTCAGCAGGGACTTTGATGCCAGGAGCACTCACCCACCAGAGGGTGGGGAGAGGCCCAAAGGCCCCAGGCCCAAGGCCAGGAGACCACCCAGACAACAGGGAGAGGACTGTCTCACTAAGTCCCCACCTAGTAAGTCAGACACTGGACTCCTGGACCAGGAGCCACTTTGATAGTAAGGCTGGTGTCCCCAGATAGCACTTGTTTTTACTTTTCTTGTTTGCATTTTCCGAGCAAGTATGGAAGAACTTAGCCATGTGGCTATAAGACCCGCTGCCCAGGGCGCTTGCTCTGTTTGAGGCTGGTGGAATTACTCTCTTCTGAGAGGTGCAGGAAGAACAAAGAAGGAAAACAAGGTCTTCAGGATTCCCCTCCCCAAAGGCAAGGCGACGTGGGGAAAGCGGCAGGTCTGCACCTCCCACCCCCCAGTCTGCAGCACCCTGCGTCGCAAGGTATGCTGGTGACACAGGTCCACTCGCACCAGCTTCTGCTACTCAGCACCCCGCAGGGCCAGGCCCCGTCCCTACGGGACAGAGGACAGCGCCAGCCACGGAGGGCCGAGGAGGGCAGCTCGGCCTTGCCTCCATCCTACATGCGCTTTGGATGAGCTTGGGTAAGGACCAAAACCTGGGAGCCCCAGCTGCCTCATCTGTACCTTTAGGGGTTTGTGGTGATTAAACAGAGCCAGTGTCTGACTTAGGATAAGTGCTCCAGCAATGTTAGCATAAACATTTTTGCTCAAATAGGATCCGTATCAATGGTCAGACCAACAATTTCAGATTCAGTAAGTTCAGATGAGAACAGCCTAGCCCATAAAACAACAAGAAACTCTGAGCCAATCATCTCATGAAGCCAGGTTAACGTTCTTTATCTGCTTCCTGACCTCTTCCCTATGCTCTGAGGCAGGTGGTTTTAGAGGGACTGGGGAGGGGCCCATATGGCTGCTGAGTCACACTGACACAAAGCTCCACCTGTCCACAAGCCACACGTGGGTGGCGCCTGTGCCAAAGCCTTACCTCCCTCCACCTGTTCCAGGACCGACGCAGGAGCCGTGCTGAGTGGAACTCTGCAGCCAACACCATGCCCGTCTTCCTGTGGGGAGGGAGCCAGCGCTCAGGGCTGCAGCCCAGCCCGGGCTAGGGCCCTCTCGGTGGGTGCCGCTTCACAGTCTCTGGCTCCTGCCTGGCGGTTCTCAAATTTGCAAGGGGGCCAAGATCCACTCTGTAGAGCTGCCAAAGGATTTGGGCTCTCCACCCAGGAAAGCGCACGTATAATCGGGTTTCCACAGGCTACCCCACAGGGCCTCACGAACCACTGAACCTACTCATGTGCAGAGGACTCGGTAGGAGGTCACCTATGGCCAGAGTCTGAGAGGTGGAGAGATCCTCACAGCACGAAGACACCAAAGCAGGACAGTGTCTGCGGTGGGAACGTGGGCTGCCTGTCCTGCGCCACTAACCACGTGGTATGGTAAAAACTGCCCCACCATGCCCCCTGGCCACAGCTGCCGCCCCTGGGGAGGGGGGTCAATGGAGCCCAAACGAGCCCATTAGTCTATTCCTTGGCCATGGTCACTTCGATTGGCCCCCCACTAGTGAGCAGGATGTAGCCCATGGACAGGACTTCGGATCTATAGGCATGTCTGTCCCCATCGCGTTCCAGGATCCTCTTGTCATAGCCCTGGTTTTGCTCAGACTGTTTCAGACTGAAATTTCCAGAACTTAAAACCAGAGTCTAGACCAACATGACCTCTGGCTGGGCACTCAGACCTGACAGTGCCGCTGCTGTGATCAAAGCTAGTCTGGGGTGGGGAAAGCTGAGGCAGAAGCAGCCGCTCACTCCGATCTGAGCCCTCGGGCACTCGCCCTCCAAGTGCAGAAAGCCTTCCCGAGCCTCCCCCGGCGGTGGTGGGCGCAGGCCGCTGCTTGGCGCTGCCGCTCCTGGCAACGTGCTGCCGCCTGCTGGTGCCACGTGAGCCAGGACCTTCGCAGAAGCTGCCGCTCGGCATGAAGGATGGCCTGCAGCAGGATGGGAGAAAACCGAACGGGTCAAGTAGATGGGGCCACAGAAGCCAGAAGCATCTAGAACCTACAAATGACGACCAGCACAAAAGAAATGGCCGTTCAGGAGCCGGTTGCCCTGGCCCAGAAGCCACCTGTGCAAAGGAAACAGATGCCCGCCCCCGCCCGGCCCTGCCTTGCGTGTCACAGGCAGGGCGGCCCTCAGCGTGGGTCTGGGTTCCAGGCGATGTCCTGAGAAGAGGAGGCAGTGAGTGCAAAGGCCTGAAACGGGTCCTGCCCATCCCCGGCCCCTCCTCAGGGAAGCCACTTACTATTCTCTCTGCCAAGCGGTTTTCTTGATGCTGAAACATCTTCTGCCGCCAAACAGCAAATACTTGCTTCTCTAATGTCTCCCTATTTAAAAAAAAAAAAAATAGTAAAGCTCTTAAACAACTGAAAAAGAATGAAAAGCTCCAAGTGGGTTTTGCCTTTTACACTGTGCTATTAAGAGGCACATAAGCTTAGGGAGAAAGAAAAGGGGAAGAAAAGGAAAGCCGAAAACAGTGGCCAAAAAGCCGCCCAGACAGGCCAGTACTTCCCAAGTACTTCTGGTGTTAGCCAGGCACACAGTATGAAAAAGGCCCAGGCTTCGAGGCCCTGGTTCTGCAGTTCTGCGCTGAATTACTGACAGTGACCAACGATCATCAGTGAAAGCTGTTCGAGTCCATGCTGACCAGCCAGGACACAAATCCTTGGGGCAAATGGCTTAAAACAGATGCCCGGCCCCCAGGGCTGACTGAGAAGGTCTGAGGCTGCCCCAGAAGTAGAATTTAAAACAAGTGTCACCACCCACCTCACAAAAAACAAAACAAAACAAAAAAAACCACCAAGTGTCCCAGGTGAGATAGACAGGGAGACAGATTTAGGAACCACTGCTCTGTCACCTCTGCCTCGGCCCGCCTACTCACCATAACGAAGTCAAAGCCCTCAAAAGCAGTGCTGGGACAACTGGTCAACAGCCACTGGGGACTGTGCACTGGCAAAGCCATGTGCTCTCATTTAAAACAAAAAACAAAAAGACCTGTTAGAAAATGAAAAGGCAAGCCACATACTGGAAGAAGATATTTTCAATCCATATATTTGACATTGGGCTTGTATCCAGACTATATGAAGAACTTCTACAAATCAATAATAATAAAAAGACAAACCCAATTTTTTAAAAGCCAGGGAAAAGACTTGAATAGGCACTTCACAAAAAAATGAACTAACAGTCAATTAGCACGGGATAAAAGACTGGAACAGTCAAAACCTGAGCCAACCCACCATTAGCCAGACGGGCAGGACAGACACAGACAAAGCAGCTGCAAGGAGACGCCGTTTCTCCCTAGGCCACCCGGCAGTTGTAAAGGCCACAGGGACGCCTCTCTGACTGGGTCCTGCTTCCTGAACAGCAATGCCTCAGATGAGCTCGGCTACTTTCATTTATTCCTGAGGACACTCACGACAGGATTTGTAGGGAATTCCACTTCTCATCCCTCCTAATCTTGCCTCACAAATAGCAACCAATCCAAAACCGATCCCTGCTTCTCTCTGACCCTCCTCAAATCCTTCAGAGGGAACCCAAAACTTGCAGATTCCTCTCCCGCAGGTAGAGCGGCACTCCAGAGCTCCTCCGATCGGTCTGACTCGTTCGAACAACAGGCTTTTGTTCCTAGCTGATTAGTCTTCAGGGAAATAAGCACTCCCCCCAGAACAACTAAATGAAAAGGACTGTCAAAACCAAATGTTGGTGAGGATGTAGAGCAACTAGAATTCTCATATTTTCTGGTGGAAGTATAAAATGATGTGACCGCCGATTAGCACATACTAGGTATCTACCCAAGAGAAATGAAAACAGTCTGCTATTACAAAGGGTCACACAGCTTTATTTGTAATGGCCTCAAACTGGAAATGACTCCTGTTTTAAAACAAATCAAAATATTGTCACATCCATCCAATAGAACACTACTCAGCAATAAAAGACTGAACTGCTGATACACGCCAACAACATGGCTCAATCTCAAAAACATTACACTAAACTTTAAAAGAAGCCAGATACCCTGGCTGGGTAGCTCAGTTGGTTAGAGCAGCATCCCAACATACCAAGGCTGAGGGTTCAATCCCCGGTCAGGGTACATAACAAGAATTGACCGATGAATGCCTCAATAAGAAGAACAACGAATCAATGTTTCTCTCTCTCCCCCCCTCCCTTCTTCTCTGTCTCTCTAAAAATCAATTAAAAAATAAATAAAAAATAAAAGAAGCCAGATACAACAGAGCACATACTGTATGATCCCATTACATAAAGTTCAAAATAATGCAAAATTAACCTAGGACGACAGAAATCAGAATAGTGTTACTCTGGGTGGGGACTGACTGGAAAGAAGCATGAAGGAACTTTCTGGGGTGATAAAAATATTCTTTATCATGACTGGGGTGTTGATTATCCAGGTATATAACTTCTGAAAACTCATCAAACTACTTAACATCTGTGCCTTTCACTGTATATAAATTACAGCTCAATTTTAAAAATTTTGCTTATAGATTAATAAACTACCACTTGGAGTCATAATTCAATTCCACTGTAAATTCTGTTTGTATTCCTAAAGTATTAAAAAAGACCCTAAGAATATGGAAAGAAGAAGCATACATATTCATTTGGAACTCTGATTTGCTAAACTCCAAAACAAACCTGTGAATATTAATTGACCCTAAGAGTCACAAGTCAACTCTAGGGGTTAGGGCGATAGTTAATATGTTGTGTGGGCACTCTGCTTGTATATTACATGAATCACCCCACTTAGTTTTCATGACAACCATATGAGACATGGACTATTAGCAAATCATCTCCATTTTTTGTCCTTTTTCTTGAATTTATTAGGGGTGACACTTGTAACCAAATTATACAGGTTTCAGGTGCACGATTTCACAACACATCATCTGCACACTGTATTGTGTGTTCACCACCCGAAGTCAAATCTTCTGTCACCATTAATCCCCCTCATACCCTCTTCCACCTCCTCTCACCCCAACACCCGTAAATAATCTCCGTTTTAATTTGAAGAAACTGAAGCTCACAGAAGCTGAGTGGCCTGCCCGGGGTCACAGAGCTGGCAAGAGGCGGACCAAGGGTCTGAACTCGGGCCTTCCCAGCTTCCAAAACAGGTTCTCAGGCACTGCACTCCCTCATGAGCCAGGAAGGCAGGACACTGAAAACCTCAGTTTTCTACAAAGATCCAACTAAACTAAAACAAGATAAGCAGGCCCTCGCTATCCAAGCCTCCTGGCTACTCCCGGTCTCCAATTCGCCCCCCACCCTTCTGCCTTAGGGACGTAGTTGTAAGTTCACCCAAGACTGTTCCCCACCAAAAATCCTTTCAGAAGCTCCTCTTGGCTCTACCCTCAATTTTTGTCCCTGCAGGATGCCAAAATACAAAAAAAGCAATAGAATCAATCATGACTTTATTTGTAAAGGAAACAAAAGGGTGTATGTGTTTTAAGTAGTGAAGCCATTTTTTGAATGAGTTTAATACCAGACCTCAGTAAACTAGGTAAAGGTAAAGCCACTCTCTCGGTCGAAGGAACAGAGGTAGGTGATGACACCCTAAAAACATGTCCTTGGACTTTGTGCTGAGGACCCCTGGAGTTCTGGCTGATCCCCTGAGATGGTCATTCAGAGCCTTCCTAAGACAAGATCACTGCAACTTTTCCCAAGACATGTCCCTCCCTCTTGTCTCTCTGTCCAAAGTTGATATACCTCACACTCCAAGCAATGTCCAAATCTGTCATTTTACAAGCTGCATGCACTCGCTCAGACATCGGTCCATTATCTATAGCACCGGGCGATGACCTCAGTCTGGTCCTCCTAATCGTGCCCACTCCCGCCATCCATCCTCACCCCCTCAGCTCACAGCCAGGCCTCCCCCAAGTTCTGAGCACTAGCTCTGAGCTCTGGAACCTGTGGCTGATATACTTGAGGACACAAGGATCCATTCTCCTGAACTGTTCTTCAATTGTTTTTTGTGTAACAGCCTTATCTCCTGCAAGGTCATTAAAAAGATCTTCCTCGCCCTGACCGATGTGGCCCAGTGGATTGAGCACTGACTGGCCTGTGAACCAAAGGGTTGCCGGTCCGATTCCCAGTCAGGGCACATGCCTGGGTTGCGGGCCAGGTTCCTAGTGCAGGGCGCTAGAGAGGCAGCCACGCACTGATGTTTCTCTCCCTCTCTTTCTCCCTTCCTCCCCTCTCTCTAAAAATAAATTTTAAAAATCTTAAAAAAAAAATAATCTTCCTCTTCCTTGGACTTTGGAATCCAGGAGCTCTAAATTTAAACCCTGGCTCTGCTAACTGCTGTTTGTATTACATGGGCGAGTCATTTATCATTTTGAACCTGTTCTCTCAGGACTGCGGCAGAAGGAAATTATTAAGGAAGATGATGACGTCATAGGCCAATGAGTCTATCTATTGGTTTCCTTTCTCCCATCATGTCATGCCTACCATAGTGGCAGACATGGAGGTAGCAATTAATAATTTCATTACATTCCACCAAATGTTTGCCCCAGGGGCAGCTAAAAAGATGTAACTCTGCTCCTTGTCTGCCCTAAATTCACGACTTCAAAAAACCAGGTCTAGAAGAGCAGGAACCAAACATTTCAGGGAAATCACACTCAAGAATGCCTGGCAGTGCAATGCAAGGTCCATCCACACTCTGATCCAGAAAGCTAATAGGCAGCTTTAATGGAGTTCACTGTGGCTTAAAATGAGGGAAGTGGCATAAAATCCAGGCTGTTTTGAAAGCATTTGCAATAAAAATGGACAAAAGTTTTCCTAGGGGAATATACTGGCTGTCTTCCTGCTAGATCAAATCAATAAGCGCATATTATAGAAAAACCAGGAAAAAGCTGTGCCTACGGGGCTTGGGAGGCTGAAAAGCAAAGCCAAAGGTTGCATGTGTGGCAAAATTAGACCCCAGATGCCTGCCCGCCTGCCCCCGCCCCCCAGCTACATACTTGCGAAAGCGCGCTGCTCTTGCATTAAGCACACTTTCCTGCTGGTGCCATCGCCAGAGTCTTCTCCACGCCTGGAAGGCTGCGGGCAGGGCTCTCTGCTGGAAGTGACCATCTGCTCTGGCCTGTAACAGCTAAGGTGAAACAATGAATGACCATTATTTGTACTTTATATTAAAAAAGAAAACGATCTTTCGGGGTCACACTCTTGAAGGAGGTTTGCTTCCTACACAAAATTGAGAAAAAGATTAAATCATTTTTAATCTCTGCAAACATGACGGGGAAAACTGTTTGCTTTAATTAAAAGTAGATTAAGCATCCCTTTATATATTTATATGTGTATACGTATATTATATTTATCTAAATTTTTTCCTATGGCCTAAGTGTTCATACCTACGGCCCATTTCACTGTGAACATCTAACTCAGTGATATATATGGGCTTTTCGAACCTTAAGAATTTATTAGTCCTTTGTCATATATGTTATCAATATTCCCACCTTGTAATACAGCTTTTGATTTTGTTTATAACGTTTACTTGTAATACAGATTCTTTAAATTTTTATGTAATATAAAAGGCTGCTGCTATTTCACTGACACACCAGTTGGAAGACAGACAACTGACATAAGAATGTATATACTTCCATGACCCAAAGCCCTGGCAAGGGAGAAGCATGTATGTATTGTGTGGCGATCTTTAAAACAGGACTGCAAATTGTTTGATTCTCCTTCACTGAGAAGTTATGTCCCCTCCTCTTAAATCTGGGTAGGACAGGGAGTGCTTTGACCATTAGAGTATGGTGAAAGTGGCATTATGTGACCTACAAATCTAAGTCACAAAGGGTCATATAGCTTCTGCCTTGATCACTGGGGCACTCGCTTTTGGAGCCCTAAGCGGCAGCCCAGGAGGTCTCACCACCCTGGGGCCACCACGCTGTGAGGAAGTCCAGGCCTCTTGAAGAGGCCACATGCAGGTCCCCTGGTTAACAGTCCCAGCTGAGCCCAGTCTTCAAGTCATTCCAGCCCATGAATCAGACATGTGAGTAAAAAAACTTCTAGATGACTCCAACCCCTTGCCATGAGAATCTTCCCCAATACATGGCACAGAGACTAGCCATCCTTGCTTTGTCCCATCTCAATTTCTAACCCACAGAATCCGCAAGCATAAAATGGCCATTGTTTTAAGCCACAGGATTTGTGGTAATTTTTTACATAGCAATAGATAACTGAACAGTATGCACATGTGCATGTTAACATAGGGATACACATGCTCCCACCCACATGAAAGAAAAACGATACCAGGTTTCTTCACCGAATGTTATCTTAAGAGGCAAGATTATGGGTGTTTTCATTTTTTTCTTGTTATGTCCCCAAATTTTCAATAATGCCTATATATTGCTTTATTTTTACTTTTCATTATGAGCATTTTTAAAATGTAAACAAAAGTAGAAGCAATAGTATAATGAATCCCATGAACTTATGACCAGCTCAACAATTAGCAAACATTTTGCCATTCTTTATATATTATTTTTTTAAAGGAAAGAAACCCACAATAATAAATATTTTTTTTAATCTCTTCCCAAAATGGAAAGAACTGATGTGTTCCTTGGGTATCTAAACCAAGAGACGAAACTCAGATTGCTAGCTAAAGATTTCTTTTTAAATGACAATAAAACTAAGCAGGGCTCTTACTAATTTCCCAGCCCGACTGTGCAGGCTGGGGCCATGTGACAGGTAAGAGCACTGACCCCTGACCTTCTACCAGTGCTGGGCCCCAGTGTCAAGAAGCTCTCTTTCGCCCTGAAGGACTAAAAGTGACCTTCTGCTTCTTTTCTACCTTGAATAAACACAACCTTTCAACTTTGGCCCTCACAGTTCTTTTTCTAAAAAGTCTCTCTATAGTCTGTTGCACTGGCATTAAAGGAGCTTAAAAGATCAAGTGACCAATGCTCTTTCAGAAACAGCTACATAACCCAAACGGATATCAAAGAATGAAGGGATTCTAAGCATTTTCTAGGTATGGAAGGTAAGGTGACAAAAACAAGCCACGCCCTGGGTTAACAATCCAAACTCTAAGAATTGAGTCAAACCTTGGGAAAAACTGGGAAGTATCAATGGCAGTTCATTCTGCTGTTGTTGTTCACTCTTTTGTTCATTTATCCACATATCAGTCAGCACCTACCCTACGCCAAACACTGTTGGGCTGAGGAGAAGAAAGAGACAGGCTGTACCCTCAAGGACCTCGCCGCCTAACAGGGAGCGAGGCCAGTAAACCACCGTGAGATGACTACTCTAATAAAGATGCCCCGGGGTGGGGCTGGGGGAAGAGGTAACACCTGAGTTGAAAGGGTAGCAAGGAACAGGGACGTGCAGGTGCGGTGAGAAGCAGGAAACAGCACGTTCAGGGAAGGAGTGGCGCCTTGACTGGTCAGAGTGCAGCTATGAAGGAACAGAGTGGTAACAGGAACGGGTAGAGAAATGGACAGGGACCAGCTCCCAAAGGAGTTCGTATGTCTCGCTAAACAGTTTGGATTCTATCCCCAAACTCTGAGGAATCAGCCAAAGTCTTTAGATTCACATGTTAAGGCTCTAGCGGCAGATGGCAGCTGGGATGGAGCGAGCATACAAAAATAACGGCGACAGGTTTGGTCAGTGTCTTGCCCCTTTAACGGCCAGGCATGGCCAAAAAGAGGCACATACAGTGCCACTTCCCATGGCAATGCCCACGCAGACATCAGCAGCTGAACACATGTTCCCTGAACGTGGCCTCAAAATCCTTCTCAGTTCAGCACTCCAGACAGCTACCCAGCATGGGAGCTGGCTTGCAAGACCCCTGGGTCTAAATCACAAGCCCCGTGAGAGCGGCTTTGCCTGCTTTGTATCTCGGCTGTACCCTCAGTGCTTAGAGCAGTGTCTGAGGCGCAGCAGCTGCTCAACAAGTCTCTCTCAAACGGAACTGAACCCGTCGTTCTCCCTGCGCCTTCATTAATCCATCAGCCTGACCCCACCTCCTCCCGCCCACGGTGGGTACCTGTGTCTCACACTGTTTAGCACTGGGATGTGGCACTTATGTTCTGCAATTTTCCCAATATCTTGTGATGGTCCCACTGGGTGACGGGTAGCTAACTAATACAATAAATGAATCTGAGTGAAGATGTACATGGAATGAATGGCTATTAAGAGCTCATCGCTTTCAGAGAACACCCTCATTTTCAAAGCAAATGAAGGAGTGGGAATTGTGCAGACTTTCCAACATCACTAGAAAGGACTGGTGGAAATGCCCTGCAGCTCTTTCCAACACCCCGTCTTCTAAATCTGAAGGCCGAGACCTCCTGGCAGAGGCCTTTTCCAAGAATTTTTCCAAAGCAAATGAATCCAAGAATGTAAGCCCGCAGAGGAGCCTGCTAAGAAGTACTCCATACCTGCTTGTACTGCCTCTCTTGAGTATGTTGTAGCCACAACTTGATACACTTGCGTAGCAATGTTATCCTGAAATAAAACACAGAACACCAAGGTACTGCCCATCCCACTTCCAGGTTTCAGGTTTCTAAATTTTTATTTTGTTTTTGAGGCAGGTAAATTTAGATGTAATTACATTTGAGTGTTAAAGGCAACCCTGATTTTGGACTGTGGCTTGCCCAAAAACGTCGACAACTTTCTTGTAAACCTAACTAGGCCAACAAGCATAGCGTCTCTGGAACTTAGGTGACAGCATGAAACCCCCCAGATATCCTTCTTGCTTTACGGCCAAGCTCTGAGGTTTGTTTATGACCACCACGCTCCTTTCACACGGTGACTTTGAGAGCGAGAACCACATTCAGTTTTGGAAACCAGGATTTAGAATAAGGACACACCCTCATAACTGCGAACTGAGTCAGGTAAACCGTGGGATTAACGCAGGTAAACTCAGTGACTTACTAAAAAATGCTCCAAAATTAAACCTATACCTATGCAAATTAAGCAGATTAAACTGGCATTTTTAAGAGATGGGGTATAGTAAACAGCGGTCACCTCTGAAGAATAAGACTAAGGGGTCGGAGGAAGGGACCCAGGTAGCTCTTATTTAACTCTCTACCTTCCTTCCCAGACACTGAGTTTTCCTCATGGACATATGTTACATTCATATATTTATTTTAAGTCAATGATTAACTCTAAAAAATCGAGGACACTCTGTGCAGGCTGCAGGACCAAGCCACAAATATTCTTCTGGCCTGAGCCTTCTCTTGAACAGCGTTAATGCATCAATTCTACGACGTGAATGTTACTGAAGCTGGAAGGACTGAGGCAGTGTGCTGGCAGGCACATACTTCAAACTATGGTGGACAAGAACCAGTACGAATACTCTCATCCTGCCTTCCTCTGATCAGCCAAAAGGAAAACACACGCTCAAGAACCTCTGGTTTATAGCAGGGCCTTTCCGAATCTGCTGCCTTAACACATGGAAGGGTAAGCGCTCCCTCCTAGAGAACAGTGAGTCGGTCACAGTGGGTCCCTGGAGAGCACAAGGAGAAGGCCTGGCCCTACCTGTAGTGGTCCCAGGCTGCTCGCAACAAGGGGAGCTGCTGCCTTTCCTCTCTCCGCTCCACCTGAGACTGCCAGAGGTTCCAGAACCTGCGCAGCAGCTGACAAAAACAGGACAGGAGTTTATTAAGACAAACTGGTCTCTCTTAACCTATCAGTTAGGAAATCTCTACTTCAAAAGACTGGAAGGTCCCCCAAAGCAGGAATTACCTCAATTTGGAGCACCCAACATGTAACAGGTTTGCGAAACAATTCTGGAGAGGCTACGTGGGGCTATTCTGGGCCAATACGGAAAGCAGAGTGAAGGCGCTTCCAATCTACGGAAATCAGAGGCTATGTCTTCTGATATGGGCCTCGTGGGGGACAATTCCATTGTAGAAATTAAAAATGATCTTATCACGTATTACTGCCTATGGAATAGTCTTGCCACAAAATGTTTAACTTCAATCTAATCAAGCCCTTAGATCTAACTTCCAGTTATAGGAGTTACACAGAACAAAGGAAAAGCAAGTGACATCAAAAGGAAACGAACATACAAATTTAGAATATGGAAAGCTGTGCAAAATAACTGGCCTTCCTTTTCAAAAAGTCAGTGTCATTAAAACAAAAACAAAAACAAAAAAAAGCAAAAAAACATGTACACTAAGTGAAATAAGCCAGTCACAAAAGGGCTAATACTGTAAATATGAGGTGCCTAGAGTAGTCAAATTCACAGAAACAGAAAGGGGAACAGTGGTTGCCGGGGGCTGGAGGGAAGGAGAATGGCCGTCAGTGTTTAATGGGTACAGAGTTCCAGTTCTGCAAAATGAAAGAAGTTCTGGAGACGGATGGTGGGGATGGTTGCACAATAATGTGAATGTACTTAATGACATTGAACTGTACACTTAAGAATGGTTAAGATAAGTTTTATTATGTGCATTTCACCACAATTTAAAAAATAAACATGTTAAACAAAAGAAGTGGGGCGGGGGGGGAGATTATTATTAAGAGCCTTAAGAGACAACCAAATGTAGTGAATAATCAGTCCTTAATTGAATCCTGGTTTGGAAAAAAAAACAACTAATGAGACATTTTGAAGGAAACTTGAATAAGGGCTAGGTGCTGAATAACTGCTGCTCATTTTACTGAGGATCATAATGACAGTGGGTTACGTCAGAAAATGTCCTTTTTGGGTGATACATGCTGAAATGTTTAGAAGTAAAGTGTCATGATGCCTGTTATTTACTTTGAACTGACTCAGAAAAAAAGGAGGCAAATACAGCAAATTATTACCGATTGTTGAGTTTAGATAGTATTACACATAGCTGCTTATTACACTAGTCTTTATATTTTTCTGTACATTTAAACATTTCCATAATTAACAACAAAACAAGAAAACACTATCCTTCTACACCCAGAAACACAATCTATAAGTCGAGATAAAACGCTCGTTGCCCTCAGGTAAATCAACCCCTGCAGAGAACAGACCTAGAGCGCAAGCACCAGCACAGCCTCCTAAGGGCAGGCTTAGACCGCACTCCCTAGGTCGGGGTCAGTGTCCACAGTCCCTGACCTCCCATTCAAATACCAATTTTCTTAGCAAATATAAAAAATGGGATTACACAGGCACTAAAAAGGTTTCTCTATTGGCTGGTATGGATTATTAAAGAAAATGAATACCACGGTTTCAGGGTCTAAAGGCCTGGAGGTAAATCTGTAAGCACAAAGGTTAAAAAGAGAATGGCCATCAAGAGAGGCCCCCTGATACAGAAGGAGACCCTCACCATGATGTCATGCTGCTGGTGAGCGAGATTCCTTCTTATTCGTCGGAGGTGGGCACGGGCCACGTTGTCTTTTAGGGCTGTAAAGCAAAAGTGCTGTGAAAAGAAGAGAGGACACAACAGGTCACAAATCAAAACTGTAAAAGTAGCAGCGGTGCCTGACTCAGGTGGCAAGAAGCTCGGTCACAGCTGGTCACAGCTGGACCCATGTCCCTGAGAGTGTTTCTCGGCTTCGAGTCTCAGTGGGAGCCTGATTAAGCCAGGCCGTACAGTCGGCACTTCATAAATAAATAGCTGTCAAACCGCTCCCCGCTGTCCACAGTGATGCACAGGCGCAAACACGCCCCGGCCTCTGACCAGGACAGATCCCCCGACCCAGACGGGATCCTCTCACAAAGGAGACAGACTTTTAGCCTATAATGTTTTTTTTTTAACCATGTGGGGTCAACCTGTACATTTACACAATTATAAATGCAGTTTTGCAAGAGTAGAATAGAAGGAAGAGAAGGAATCCTTGGTGAGTAGGGGGCTGAGGTAGAAGCGGGTCACGTGGGCCTGGCTCCAGCTCCATCAATGCCTCACGTGTGACCGAAGCAAAGCCTATTCTCCCATGGCCGGGGCTTCAGTTTTCCAAGACAGAAGTGCAGCGATCAGGGGTTCTCACTCTGCGCTCTGTGGAACTCCGCGGGACACTAAGTGTTGATGAGGGCTGGGGAGAGAACAGGTCCTACTCCCCAGACCCTGCTTCATCCTTAGCTCTGCTACTCTGATCAATTTCACAGACTAGAACTGCACCATTAAAAACGGGTGCCCACCATGGAAAAAATCCTAGGACTAGATCATCTCTAAGATTCCTTTAGAGCTCCAAACTCCTCTGACCCACACTGTTACCGTCTCTGATTCAAAGTGACCATAGGGACACCCGCAATAAAGGGGTGCTTCATGACTGAAGGAGCTCACCACAGGACCAGGGGCACTGAAAGAGCATGACATGGGTCTGGAATCCCAAGAGAGGGTGCCTGAGCAGGCCTGACACGCTTACCAGCAAGCTGTGACTACGGTGCTCCTCTGCCGCCTTCCACTGGGCAGCTCCCTCTGCACGCAGCAGCACATCTGCAGGAGTTAAGGCCTCTGGTCTCAACAAGGTTCCCACCCCCGCACAGTACAATCCTAGTGACCCATCGGAAGGGTTCTGGCTGCAGGGGATCACAGGATATGCAGATGGGCTGATGTCCACCTGTCTCCTCCTGATGACCCAAGGAAGAGTGGGCAAAGGGATACCTTGAGTCACTTATCAAACAGCTGGCCTCGCCTTTCTCCCCTCTGATGCCCATTTCATGACAGGCAAAAACTAGTTGAAACAAACTGCCAACAATTGCGGTAAACATTTCAAAATCGCCATATCTAAAGCAGAACTTCTCTCTCCGGTATTCTCTGTCTGGGCATCACAATCCAGTCAGATGTTTCAGCTAAAACCCTTGGAGTTATTTTCAAACCTTTTCTCCTCCCACCCGTGCCACCTACTCAGTCGCCAAGTCCATCTCCTCTCCTAAATCGCTCCTGTTCTTCTGTCCCACCCCCAACGCCCTGCAATTCACTTGACTTGTTCCTCAAATAGGCTGATAAGACAGCCGCCTCATAGAGCTGGTGACCTGGTGCTAGCTTCACTCCTCTAATCTAGATTTACCCTTCTAAAGTATAAACCTGCTGTACTACTTCTCAAATAATTCCAGAGGACCCCTAGTGCCACCAAGATAAGGCCCAAATTCCTGACCACTGTACACAAGGGTCCCCAGTTACCATCTGCCTACATTACCCTACTGCCATCCACCGTCCACAACTCACTGCAGACCCCTGTGACCGTCCTTGAATGCTCCCCCTCATTTGTGCCTGCGTTTAAGTGCCACTCCTCCCACCTGCAACGCCCTTCCTGACTTCTCTGCTGGGCAAAGTTGTCATCCTCTAAGCCTTCAATTCGGCTCAAACATCTCCTTGGCTGAATCGCCATAGCAGCTCTTACAGGACTTGATAAAAACCTTTATCATAGGACTTCTTACGTCATGCTGTATAGATCCACTTTCATGTCTATTTTCTCCGGTAGACAATGAATAGTAGTCAGTGTTTGAGTTTCCTCATATTCCAGAACTTAGGCAGGAGTTTAAAACAAAGCAAGAGTTTGATGAACAAATGAGTGTGCGAATGCACATCCCAGGCAGTCTAAATCCTCACACCTGGGCACACACTGTGTGCACTGCAGTGTGCACTGGAGTGAAATCTCAGGGCTTAAAAAATCCTGGCTCTGCCAATGTCTGCTGTGAGTCTGAAAACTACTCAGCTCCCTTGGCTGTTTCCTCAGCTGCGAAGTGTATACATAGGGATACCCACTGCGCAGGCTGCTATGAAGATTAATGGAATAATGCACGATGCCTGCCGCAATAAAGCTCGATACATGGAAGCCATGGTCATAATGATGGAGCCACCAAGAATGGGTGGCTTTCTAAAACAGAAAGGAGAGAAAACGAATTTCTTAAAAATGGCTGTCGCTATTTCCACCATCTAGTGGGTAGAGAAAGGCTATGGAATTTACATAAAATTCAGGATAGTAGGGTTACCTCTGAGGAGGAGGAGGAAAAGGAATGCGATCAGAGAGGGGCAGATGAGTGTTAGCAATGTCCAATTTTTTTAAGTTGACTGGTGGGCACATAGGTGTTCATTTAATTACTATTCTTTAAACTATAAATATGTTATACGTACTATTTTGTATGAATATTCCCAATTAAACAAAAAATTCTTAAAAGTAATCAAGAGAGATCACTATTAAACTTCAGTAATTGCCATGTATCTCCTGATGCTTGTTTTACAGGCTGCTGAGCTCTCGCTGTGCTAGCCGAGGAGTGGGAGGCTGAAAAGGATACAGTGTTTCCAGTGGGTAAAGGCCCTCCGCAGCACCATCCTTCCGGCCAGCGCCTCCACCCGTGCACGGTGGGCGTGCAAGCTCTCCCTCCGCTGCCAGGCCCACCGCCAGTCACAGAAGTGTGTCTGAAGCACAGTGACTTGGTAGAATTGCTCAGCCAGCTCTGCAACAGAGAAAATAACGTAAGTGCTGACGCCCTTCATTGGGCAATGAACTGGCAGCATCTTTAAAACAAGCTGAACCCCACTACTGGCAGACAGCAGGATTCAAGGCTGCTCTCACAGAGGGTCCTAGAATAAATGTTTTCTAAACATGGGCAAGTTATTAAGAATCCCTTAGCTACATCTCTTCTTTGCGAGGAAAGAGAAAAGGCCTGTAATTTTAGGGAAGAGGATGCTATAAAATCAAAGAGCTGAGGCTCACAGTTACTACTGACGAGTAAGAATGGTGACTGCTGCTTTCAAAGATTCCATTTTATTTCTGCCTCTTTACTAAGGTCTCCCAGGTAGGACTTTAGGGACTGAGCCAATGACGCCCAGTTCCGACAACATACTGGCAAAGGCTTTTGTGAGCTTTCTGTCAGGCTGATGCAGGCTGCCAGCTTCATCTCCTTTGAACACGAATTAGCTAATGACCTGATGAGCAGAAGTCCGGGAAATGAAAGGAGTTGGTCCTGAAACTCAAATGCAGCAACTGGAGGAACATTAGTCTGCCGCTCATCATTCCTAACAGCTTAATCCCATTCGAGCCTGGGCATCCAGGTAGCGGTCTCCTATCATAGTCTCAAATGGACACATTCAAACTCTCCCAAGAGACAGCTTTGGCAGGCTAGAGATTTCCACAGAGAGGGCTCAGTAAAAGGTGGAGAACCCTACCTGGCATCTAGCATAGAGCTTGAGTTACTTTCATGTAAGCTAAAGAAACAAAAGTACAAAAAGTGCTAATAATCATGACCTATATATTATTCCTTCTGAACTCTCGCTGGAAAATAAACTATTTGAACAGTGTTTAAAAAAACTCAACATCATAAACCACACACATTCACTTAACTGGGGACAAACAGAAACAACCCAAATATCTATCAACAGAAGAATGGCCGAGTAGATTAAGGTAAGCCATCCTATTAAATAATAACCATTAAAAAAAATAACATTAATGAAGAATACTCAAAGACATAACAACTTCCACTGGTTAGTTGTATGGAAAAAAGCAATATACAAAATTGCATACACCATATTAATCATAGTAACACAGTAGTTATAGCATAATTAAAACTCCATTGAATAAAATGGGTACATAGAAGAAAAGGTCAGAAGAAAATAAATGTGAACTGAGGATGATGTATTTTCCTCCTCAATCTCACCAAACTTTGTGGCATAATATCGTTATATCTCTCTCCTTAATAAATGAGCACGACTAGCAGAGAGAGAGGGGAAATCGTGACCCAGCCCTCTGCCTCCTGAGCCCGGGACCTCCTGCTCACCTTTCCGCTGTCTCTTTATCCTCCGAACCCTCAGGAATTCAAGCCAGGCCTTCAAGAACCTCAACTTTTGCCAGTGCTGATGGTGTTTCACTGCAGAGACCACCTTCCGTTTCTCCCTCTGGACGTGCAGGAGCTGTTCCTGCCACCGTGACCAAGCCTGAAAAACACAGAAGACAACGGTCAGAGGAGAGGCAGGAAAGCAGAGGCGAAGTACAGGTGAGGGAAACAGAAACACATATACGCACACTGGAAAGGCAAAAGTTAGGCACAAGGAAGTGGCATAATAAGCTGTGGGAATTGAGGGTGAAAGGATATTTAAGAAGGGTACCCTGCTTCCAGAAGGTAAGTTTTTTTCCTGGATTAAGAGAAAATAAAGGGGAGAGGAATAATAAAAGCAATGAGCAGCCCTGGCCACGTAGCTCAGTTGGCTGGAGCGTTATTCTGACTCCCCAAGGTTGAGAGTTCGGTCCCCCGGTCAGGGCACATGCCAGAGGCCCAAGGATTAAAAAGGTAGGTGGAAAAACGCATCAACAAATCAGTGTTTCTCTCTCTCTCTCCCCAAAATCAATAAATAAACTTTTAAAATTAAAAAAAATCAATGAGCAGGCAAGAAGCAGGGACAATCCGATAATTAATTCAGATGTGGCATAGGTGAGAGCCTGCCTTTGTTTCCAAAGTGAGAGCAAGCCTATTGCCAAGAGGCCCTTCCTCAGACACATTAGTTTCCCGGAAGCATCTACAGAAGCCGAAGTCTACGAAATGATTCTCTTG
Organism: Mormoops blainvillei; assembly: GCA_004026545.1. Classification (NCBI taxonomy): domain Eukaryota; kingdom Metazoa; phylum Chordata; class Mammalia; order Chiroptera; family Mormoopidae; genus Mormoops; species Mormoops blainvillei. The sequence goes on along the minus strand of PVJD01000358.1, from coordinate 135,744 downwards.
AGATCGTCCATAAATGCGCACACTTAAGAAAATCTTCCCGTACACTTAGCCATGCGCATGCCCTGATCTGAAGATGGCTGTCTCAGACGACGGCTTCATACCTTCTTAAGCCTGCAACACCTTTTTCGCCTTTCTTTCCTCTCAGCTGAATACCATTCTTCCTATTTCACCAAGAAAATAAAAGCAATCAAAAAAGAATTTTCTCTAGCTTCTCCACTCTGTCTACCCACCTGCCCACAGGCTCGGCCCTCTCTCCTGCTGCTCTGGATAAAATGTCCAGGTTCCCATCAAAGGTCATCCCTCCTACTAAGGATACATCCCATCTTCTCTTACCTTCTCAAGTTGATCACTCTGGCAATTCCCCCCACTTCTGCATTATCTATTTCTACTCGCTACTAGATTTTTAAAAAATCAGCATTTAAATGTGCTGTTATTTTTCCCATCCTAAAAAAATATACATATCCCTTCTAGGATATGACAACCAAAAGCAATGGGTAACCTTTCATTGGACCCGGACCTGACACTAAAATAGCAACAATATACAGTTTGCATAAAAACTGCATTTTAGCTGTTATCATATCAATATTAAATTTCTTGGATATAATGATATTGTGGTCACATAGGAAAACATCCTTATTTTTAGGATATATAAGCTGAAGTATTTAGTTAAATTTTATGTCTGCGACTTGAAAGTGGCTCAGAAAATATATGGATATACTTAGAGGAAGCAAACATGGTAAGATGTAAACAATGGTTACACTAGTGAGCAGTGTACAGTATCCACCTTTTTGGTGACACAGTATGTGTCAAAAATAAAAAGTGTGGAGGGAGCTTACTGTCACAAAAATACTTCTTAAAAGGAATAAACCAGTAATTCTCCAACCAACCAATACACGCTACTCTCTGACCACACTTTGCCACCCAGCTAACACTCGATTTCTTTCCCTTCCTTTCCAAACTCCTCAAAAAACGTGTCTGTTTCTAATTTCTCTTCTCCCAGACAGGCTTCCTTGAGCCCTCTCCCCAGCAGGCTCACTGAAACTGCTCTTAGCAAGTACATCAGTGATCTCTCAGTTTCCCAATCCAAAGGTCAAATACCAGTCCTCACCCTCCCTGAGGGGCCAGAAACATCTGACACAGCCTATATCACACCTTCCTTCGCCTGGTTGCCAGGATATCACAGGCCTCTCTTTGTTCCAGGTGCTGATCCCCATCTCACAGGCGCCGTCCTGGAACCTCTCCACTAGCTACTCACTCCCTTTGTGCTTCCGCCCAGTCTCTTGTGGCTTTAATTACCATCTGCATGCCTAGGACTCCCAAATTTACAACTCAGGTCTGGACCCGTCCTCAACATTCCACACAATAGCCAACTGCCTTCTTGACATCTTGAGGATATTCAAAAACCCTACCAGGCTGAAGACATGCTGCTAAAAATGTTAGCTCTTCCTAACTCTTCCCTGCAAACCTGCTTCTCCCTCCATCTGCCCCATTTCAGTGACTGGTAACTCCACTGTTCAGTTTCTTAGGTCAAAAGGCTGGGAGTCATCTTAGACTCTTTCTCTGAAACTTCACATCTTATCTATCCAATAGCAAATCTGGATGGCAATACCTTCAAAACATATCCAGAATCCAACACCAACTTGTTGTCATTCTTGTCCAAAATCTCACCAGTTTGATAAAAGCTTCTTCACTGCTGTCCCTGCTTTTATCTGTGATCCTCTATGGTCTATTTTTGTGGCTTTTTTTAAATATACAAATGTTTTAGTATATTTTATTATGTTATGACACTTGTCCCACTTTTTCCCCCTTTGCCCCCCTCTGCCGGCTACCCTTGTTCTCTCCTGCAATCCCTCCCCTCAGTTCATATCCATGGGTCATGAATATAAGTTCTTTGGCTTCTCCATCTCCTATACGATTCTTCATATCCCCTTTTCTATTTTGTACTTACCAATTATGCTTCTTAATCCCTGCACTCTTTGCCCCCATCTCCTCCGTCCCCCTCCCCGCTGATAACACTCCAAATGATCTCCATACCTAGATTCTGTTCTGGTTGTTTGCTTAGGTACTTTTTGTTTGTTTGTTTGCTTGCTTAGGATTCAGTTGTTGATAGTTGTGAATTTTTTGCCTTTCTAATGTTCATAGTCTTAATCTTTTCTTAAATATGTTCCTTTAACATTTCATATAATAAGGACTTGGTGAAGATGAACTCCTTTAGCTTTACCTTATCTGGGAAGCACTTTTTCTACCCTTCCATTTTAAATAATAGCTTTGCTGGATGGGGTAATCTAGGTTGTAGGTCCTCGCTTTTCATCATTTTGAATACTTCTTGCCAATTCCTTCTTGCCTGCAAAGTTTCTTTTGAGAAAACAGCTGATAGTCTTATGGGAACTCCTTTGTAGGTAGCTCTCTGCTTTTCTCTTGCTGTTTTTCAGATTCTTTTTATCTTTTACCTTTGCCATTTTAATTATGATGTATCTTGGTGTGGTCCTCTTTGGGTCCAACTTGTTTGGGACTGTGTGCTTCCTGGACTTGTATGTCTACTTCCTTTGCCAAATTAGGTAAGTTTTCTTTCATAATTTTTTTCAAATAAGTTTTCAATTTCTTGCTCTTCCTTTTCCCCTTCTGACATCCCTAAGATTCAGATGTTGGCACTTTTGGAGATGTCCCAGAGGCTTCTTCTACTATCCTCGTTTTTTTGAATTCTTGTTTCTTCTTTCTGCTCTAGGTGAATGTTGATTTCTTCCTTATGTTCCAGATCATTGATTTGAATCCTGGCTTCCTCCCCTTTACTGTTGGTTCTCTGTAGATTTTTCTTTATTTCATTTAGTGTAACCTTCATTTCTTCCTTTATGTTGTTGCCATACTCAATGAGTTCTTTGAGCATCCTGATCACCAGTGTTTTGAAATCTGCATCTGATAGGTTGGCTATCTCCATTTTGTTTTGTTCTTTTTCTGGGGTTTTGTTGTTCTTTCATTTGAGCCATATTTCTTTGTCTCCTCAATTTGGCAGCCTCTTTGTGTCTGTTTCTGTGTATTAGATAGAGCTGCTTTGACTCCATGTAAAAGACGCCTGTAATTATGTGGGGCAGAGCCTTATGTAGCCAGGGTAGGACAGCCCACTTCACTGCTTTGTGGCTCTGAGGGGGCGGGGGAGGGCAGTTCAGAGAAGGGACTGTGCAGCTGCCTGGTTTCTGAGGGTTTGCCCAGCACTCGTCCCATTTCCAGTCACTTTACCCACTCCCTGTATGCAACTAATGCCCTTCCAGCTATTTCCCTGGTATTGAATCCCAGAGTGGGTAGGTCTGTGTACATTTTAAGGCTTTGCAGGCCCTTTAAGTGAAGTTTTCTGAAAATCTGGCCATTTCTTCCACTGCCCCAACCCCCACTGGTTTCTACAGCCAGAAGTTATGGGGATTTATCTTCCCAGCACTAGAACCCTGGGTTGTGTGATCTGGCCTAGGTCTGGGATAGCTCCCTCCCAAGGTATGGCTCCTGATTTTTATTCACCACACGTGAATGTAGGACTGCCCGTGCCTGTTCTGCCACCACCACCACCTCTCCATGCCACACCGTCTCTCCTCACCTCTCCGCATCTCTGCCCCTCCTACCCATCTGGATGAATGTGGTTTCTTTAAATCCTTGGTTGTTGGACTTCCATACAGTTCGATTTTCCCACAGTTCTGGGTGTTATTTGTTTTGAGATTTAGTTGTAATTCTTTTTTGTGGGTGCATGAGGAGACAAAGCATGTCTACCTACGCATTCATCTTGACCGGAAATCTATGGACTATTTTTAATACAACAGCCAGAGTGGTCCTTTTTCATTTGTTTTGGTTGCTATGTCACTGAAATCTCCTCATCTTATATTACAATTTCTTTCCCTGTCTTTTTTCTCTTTCATACCACTGATTTATTAGAGAAACCAGGTCATTTACCCTATAAAATGTTCTGCATTTTAGATTTGGCTGTCTCTTTAAGGTGCCTTACACTCATTCCTCTGATCCCTGAATTTCCTATGAACTGATCATTAAGAGTCATGTTCAAATTTTTAGACAAAAATAATTCTCGAGTGCTCATAGGTATTCCCTATTACACTGCGTCAGGAGGCACATCGTGGCTGGCTGCCATAGTTTTATCAGTGCCAAGACTGTTCAGTGGCTTCAGACGGCATCACTCTGGTCCCTCCATTATATTTCCCAATCCTCTTTTCGCCTGCTGATTGCTGCCTAGATCTCTTTTCTCATTAGGAGTGGCAAACAGTGATTTTCTAACTCCAGTGCTCCTGCATTTATTAACTGGAATTCTATAAAGAAGGCTACTATCTCATTAACCTTCTGGTTCCTCAGAGATTAGTTTGTACCGGAAAGGTAGTATAAATGCTTCATTTTTTACCTTCATCAATTTTCAAAGAATTGAGCTAAAGCTCTAACAACCTAAATTGTGAACAATGAGTTCCTTTTTACTTCTCGTTATGAATGCATGAATTTTTATATATTTGATATGTTTTTTAATACATTGCAGTCATCGTTCTTTCTGATGCTCAAACTATTCTAGGTTAAGCTTATGGGAGTCCTGACGCAACCCTATTAACCTTGTTAATTTCCTCATTTTCCAGCATACTATACCCTAGGCTAGTGATTTTCAACCAGTGTGCTGCAAGAATTTTTAAAACATGCAATACCTGACTAATTAGTCAGAGGTACTGATATCTTTTCCCTTAGAGTGTCAAATAAATGATAATAGCCAACACAGTGAAGCCATCCAGTGTGAATGCCCTGTCTTGAACCATAAATATATAGGTCATATAATAGAGCTGCATCTTATTGGTCACATCACACAATAAGGTAACATCTGATTGGTTAATCTTGGTACCAGAAATCATTATATACAAGTAAAGGCACCTGAATTTTTTTTTAAAGTCACTTTGGAGCAAAAAGGGTAGGTAATTAGTATTATAATGCTTTTTGTAAATCAATCAACAATTTTTGTCCGATTGGCAAAAATATATGTATTTTTGGTGTGCCACAGAATTTTAGTATCTAGTTTTGTGCCATGAGATGAAAAAGGCTGAAAATCTGTGCCCTAGTCTTACTAGTCTTAATGATGTCTATTTCCAGCTGTAGACCTGGAATCAGCCATTTCTCAAAAAAAACAAAACAAAACAAAAACCCACCTCAGTTCCTTTTAGTGGGAAATAGCTGAGACCACAACTTGGGCTCTGCAGAAGCCAAATGCTGTACTAATGCCACTGCTTCTAAGTCTTTTCAGTAAATAGAGTCAGAAGATTTTTAGGTTAAAAAAAAAAAGTCTTGAGTCCATACTGACATTTATATTTCCAGTTTCAGAACACAGGGCTTTTATTTAATTTCTTTGATTTTATACCTGTAATATTTTCTTTTATCCTGAAAATTATGATTCCTAATGATACTGCTATAGTTATTTGCTTTATCTTACAAGGTGGCTATAATTGTTTCAACATAATTCCAAACCTGTTACTAACATAAGACTAGTGAATATAGTTTTATATTTCTTGGCAGTTCCCTGTGTCCTTAGACTACATCCTACTAAGGAAGAAGAGTCAAAATGTTGTATTTTAAGGTTACTTGAAGTAATTATTTCCTTTGTGTAGTCATGGCTACAAACTTGATATGTTTGTTTCAGAGTGTTTTAAAATCCTAGGGGATTTTTTTCCTTTTTTATTTACTTTTTTAAAAATTATATAAAATATCTACATGGTTCCAAAGTTAAAAATATATAACAAAGTAAATTCACAAAAGTATTTTGTTCCAACATTGCTCCCTCCCTCCTTCTATAGGTAACCACTTTTTTGTTAGTTTTTGGGTTATTTTTCCATTATTTTTCTTCAAAATATAAGCAAGCACACACATTCTAATCTCTCTCCCTCCCTTTCCTGCTCAAAGGGCAGCACAAAATGAGCCAAAGGGACCCTTTTAGAGGTAAGTGTGATGACATAACTCTCCCCTGAAAGCCAACAGCTTCCCGTTCCCCCCGGAATAAGGGTCCAAGCCTTTAATGGGCACAGCCTGCAAAGCCCTGCAATGTGCCCCCTGGTCACCTCATGACCTAACTCTTACTCTCCCTCTAAATTGGGTGCCTGGACCCAATGCCCACAGGGCCACCGACAATTCAAATCAGTTCTCACACTATCTGCCCAAAGATTCCACAGGTTGCGTCCAGTCCCACAAGACTGCCTTGTCCCCCACCCTTATCCCACCCCCACCCCCACAAACTTCCATGCCAGGCCCAAGCCCAGGCTCTTACCTCTGGTTCTACTGACTGGTCACATACTAGAGGTTCCAAAGATCCTCCTCCAACTCAGAATGCCAACTGCAAGTCCTGGTTGTTACATGTTCTGCCTGGCTACAAATCAGAGGTTCCTACAACCCCTCCTTGAATTCGATTAATTTGCTAGAACAACTCACAGAACTCAGAGAAACATATTACTTAATAGATCACTGGTTTATTATAAAAGGCTATAATTCAGGAACAGCCAGATGGAGGAGAGGCATAGGGCAAGGTATGTGGTAAAGGGGCAGGGAGCTTCCATGCCCTCTTCAGACATGCCACTCTCCCCTCATCTCCATGTATTCACCAACCCGGAAGCTCTCTGAACCTCACCCTTTTTTACAGAGGCTTCATTACATAGCCATGACTGATTAAATCATTGGCCCCTGGCAAGTAATTCAACCTCCTTTACCTCTCCCCTCCCCAGAGGTCAGGGGTGGGGGGAGACTGAAAGTTCCAACCCTCTAATAACACAGTTGGTTCCATGGGCAGCCAGCCCCCATCCTTAGGTGTTTTCCAAGAGTCATCTGATTAGCTCTGATTGGCAATAAGAAAAACAGTAAGGAGAAAATAAAAAAATATACTGCTGTTTAACACATTTATAATTAATTCATAAACTCCTTTCCAGTATCACAATTAGCAGACATGCTCTACAAATCACTGGTAATCAGATCTAGCATAATCCTAACAGCAACCTCTGTCTGTTGAAGAGCTCAGCCCTCCACGTTGCTTCTGGCCTCCGCCTCCTCCTCAGTCGCCTGAGCTGTGGGGAGGGCCCAGCAGAGAGGAAGCAGCATGACGACTGGCCTTCTGCTTGGAAGTCTAACCCCGCCCTTTGTCGGTATGGGACTTGACAACATGGACAGAACACCAGTACTGGAGTCTGCCCGACTCACCTGCCGCTGGAGGTTCAGGGCCCTGTGTTTCACAGCCGAGGCACAGAGGGCATGTCCCACACGGACCTGTTCTAGTTGTCGCCTCCACTCGCTCCAACACACCCTGTCAAAGAGCAAATGGAAGATGAAACCAGTCAGAAAAAAGGAGCGCAGAAAAGAGAAGGGAAGTGAGGGCTGGGCCTCAGGCTCTAAGTGCAGGTCCCTCTCCCTCATGGTGCCATCCCTAGATGGATATACATTAGAGCCACTGCTGAAAAACTCAATGGAGAAACAGTCCTAAAGCTGCCAATTAAAGGTTTGAAACTGATGGTTCCTTAGGTCATATCCAGCCTGAGACACTACAGACATGCTCTGTATGGCCTATACGAATTTTTAAAAATATATAATAAATTATCGCCAACATTTAAAAAATCAGGAGAGTTCACAGAATAACCTGAAAAAGAAAGTAGCTTTTAGATTTCCAGTCTTGATGGATCCCTTCCCTTCCTACTGTTCTGGCCAGATTTCATCCAGTCTTTTCCGCTTATTTTCTAATTTGATGTAAGAAAACAGTAATGAGGATGTGAGAGCTGGCAACCTCTGATTTACAGAAACACTCAATTTGCCCGCTGATCACTCTAACCCAACAAAATCTTTCTCTTAACCTAGGCCATGCTAGCTGCACTATACACTTCAAAATCTCAAGCTATCTTGCATTATTAGCTAACTTTTTAAGCACTTAGAGAACTAGAAGTTCCCTGAATGCAGACCCAGCATCTAACATTGTACCAGGAACATTTTAAGCCCTCAATAAATACACATTGAATAAATAGAAATATGTCAAATATCCCCAAGGGACTCTAGTAGAATTGTATACTTATTCAGAATTTTAAAATATTTGCTGAATAAATTTTAAATACTTTCAAACTTTTTGACTTCTTCATGTCCACTGATGTTCTGAATACTATGCTAAATATTTTACAGGTATTATCTTATTTATTTCCCATGGCAACCTTGAAAGATTCTTATTGGTGTGCCTATTTCACAGGTGAAAAGTGAGACCTGGAGAAGTGAAATGACCCAATAATACATTTTGGAACAGGGATTTGAACCCACCTGTTCAATCTAGGTGCAAAGCCTCTGCTCTTATCCTTACAAGGTCCAGCTCTTTCAGGCAGGAACTAAGCTTTTAATATGCTGTCATTCAGGACACCAGAGGACCACCAGAAACACTACACAGTGGAATCAGCCCCATTACAAAGTGGCTCATCATCACACACATCTGGCTTCCAAAGTGGACTAACTCATCCCCCTCCAATGTGTGGACAATGCTGATGAGATGCAGTACCTGGAAGCAGTTAGAAGTATGGTCTTTGGCACCAGAAAAATTGTGTCGGTGAGCTCTATCTTTGCCAATTACAACATACAAAGTCTGTCCAGGAAAAGTCCAGCCATGTAATATGGAAAATAGAGACAATTATTGAAGAAGATACAAGATATAAGAAACGTACACAGGGCAATGATGTCTCAGTCCCCTTCAAAGTAGGCAAACTTGGGGCCTCACACAGTTCTCCCAATTGCTATCAGCTACCCTGTTATTTTCCGGAATCTCATAGGTGGTCTGAAATCACTTCCCTTTCAAAGGTGATTTTAGTTTTGGGAAAAGCTAGAAGTCACAGGGCACCAAATCTGGGCTGTAAGGGGGCTGAGTCAGCTGGGTGACCTGATATTTTGTGAAAAAACTCTGCATGAGCAGGTGCATTGTCGTGATAAAACTGCCAATCACCAGTTGCCCACAGCTGCGGCCTTCTGAATCATCTGAAGTTTCCACAGAGGAAATGTTCAAACTTAACACAAAATCTGATACAGATTCATTGCTCTACTTGCTCATCTTGAATGTGACAGCCACACAGTACATATGCTCACTCAACAGCCTCTACCACCCTCAATGACTACTAGTACAGTGTACTTGTCGTTGTTCACGCACGTGCATTTCAGTTCACTCACCTTGGCTGCAAGGTTACATCAATGTTGTGCAAACCCTTTCTGTTATATTAACAATGGCTGGACTTTTTCTGGACAGACCTTGTATATCTTAATCTGTACAATAAGAATACTTACTCTACAGTTTATGGTGAGGATGAAATGAGACACTTTACATTAAAAAAATAATATACCCACACATTTAACACAGGGTTTAGAATATAGTGCGTACTCAATTAGTGTTATTTAAAATTACACAAAAACCTAATCTCGCAGCTGAACAAGTTGTCCATAAATATTTACTAGGTATCAATTATGTACAAAACTGTTTTAAGGTGAGGTTTTGTGCTTCTTCCCAGTACCATAAAGAAAGGCTGAGACAAAATGATAGTTGCTGAATTGTAAGGTGTCTGAGCATACTCACCACAAAATACTCCACTGTCTAAACTCCAGGGCGGTGGTCTGCATCTGACGTTTGGTCCTTCGAAAAACAACGTAGATCAACCAGGACTTCCAGGCCTGTCGCATCTTTTGCTTTGCATCTAGATACACAAAAGAGATTTTCAAAAAGGGGTAAGGTGGGGACTGATAACTCTAGGAAATGACGAAAACTCATGGGGCTCTCTGTACCTATCCCTCCTTTGAATAATTAAATCCCTCCAGCCTTTAAGTGCCCCCTGCTGGAAGATTTATGAACTCTACAAAATTAACAAAGATGCACGTGCATGTGAAGAATGGTTGTATCAGTGATTAACATTTAATAAACATTTAAAGGAAAATCAATATCCTGTACTTTTCAGAAATACTTTATTTTAAAAGACCTTATTTTTTTAGAGATACATTATGCAACATTTACAGACGAAATGATGTGCATGTATACAAGAAGCAGAGAAGTGAGACAGTGTGAGTTGATGATTATTGAAGCTGGGTGAGAGAGGTTCATTAGTCCATCTTTCAGTTTTGTAGAGATTTAGAGTACATTAGATTATCTATGACAAGAGTCTCCAATAAGTGCAAGCTGTTATTTTCTGAGCACAGAACCCAGGGATCCACATTAATTGTCTCTACCAAGATTCTGATGACGATTTGAGAAACATTCTTCCTGCTTGCAGACTTTTTATTTAACAGTGCAAGAGTAAATTGGTACTCCCTGAAGTCTGTGGACATGGCCTAAAAAAATTTCATATGTCAGAAATAACTTTTTATCTTAAAAATCCAAGAGACTTTTCTTTAAACAATGTAATTTGTCTGTATTTGTTATAACTATAAATAAAAATGGAAAACAGAAGAATGCACATTCCTCAAGTAATTATGAAGTATTCACAAAACAGAGTATTATCTGGCCCACAAAACGAACCTTAATAAACTTAACTGAAATATACTAAGTCTCATTCTCTGATCAGAACAAAATACACTAGAAAATCAATACTAAAAAGATATTGGAAAATCCCACATATTAGGACTAAACACACTTCTAAAAAAATATTTGGGTCAGAAAGGAAGTCTTAAAGGAAATCAGAAAACATTTAACTGAATAAAAACAGAACTGCAAAATATTAAAATCTGTGGAATGCAGTTAAAGCAGCGCTTAAAGGAAACTTTATACCAGTAAATGAGTATCTCAGAAAAAAGGGAAGGTCTCAAATCAATAATCTCAACTTGCACCTTAAGAAACTAGGAAAAGAAGAGCAAATTAAAACCAAATTTTGCAGAAGTGAGATAATAAAGATAGAAGCAGAAATTAAGGAACTTAAAAACAGAAAAGCAATAAAAAATATCAATAAATGGAAAACTGGGTTATGTGAAAATAATGAAAAAATTGATATAGCTCTCACCAGACTGACCAAAAACAAAAAGGCTAAAAACATGTTACCGATACCAGGAATGAAAGAGGGGTTATTGCTACAGACCCTGCAGACATTAAAATTATAATAATGAAATACTTCAAATGACTCTATGCCCATAAATTCAACAACATATAGGGTTGGGCAAAAGATGGTTTACAGTTGTTCATGTAGAAAATAATAATTGATAAGTAAGACTACAAGAATAAACTCTGTGTTTCACATACTCACAACTAAACATAATTTTGCTCCACCCTATATTTGAAATTGACCAATTTCTTGAAAGACACAAACTATGAAAACTCATTCAAGAAGGAACGATAACCTAAGTAGTCTTATATCTATTTAAAAACTTGAATTCAAAGTTTAAAACTCTTCCAACAAAGAAATCTCCAGTCCCTGATGATTTCACTGGAGAATTTTACCAAACATTTAAGGAAGAAATAATACCAATTTTACAAATCTCTTTTAGAAAATACAAAAGGATAAAAAGTTTCCCAACTCCTCTGTGAGGGTATTACCTTGAACCAGAAACAGATAAAGACATTAAACAAAAGAAAACTATAGATCAATATTCCCTCATAAACACAGATGCAAAAATCATCAACAAAATATTAGCAAATTGAGCCCTGGCTGGTGTGGTTCAGTTGGTTGGGCATCAACCCATAAACCAAAAGATCATCGGTTCAATTCCCAATCAGGGCACACGCCTAGGTTGCAGGTCAGATCCCCAGTCAGGGCCCGTATAAAAGGCAACCAATCAATTATTTCTCTCTCACATCAATGTTTCTCTCCCTGTCTTTCTCCCTCCTTTCCCCTCTCTAAGATCAATAAGCATGTCCTTGGGTGAGGGTAAAAAAAGAAAAAATTAGCAAATTGAACCCAGCAATACATAAAGAGCAGTGCTAATTTGAGGAATGTATGGCTGGTTGAAAATTCAAAAGTCACTCTATATAATTCAACATATTAACAAACTAAAAGAAAAGCCACATAATCATCTCAAAAATAGAGAAAAATGGTTTGACACCATTCGGCATCTATTAATGACAAAAATGCTCAGAAGCTCAGAACACTAGGAACAGAAAAGAACTTCCTGCCTTGGCGGTGTGGCTCAGTGGCTTGAGCACCAGACTGCAAACCAAAGGGTCGCTGGTTCGATTCAGTCAGGGCACATGCCTGGGTTGCAGGCCAGGTCCCCAGTGAGGTGCGCTCGAGAGGCAACCACACATTGATGTTTCTCTCCCTCTCTTTCTCCCTCCCTTTACCTCTCTATAAAAATAAGTAAATAAAATCTTTTAAAAAAATAAAATAAAATGTTTAAAAAAAAGAAAAGAAAGAATAGAACATCCTTAACCAGATAAAGGATGTCTATAAATAACCTACAGCTAACATCGCACTTAATGGTTAAAGACCACATGTTTTTCCCCTAAGATCAGGAATGAGACAAGGATGTTCACTCTCACAACTCCTCCTATTCAGTGTCATACTGAAGCCCTAGACAATGCAATAAAAATATTTTGGAAAGGAAGGAATAAAGCTGTCTCTGTTTACCGTTGACTGCAAAGAAAATCCCATGCAATCTACATAAAAGCTCCTAGAACTAATGAATGAATTTAGCAAGGTTGCAGGATATACAAGCTCCATAAGTAAAACCACGGAACTTTTAGGAGAAAATCTTTGCAAGTTTGGGTTAGACTTCTTATATAAGCTATCAGAAACACAATCCATAAAACAAAAATTGATAAATTGGAGTTCATCAAAATTAAAAACTTTTGCTCTGTAAAAGACACTGATAAAAGAATGAAAAGATGACCACCAACTGGGAGAAAATATTTACAAATGGGGAAAGCTATGCATGTGAAGGGGCAGAAGGAATATGGGTAATCAATGTAACTTCTCCTCAATTTTGCTGTGAATCTAAAACTTCTCCTAAAAACTAAAGTCTTAAAAAGTCAATATGGGTATTTTCTTTAGACATGCATTTCCGTTTCTAACCATGATTTTCAGCTCTCGTGTACTTGTTCTTCATGTCCTGCTGCTGACGCACATAGGTCCTCCAGGTCTGGAACATCAGATTGTACAAGTAATATCTGAGGAGCCAAAAAAGCAAATGGCATTTCTTTAAAACAAAACAATTCCTAATTTGATGTACCCAGTCTATACTCAGAAGAAATTACCATGAACATTTTTGATACAAAAAAAAAAATCCACATCCTAAGCTAAAATTTCATTTCCTATAATCACGGTGAAACCTACCATCCTTGACAGAGTGTTTTTCTCTATACCTTATAGTGTCACTGAAGATAAAAAGACTTGACTTTTCCGAGAATAACTTCACCTTCAGCATTCACTAAGCCATAATGTTTGGAATGATAGTCGTACCTTAACCAACTTAATATCTACAGTATGTGAAACATTACTCTTCTCCTTTGCATTAAAACATGGTCAATGACACTTGTTTTCCCTTCTCTTTTCTTCTCAATATATATACTAGACACATTCAGCCTGTCAGTCCCTCCATATTTCACCGCCCCATTTCCTAAGACTTAATGTCATACTCTACCAGATTAGAATTATTCAACACATCTATTTTGTCTGAAATACATAAATCAAAACCCCTACAACAAAGAACCTAAATTAAAAAGTGATTATAATGAGAGTGAACACCATTTTAAACATACAATGTGTAAAATTTATTGGGTATATATTTTCTCCTATAATCAGTCTAAATTAAAAACAACTTATGTTAGCCCAGGCTGGTGTGGCTCAGTGGATTGAGCACCGGCCTGTGAACCAAAGGGTCACTGGTTTGATTCCCCAGTCAGGGCACAGGCCTGGGTTGCAGGCCAGGTCCCGGGTAGGAGGCGCATGAGAGGCAACCTCACATTGATGTGTCTCCCTCTATTTCTCCCTCCCTTCCCCTCTCTCTACAAATAAATAAATAAAACCTTTAGGGGAAAAAGAAACAAAACCTATGTTAAAAACCAGAACATTATCAGAATTAAAAATTAAGTAGAAGTGAGAGTCATGCCCTGGCTAGAATGGCTCAGTGGATTGAGCACTGGCCTGTGGACCAAAGGGCTGCTGGTTCAGTTGCCAGTCAGGGCACACGCCTGGCTTGTGGGCCAGGTCCCTGGCTGGGGGCGTGTGAGAGGCAACCAACTGATGTTTCTCTTGCACGCTGATGTTCTTCTCCCTCTCTTTCTTCCTCTTTTCCCCTCTCTCTAAAAATAAATACTTAAAATGTAACAACAAAAAAAAAAAGAAGTGAAAGTCAAGGAGAAAACCTTCTTCAAATCACTAGCATCACCGACACATAACGGTTACTTGCATTAGAGGAGCGTCTCTGTGTGCGCTCACGTACATATGTGCTTGGTTTAATTTAGGATTTTGATCTTGTTTCTCTAAAAGAACTTGAAGAAAAACGGAAAATGATTCAGAACTTTTCTCTCTTTGACCATAAACATGCTAAGTAATTACTTCATAATGTGTATCAGTAAAACTGAAATAACATAAATGAAATCTGACCTGTAGTGACAGTCGGCTCGAACACACAGTTTCCACTCTCGATGGCACACCCACCACTCTTCTTTCCATTCTTCAAAGACCTTCCGTAGTATTCTTTGCTTATAGTAAAACCTAGGGTAAGGGAAAAAATCAGAGATACATGATGATATTAAAACTGATACCTATTCCCAAATCAGTTTCATATTGGCATTGCTTTCTCACAGTAAAATGTGGTTCATTATTTGATAACACTAAAATAACTTAAAAGCAGACATATTTAACTTCTTCAGATCAAAACCACAGAGCTACTTAAACTAGGAATGAGGTCTAAAATTTTATAGTATAGATGTTACCAATTAAAGATGTTAAAGTAAAATAAAAACCTGACTTTTCAAATACCATAAGTGAGTTGAGAATTATTCTCAATTTTTTTCATTCACCAGACTAAAAAATATTTTTGAATAGTAAAAAGTAGCAGCTCACTTCTCCTTTACATTCACAAGTGAGAATAAGTTGTAAAATAAGTCAATGCCTAATGGTATTTCGAGTACTTAACAGAATCTGTCCAGAAAGTTATAACAACAGCAAAGATAAGTAAAGAGAAAATAAAGAGGGGGAATAAAAGTAGTAAGAAAGACAATGGAAGAACAGAGACGTCGTGCTGATGCTAACAAGGCACTGTCACGGTGATTCATAACTCACGAACTCTAGTCCTGTCAATCACCTTGAATTTCTTTTCATGGTTCTGTACCTTCCTAACATGTACCTCCTCCTCACCCACCCACAGTTTCAACAAACTCGCCTGCAAAGACATACACAGAGAAATTCACCTCCCTATTAGTCATAATACTAAAAAGGAATATCACAAATGTCTGGTAAAAGAGGGTAGGTTAGCCCTGGCTGGCGTAGCTCAGTGAATTGAGCATCGGCCTGTGAACCAAAGGGTCACTGGTTCAATTCCCCAGTCAGGGCACATGCCTGGGTTTCGGGTCAGGTCCCCAGTAGGAGGCATGTGAGAAGCAACCACACATTGATGTTTCTCTCCCTCTCCTTCCCTTCCCCTCTCTCTAAAAAATAAATAAATAAAATTTTTAAAAACAATAAAAATTTTCTTAAAGGAGAGCAAGTTGAAACAACCACCTCATGACAAACTTTTAATCAATGGAAACAAAGTAGCAGAACTCTTAATTCTGGTTGATGGCTAAGAGAACAAATATTCTCACTCTCTCATTTCATAATCTGTGAAACTGAGGCCCAGAGCCATAACTTATCCCCAGTTCAAAGAATTAGATAGGATCTGGGTTACAACCAAAACTCAGGTCTCCTAAAGTCCAGTCCGGTATTCTTTCCCCTATACCCAGCCACCACTAAAGAGGGGGGGGAAAAGGCAAAAAGAGAAAGTAAAGCAGTGTGGCAAACATCACTGGATGGCTAAGCCAACGCCTTCTGCCAAGACTCTCCTTCCTCATGGACACCCACTGCGGAGGCTGGAAAGGAAGGTTCCTTTCCCCGCCTCCTCTGCATCAAAAGGTGGTGCGGAAGGCATCAAGGAGGCAGAAGCAGAATGCAGCTGGGGGTTTCCAGGAGCGTTCTACTTTCCTGATAAAGATGCAGACGGAGCTGATATCACCCTTCCCCTCCTTCCTGTGTAAAGCTAGAACAGTCATCTTGCAACAATGCAGTGCCATCTCTGAGGGCAAAGGGCCAATATGCTAAGCATGGTGAACTAGGTAGGTACTAGAAGCCTGAGTCTTTGATGGCATCGCTGAACGGCTGAACCAATACCGACCTCCAGGCTGCTTTTGAGAAAAAGCAAATCCCAATTTCTTTAAGCCAAGACCAGACTTTCTTAGTCAAACACGTTCCTAAGTAATACTATCACCATTTCCCAAACACCTGAATGATAAATAGATATTATTTGAAAAGAGACTTCCAGTTAAATATGGGTCCAGTATAAGTTAAATAAAATGAAGTAAGAAAAGGCTTTGGGGAAGATGATGGAGGTGGCAACACTTTTCAATCTCTGAATCCCCATAAAACACACAGAGCAGCCACGTAGCAAAACCAAAAAGTCATGGATCTATTACAACAAAAATAGGTGACAAGAAAGCCCCATGAATCCAAAATGCAAGCAGGTGAGGACAAATCACCCATAGTCAAAAGGCATACACAATATTAACACTGGTATAGGAAAAAAAGGAGCAATGAAGCGGCATGTGAGGAATGTAATAAAAGTTATGTGAATGTGCTCTCTCCCTCTCTCAGCACACTAGTGCCAATTTCTTCTTCCTTCTTCACAAGTTCACAGAGATTTGTTCTTACCATACATCTTAGCAACCTCAGCATACCCCTTTCCTTATTAAGTCTAGAATTTTCACCTTTTCACTTAAAGGAAGCACTTTTACCTTCTCTTTGGCACGTCCAAATTGCCAGCATCACTAGCCTTGCACTTTGGGGCCACTGTTAAGTAAAATAAGGGTAACTTGAACCCTAGCACTGTGATATCATGACAGTTGATCTGACAACTGACATGCCACTGAGTAGCTAACAGGGCAGGCAACATACAGCACATGGATACTTTGGACAAAGAGATGATTTACTTCCTCCGTGTGATAGAGTGGGACAGTGTGAGCTTTCATCACACTACTCAGAATGGCGTGCAATTTAAAACTTATAGATTGTTTATCTCTGCAATTTTCCATTTAATATTTTCAGATCACAGTTGACCACAGGTAACTGAAACCACAGATTAGGGAGACTACTGTATATTATATTCTTAGGGAAGACCTTAAAAGAAAAATAAAAAGATATGTAACTTCTAAGCTAACAGAGGGAAAAGTAAATAAAATACTCAACTGAATAAAAAATAACAAAAACAAGAGACTTCCGATAATGGCAAACTAGGTAATTCAGATCAATTCTCCAACTGAGAACAAGAAAAGCAGGACACACACACACACAAAAAATGATTTCAGGGCATTAAAGAGCTACCAAGGCAGTGAAGAACATGGCCGAGGTGCAGGAGAAGATGGGAAAGCAGAGGTGAACCGCACCTAACACCCACAACTGGGATGGACTATTGCCGCATTGGGAGCTTCACCGGACACAAAGGAGATGAGAGCAGTAAGCTGCCCCTCCCCCTGACACAAGGTATACAAAGGAAAGGTTTCAGAGAATACACACAGGCTGTTTGCTTGAAAGACCTTGAATCAAGAGACCTTGGGAAACGTTCCAGATTAGGAAAGCCAGGCTCAGAAAAATAAAACAGGAAAGGTTGCAGTAAGGGGAGAGGCAGGGGGTGAGAGCCCATAACATTTGTGTTTTAAAAATGCTTACATTCTCAATGGTTGCCAATTCTCCCTCTGAAACATTACCTATGTGGGCCTCTTCTCTACACCCCACTACTTACTGCACAGTGCCCCTGACCCCTGTGGCTCCCCCTTGCTGTCCATTCCGGGTGCTGCAGCTAAAACTATTAACCAAAACCCAAAACAGTGAATGGTAGCTTATACAAAGTAAAGCTGTGGCAGCTCTGGCTGGTGTGGCTCAGTGAACTGCGCGTTGGCCTGTGAACCGAAAGGTCGCGGGTTGATTCCCAGTAGGGGCACATGCCTGGGTTGTGGGGCCAGTGGATAGGTTGTGGGGCCAGGTCCCCTGCTCAGGGCATGTGAGTGACAACCAGTAGATGTTTCTCTCTCTTTCTCCCTCCTTCTCCTCTCTCTAAAAATAAATAAAAAAATCTTAAAAATAAAAAAAGTGAAGCTGTGGCAGGAGGATTTCTTTTGACTAAAATTCGATTCCCATTGCCAGTGCTAACTTTTTCCCTAGATCAAGTGAATTTGTCCATCTTGCCAGTGCCCTTAAAGAGTTCATTTACTTCTGGGCAAATACGTTTTTTTCCAGAGGGTATTAGCTATCCTGCTTTACTTTATGATTCCTTCATACACTCATTCATACTCACATGTGTTAAATTACCATTTTATTACATGCCTGCTGGAGGTTGGGGGAGGAGCATGGAAGGAATGTCACACAGGCCATAATATATGGGCTTAATTAAAAAAAAACAAAAACCCCAAACAGAATGAACTCAGCAGAAGTTTGGTGTTCTGATCTAATACTACCTGGCTTTAGAGGGAAACACTCGTCCAAAAGTTTTTCGAATCCACAAATACAAAAACTTCCTGGTCACACATCTGAAATAAGAAAAGAAAGGGTATACACATTTTAAAACTCCATTTGGCTTATTTCATCAGTTTTCTGGGTAAGAGTGGGAAACTTTAAGGTCCCAGGAAAGAGATGCTAGTATGAATCAAAAGGTGAATCATAGCTAATCTTGCATCAAACAGAGTATAGAACAGAACAGGTTTATAAAGCGAAAATCAGATTTAAAAAAAAATACTTTCAATATAACGTATTGTCAATGAAGACTTCAGAGTTGAGGAAAAGGAATTACACAATAAGGCTTTTGTTGTATTATTCTTCCTGCCTAAAACACTTGGCAAATGTCCACTTACCCATCACAGCTCATCTTCAATGCTTGCTCCTATATGAAGCCTGCCTGGACCTCCCTCAACCCAAAAAGAGTGAATTGCTTTGTACTCTCAGCACTCCGTTCTAGTATGTAAACATCACGACACCAAACCAGTTATCAACTAACAGGGTGCCTGTCGTTCCCTCTGCCCACGTGAGCCCCTGATAGCAGGAACTGTGTCTTACAGTACCCTCAGAACCTAGCATAGCCATGGTACACAGACGAAAAGTTGACTTGCCTTGGCCAATTAATCTCCAGGTTTGGTCTGAAATGCTCTTCTTCCTCCTGCCCTTTATCTAGCTTATTCTTACATTATCCTTCAGGACTTAGCCTACACTTCCTGCGGGAAGTCACTGCTGGCTACACTAGCATGGCTGCCCTTGCCACGTGAACCTATGGTACCACATCCTCTCCTTTCATTTGCACATATCACACTTCGCTGCTGCAATTTGTTTAACAATTTGTCAAGCACACCTGATTTTAAGCTTTCATGAGGTCAAGGTCAAGGAATGTCCTATTCACCTTGAATGCTCAGTATCTAGCCCAACACCTAGCCAAGTAGGCACATGGTATATTTTATTGAGTGTACAAATGGAACTCTTTGATGCATCTAATCAAGAGAAACAGAAAATGGTCATTTTTCTTGGACCATGTTTAGACTTTTTCTGGAAGACTCTTTATAGTTTATACCTTATCAGGTACAACTAAAGAATGTGAATGAAAACACTCAATGACAGGTTTTATGACTGCAGAGTCCTAAATATTTCCTTTTCTCCTGAACATTTCACCATTAAGAGCAGGCATCAAGATGTCCAACTAACTGAGATAATAGGCAAATAAGAATCATCCCTTCATTTTAACCAAGAAGGGAGAACAATGGAAAAGTCACTGCAGGCAGGTGACCACTTGCATGCTCACCTGATGCGCAATTCTCTTAACCGACCCCTTGGGGTCCGAGCGTGATACTGCACTCGACGGCTGGAACGAGGTACCTCACTCCGGACCCCAGAGAAGGCAGAAGACTTCTTGTTGGACAGTATCTTTGGAGAATAAAGTTTCTTAACTGTACCATCTCTAAAAGACCTTAAATTTGAGGAGTAAGGGGGAAAGGACAGAATCAAATCATCTCTGCATTGATGCAAATACCTTTTAACAAACAAGCATAATTAAATAAATTCACTGAGACAGGCTGATGATAGCTATGCTTCAAGGACAATGTGAGTAGCTCGATCTGACAGAAATACCTGCCAGAAACAGGAGGTGGGTACTGCTGACTTGGCTCTAGGCAGAAACTACAGGGCTAGCGGATACCCTGGAGTCATCAGTCCTAATCCTTTAATGTGTCATTTTAAGGCTAATCATTTACAAATTAAAAACATTATTTTCTATAAAAACAAAATATCATATTAGGAATGATTTTCAGATAAAATGACTTTTATATCAATATGAAAACATACTTTTATTAAAAACTAAATGTCTAACTTTTAATTCCATTTTAGAAACATTAAGAAATTACATTATTGGGATGAACTCATGATTTTTAAGAAATGTATGGCAGAGCTCTGCCTGCAGAAGATACCTAGAAGCAATGACATCCCATTAGCCGTGAGCATACCTAGAGCTTAAATATTGCTTATGAAGTACCATTCCCTACTTAAAGGAACCGGGGCTCCTTGGAGGTTTTCAGATCTGGGATGAGGAAAATACACAATGAACCTAGAATATCTTTTTAGGTCAGAAAATAAAGAAGTGTTCAAAGAATGATGGGGCATGTCGAAAAGACACAGGAGCCTCGCCCTGGCTGGTGTGGCTCAGTGGATTGAGCATCAGCCCGAGAACCAAAAGGTCCCCAGTCAGGGCGCACGCCTGGGTTGCAGACCAGATCCCCATCCGGGGGTGTGCAAGAGGCAACTAGTCAATGTTTCTCTCCCTCTCTTTCGCCCTCCTTCCCCTCTCTCTAAAAATAAATAAGTAAAATATTTAAAAAAATAAAAGACACAGGAGCCAGCTTGAAAGGGCTCCCACTGGCCAAATCTGGGACAATTCAAATAATAAAAGGTGAAAACTCACTACATAAAATAGAAATCCATAAATCCACACTGATATAATAAATGAATAAATAAATACATGTGGGGGAAAGGAAAAGCTCTACTTTGCAGTAGAATGTCAACTGATAAACTTAGAGAGAAATTAGAAAAGCATCATTTAGGAAGTATCATAGTAATAACTGATTGAGATAAAAATCATCAATGGACCCAAAAACAAGCAGGTGCTAGTTTGATGAGGAAGAGAACATTAATGTAGTTTCCAAAGTATCTCCCCACAAAATACTTTATAGTGGAGAAACCTGGCAGATATCGTCCCAACCAAGAGATAAAAGTTAACATCACTGGTAATGGGATCTGGCCAGCATGATATGTCTCCTGCTATTGATGCCCGGAAAGGAACACAGCACCACTTCTGTGCCACTCCTGCCAAAAATGCACAACCTGAATTTAATCATGAAGAACCACTGAACAAAACCAAACTGAGAAATATTCATAAAAGGTTAAGTGTTCTGAACTCTTACTGTTTAGGTCATTCATGTAAGAAAAGACTGGGATAGAGTTCCAAATTAAAGGAGACTAAAAAAGAGGGAAAGAAAAGAAATACAACGTGTGATCCTGAACCAGAAATGATAGGAATAAAAAGGAAAAGACTTTCTTATATTTTGTTGTTTTCTTTTATTATAACATTTTTGGGAAAACTGGCTTCAACTTAGTCTCAAATGGTTCAGAGGTAAAAAAAAAAAAAAAGACATAAATCTACAGATATATAGATACAGATATAGTTGATTCTCATTATTTGCAGTAATTATATTCTATAAAGTCAAATAAACACTGAATTAGTGAATATATTGAACCACTGTTCTCAAAGGAAATATATGGTTAGGTTCCTGAGAGCCTTCAAAAACATTTCATCAATCAGTTAATACATAACCGTGTGTTATGTGTACTTATTTTTTTAAAGATTTTTTAATTTATTTTATTTTTAGACAGGGAGGGACGAAGGGAGAAAGAGGAGAGCAACATCAATGTGTGGTTACCTCTTGTGCGCCCCCTATTGGGGACCTGGTCTGCAACCCAGACATGTGCAGTGACTGGGAATCAAACCAGTGACCCTTTGGTTCGCAAGCCAAGGCTCAATCCACTAACCTACACCAGCCAGGGCTGTACTTCTGTTTAAAGACACCTTATTTAATACACATAGTGGTTCATTAACATTAAACTTCTGGCCAATGGCATTATAACTCATCCCAAACAAAGCTTGTCTACATACTTATTTTCTCCGTAAGATACATCATGGCCTTCTTGTGATTTTGATTAGGCGCACTAGACAGCACTTCAGCACTGTGCTTGGGGGCCACTTTAAACAGAGAAATCATCAATGAAAAGCACAAAACTGTGAAAACATGGCCCTATATAGGATGAAAAAAAGGACACTTGTTTTACATTATGAGAGCTGAAACAGGAAGACAGAATACTGCCTTGTTTGACCTCAACTGGGAACATGTACACTGAGTGACTAAAATCTTTTGTCTCTGCGCATGCCCGCAAATGACATGAAAATGCCAAGAGAGAGACAGAGACAGGCAGACAAATGTGGTAAAATGTTAACCGCAGGAGAATCTGGAAGAAGAAATGTATATAGTTCTTTCTCCTATGCTTTCAACATTTCATTAAATTTGAAACTATTTCAAAATAAAAAGTTAACAAAAATTTTTAAATAAATAAGGCTTTCATCCCACTCACTTTAAAATAAAAAGAGGCCCTAAAACGTTAAAAGCCCATGAAGGCATACTGTCACATTGGTGGAAGGTACACTGAGACAGGCGCCCTCAGAAGTGCTGCTACATAATCAAACAGGTAGTCAGCACTCAACAGACTGGGAAGCCCAAGCCGAAAGTCATCCCTGTCCCCACTGCTCTCTCCTTTCATCAGTCTTTCTGGGCTCCTTCTTAACAACTAGTCATTCAAACAGCAAATGAACTATTTACAGTTCATTTGATCTGGAAGTTTAAAGACAATAAAGATATCAAATGATTTGATCAAATGATTTGATCAAATGATTTGATCAAATGATCTGGAAGTTTAAAGACAATAAAGATATCAACATTGATGTAAGTCAGGCAGCCCCAGAAAGCTAAGTCATTCCAACAAAATCAACACCTAAAGGAAGATTACAAACTGAAATTATATATTTATTTACCTATGTGTCTGTTTCCCTTAACCAATAAGTAAGCCTCATGATGACAGGCCACTTTCATTTGCTAATATATACTCAGTCCCTAGCATACAGCCAGGGATGTAGTAGGTTCTCATAACACATCTGTTAAATTATAGAAGGGAAGAAGAGTAGAAGAATGGAAAGGTCAAAAGAAACATGAAATGGATGAAACCGGCACTTTAAAAACAATACCAATAACCCAAAAATTGTGAAAAACATGGGAGGAGCTTGGCTTAATTAAAAATCTAATAATTGTTATTACTATGCATGACTATGCTTTCAATAGGAAGAGTATGATTAGCCAAGAAGTACAAATACTTCTTGTGAGGAGAAAGAAAGAATTTGAAAATGTTCACCGAAAAGTGCCTAGTGGAAGCCATGTCTGACCGATGCATTTAACAATTAACTTTGCAGATGTGTCCTGTAGTGTGTTCATCCACTGCGTATTAAGAACCTACAACAAAGGCAGGCCTACGGATACAAAGACAAATATGTATTCAATGTTAACATGTCGTACAATGAGAAAACAAGATGTGGACAGCTTACAGCAAGTACAGGAAAGACAATGACACACAACCAATGTCTACAGTCTCCTTCTTCCACAGAAAAAATGTTCAGTTGGGCACATGGCTGCCCAGAATAAAGACTAAATTTCTCAGGCTCCCCTGCTACTTACTTCGGAAATTAAGTTCTGACAAAGAGGATTGAGGTAGGATCATCAGGTGGCAGCTTCCGGTAATCTGCCTTAAGAGCCAGCAAATGCACACTCTTCCTTCTTTCTTTCCTCCACTGTGCTGCCTGGAATGGCTGTGAACTTGGGCTGAGAGAGTGAGGACCACATCCTAGATGGTGGAGTGGAGAAGGAGAAGGTTCCAGGCCCATGAGGATCTTATTTGGGCAGAACAATCATGACAGCTCTAGGGCATTTATGTCCAGATTTCCTATATGTGAAAGGGGAATAACTTCTATCTTGTTTGGCATCTGCTGCTTTGGATTTTCTGAACCTAACCCAAGCTAACACAGCAGGATTATTACTGCAAACAGAATATGAGGTATGGAGTGGTAAAAAATGAAGCTGAGAAATGGGCTGTGAAGAAGCCTTGAAGGAAAGCGAAGGAGCTTGGACTGGAGCCCAAAGGCAGCAAGAGTCACTGAAAAGTGACTCTAAGTGATTTTTAAGTAGAAACAGGGTGACACAGTCAGATTTGCATTTTGATATGTCATTCTAGCAGTCATGAAGGTGATACATCAATTACGTTCCCAAAGTTCGATTTCAAACTCCCTAAGAAATCTTCTGAACATAACATGGTTTCCTGCATCAAGTGCCTTATTGGGAGAGAGGTGGCATACATTGCTGGTTTCCCTGGCAATTATATTTCTCAATATAAACTAACAGACTGGTACTTTATGCATTGGAATGACTCCAAGTAACTGCCATTCTAGTTTGTACATAAGTTTAGTAAACACAAGTCCATCTCCAAAAGACTCAGAGGCCATACACAAAATTGAGGGTGTGGATAAACTGAAACTATTGCAGTCTGGTGGGAATTTCTGATCTGGGCTTTACCAGGGTCAGGGAATTGCAAGCCTTAAAACTGGTTTAAGGTGATTCCTGACCAGTAATATACCAAGGAGACTAACAGAAGGAAATGTAAATCATTTCTGGAAGAAGACACCTTTATTATAAGCCTACAGACATTCCTGTACATAATTATTTTTTATTTTTTATTTTTAGAGAAAGGGGAAAAGAAAGAGGGAGAGAAACATCGAAGCATGAGAGAATCATTGATCAGTTGCCCCTTGCCCACCCCTAGCTGGGTACCTGGCCCACAACCCAGGCATGTGTTCCGAGTAGGAATCAAACCAGTGACCCTTCAACTTGAGGACAATGCCTAACCCACTAAGCTACACCAGTCAGGACTCTATACACAATTTTTTTTAAAAAGATTTTATTTATTTATTTTTAGACAAAGGGGAAGGAAGGGAGAAAGAGAGGGAGAGAAACATCAATGTGTGCAATGTGTGGTTGCCTCTCGTGCGCCCCCCACTGAGGAACCTGGCCTGCAACCCAGGCACGTGCCCTGAGTGGGAACTGAACCAGCACCCATTTGGTTTGCAGGTTGGCACTCAATCCACTTAGCCACACCAGCTGGGATTTTTTTTTTTTGTGACACTCTCAAGACAAAATATAAAAACAAAACAAGTTTGCTCTACAAAGCATTTTTAGCATAATGAATACATATGTTTTTTCAGAGTGTAGGTAGCCCACTCTTCTCCTGATAATCTTCATAGAAGAGTCTCAAAGACACAAGAATTCTTGGTGTCAAGAGTGCTCAAAGCGTGAGTAAAATGTTTTCTCCTAATGCAGTTGGCTTGAATGTTTTCTCACAGCGCCAGAAGGGCTGCCTCTCTACAGACAGCTTTGATCTCAGCTCCCAAATACGTGTCCATTTGGAGAATGAGTTCATCCAGATCAGTGTCCTGACTGACTGGCATAGGGTGAAACCGCTGGTTAAACATTTCCATCCTTGTTGCTGCATCTGGTAAAGGTACATAGACAACTCTATCAATTCTTCCAGGCCGCATCTCAACATCAGGCAGTTAGTAGCTGACAAAATTGTCACATCCTTTAACTGTCCAATGCCATCCATTTCCATTAGGAGCTGAGCCAAAAATGGTCGGCTCTATGTATTTCCAGCATCTGAAGAGCTGCCCCTTTCTACTGCTAAGGCATCAAGTTCATCAAAGAAAAGAATGGAAGGAGCCACCACTCCTGCTTTTTTGAGGATCTCTCTAACAGCTCTTGCAGAGTCACCAACATATTTATTCATTAATGTAGGTTCCTTTATGGCTAGGAAATTCAGTCCACCCTCACTGGCCAAAGCCTTTGCAATGATTGTTTTAGAGTATCCAGGTGGCCCATACACAAGAACTTTTTCAGGTGGTTGAACACCCATTCAGATGAGACTCTGGATGTTTCAAGGGCCATTTCATAGCCTATTTCAATTTTGGTCTGATATTTTCCAGTCCTCCTATATCTGACCAGGATGCAACTGGGACATCAATTGCAACCTCCCTTTGGCACTGAGCCTGATGTCACTCATCCCCTGCAAGAAATCATTCAGAGTAATCTTCACCAACCCAGCCTCCTTGCTGTCAGGGTGGTTAGGCTGTTTCTTCAGGACTCTCTGCAAAGCATGGAAACCTGTCGCACTGCAGCACCTCCCCGTGTGCTGTGGACTCTAAGAGAAGGCGGTCCAGTCTGTCTTACTCACTTGGGTAGCCCCAGCACCCAATGCAAGGTCTGGTTCAGTAAATAAATCAAAATCAAAATGTTAACAATAGCTATTTCCACACATGCAAAACAGGTTTTTACTGTAATGTAAGTTATGAAGTGATTTTTGAATGAGAAACCCAAAAATCAACAACAAAAATTCCTTACCCAAACTTCGTATCTCACTATTCATCATTTAGGGGAAAAAAAATTCTATTATTTACTATTTTCACACACAAAACAAATACAGGCTTTTATGTGAGCCATAATTTCAGGTGTCTTTTTTGTAAAAGCCCATCACTCACCTGGAGTCAACCTTCCTCTCCATTCTCACGCTTAATCTCTTTTGGATGGAAATTCAACCAGTGTCTTGATATACAGTTCTTGGTGAGCAGATTCTTCATGAATCAAACCCTTTGATCTTCTCTTATAACTATAAGAAAAAAAGGAATAAAAGAGAGAGTAAATTACCTGAAGCGTCTTAGGAGCCACATTTCTGAACAGCTACATGCCAGCTCCTACTCTCCTACCCTTCCTTTTTACAAAATATATATATATTTTTTATTGATTATGCTATTATAGTTGTCCTAATTTTTCCCCCTTTGCCCTCCTCCACCCAGTACCCCCCACAACTCCCTCAAGCAATCCCCATACCATTGTTCACATCCAGGGATCATGCATGTAAGTTCTTTGGCTACTCCATTTCCTATACTGTACTTTACATCCCCATGGCTATTCTGTAACCACCTACTTGTACTTCTTAATCCCCTCACTTCTTCACTCACTTCCCCACAACCCCCTCCCATCTGCCAATCATCAAAATGCTCTCGGTATCCATGATTCTGTCTCTGTTCTTCTTGTCTCCTTAGTTTGTTTTTTAGATTCAACTGTTCACAGGTATGTATTTATTTCCATTTTATCGTTCATAGTTTTGATTTTCTTTTTATTAAATTAGTCCCTTTAACACTTCATGTAATAACTGTTTGGTGATGATAAACTCCTTTAGATTTTTCTTGTCTGGGAAGGTCTTTATCTGCCTTTCAATTCTAAATATCTTTGCTGGGTAGAGCAGTCTTGGCTGTCGGTTCCTGCTTTTCATGACTTTGAATGTTTCTTGCCAATCCCCTCTAGCCTGCAAAAGTTCTTTTGAGAAATCAGTTAACAGTCTTATGAGAACTCCACTGTAGATAGTTAACTGCTTTTCTCTTGCTGCTTTTAACATTCTCTCTTTATCTTGAATCTTTGGCATTTTAATTATGATGTGTCTTGGCCTGGGCCTCTTTGCATCCATCTTGATGGAACTCTCTGTGCTTCCTGGATTTGCATATCTATTTCCTTTACCAAATTAGGGGAGTTTTCTGTCATTATTTTTTCAAATAGATTTCCAATTTCTTGCTCTTTCTCCTCTCCTTCTGGTACCTCTATGATGCAAATGTTGGAATGCTTGAAGTTGTCCCAGAGATTGCTTATATTATCCTTACTTTTTTGGATTCTTCTTTCTTCTTGTTTTTCTGATTGTTTTTTGCTTCCTTATGTTCCAAATCATTGATTTGACTCTCAGCTTCATCCACTCTACTGTTGTTTCCCTATGCTGCCATCTTGACCAGAAGTCTGTGCCCTTCCTTTTTATAAAAAAAATATGTAATCTTTCTATTTTTTCTGTTACCGTTTAGTCCTCTTATACTCCAGTCACCCCAGCAAACACCACCCTGTTGCCCATGTCCATGGGTCCTTTTTGCTTTTTGCTCAATCCCTAGACCCCTTAACCTCCCCTCCCATGCAACTAGCTGTCATCAGTTCTCCATCTATGAGTCTGTGCCCTTCCTTCTTAATTTAACACTAAATAAACATGCAAGGTCCCCGACTTGAAATACTTTTAAGTGCATTTTTTGTTTTACTTTTTTTTTAAAGATTTTATTTATTTATTTATTTTTAGACAGAGAGGAAGGGAGGGAGAAAGAGAGGGAGAAAAATATCAGCATGGGGTTGCCTGTCACACGCCCTCAACTGGGGACCTGGCCTGCAACCCAGGCATGTTCCCTGACTGGGAATCAAACCAGCAACCCTTTGGTTCTCAGGCCACTGCTCAATCAACTGAGCCACAACAGCCAGGGCTTAACTGCATTTTTTAAAGGTTACTTTCTAAGAACGGAAACTAGGAGAGTGAGCCACACTCAAAAAGTTATGATCGGCTCATTCCTCCTGTCCAGATGTTGCTCCAAACCTTCAACCTCCCTTCATAAGAACACCAGTACAGACCAAAATTTTTTTTAATTTAATCTTTATCATATTTTTCCATTATCATTTAGTCTCCTTATACGCCCCAAAATTTCTTTTTATCCCCCAAGATTAATTGGTTATCAATGTTACCTATAAGAATCTTGAGACAGTTTTCAAACAGTAGTGGAATACTGTGCAGTATTTTCACTTTCATTTGGTGGTAATTTCTACCAATAATATTCATTATGAAGTGAATAAATAACATGTGAAAAGAACAGCAATGTTGTGGGTTGAATTCTGTCCCCCTCCAAAGGATATGCTGAAGTCCTAACCTGTAGTACCTATAAATGTAACCTTATTTGCAAACAGAGTCTTTTGCAGACCTAATTAAGACATAAGTTAAGAGGAAGTCATACTGGAATAGGATGGGCAGTTAATCCAATATGACTGTCATCTTTACAGAAAGAAAAGATACACAGGGACAGATACACACTGAGAGGGGAATGGTAGGTGAAGACACAGACACACAGGAAAAACTGCACGATGAAAGAAGAGATTGGAGCACTGTATCTGCAACCAAGGAACACCAAGAACTGCCGGCAACACCAGAAGCTCAGCAAAAGGCATGGAACAGATCCTCCACCAGAACCTTTGGAAAGAGGATGGTATTGTTGACATCCTGATTTCAGACTTCTAGCCTCCAGAACTACATAAATTTCTGTTGTTTTAAGACATCTAGTTTGTGGTATTTTGTTACAGCAGCCTTTGGAAACTAACACAAGCAGTAAGACAAAGTAGTAAGATTTAAGTACATGGTAAAGGAAAGCTAACAGGGTAGACGTGTCCCACGTTGAATGACTGTCATGCATCCATAATAGACATTTATTCTATTGTAAAAGAAATAAATCGTCCTTTATTATCAATGTCACATATTTCAATGAAAATCAGACAGGGAATTAGCCAGAATAGAGTTTATCCACACAGGATCAATAGTTCTCACTGAGATCAAACCTATGTCCTAGTCCTTTTGGTATCTCACTCCAACTGACAAAGGTCACCATTAGTGGTTATCTCTGTAAATAAATGGAAGAATGATCCTTGAAAACTGAGATTTTTGGTAAAAATACTGCCACAATAAATGGGTCATTGCCTTGGATTTATGCCTTATTATAATGATTCTATGGAATGTTATCTATGATCAAAGATTCCATTTTGTTATACACTCTGTACCAACATTTAACTATTTGCATTGTACATACCTGCCTCCCCACTAGAGTCGAAATCCCATGAAAACAGAAGCCATATTTTTCTCGCCACTATACCTCCAGCATCCAAAACAATGTCTGGAACCTGACAGGTAAGATATACAAATACTGGGAAGACTAGGACGCTGGTTTGATCTCAGTGAGGATATGAATATGAACTTGCTTCTGAGTTGGAATACACATTAATGATAACCAAATGTAAAAGACAGCCCAAGAAAAACAAAGCTTATTGGGTGAGGACTTCCAGTTAAATGTATAGATTGCCCACCTAAAATGACAGTAAAGAATAAAAGGGTATACAAGAGAGGGGAGAAGAGATCACAGGAAACGAAAGATTTCCACAAACTTTTGCAACAAGAATGTGTAAAAAGGAAAATTAACTGACCTCACAGATTCGAGGAAGTAAAAACCGACAGCACGGAATAGCAAAGAGAAGCCGGCCAACAGAATCCCAGAAGAGCCCAGGAGTAAAAGGAACAAGGAAAGGCTCCCAG
Organism: Mormoops blainvillei; assembly: GCA_004026545.1. Taxonomy (NCBI): domain Eukaryota; kingdom Metazoa; phylum Chordata; class Mammalia; order Chiroptera; family Mormoopidae; genus Mormoops; species Mormoops blainvillei. The sequence continues at coordinate 105,181 of PVJD01000358.1, read as the reverse complement.
AGCTGAAGCCACAGGCCACAAATAAGAAGACTGAATGAAGTCTATATGGCGAGCAGTTGTTGCCCCGGTCTTCTCCTCCACCTGGCCAGGCAGGTATAAGGCTGAATCCCCCCACCCGCCCTATTCCAGAATTCTGGCAGCTAAACTGGTACCTCCTAGTAGAAGACTGAAAGAGTCCCTCAGAAGAAGCTAAGGATTAACAGGCCTACAGATTCTGACATCTGTGCCCCACTGCCACCAATGAAAATGTAGGTTTGCCCCTAGAGAAGCTCACAAGCCTGTGCCTCTCGCTCAGACACTGGGAGCGTCCAGCTAACTTCTTAGTTGCTAACACTTAAGTATGAATGGACAGTCGAGAATCACAAGACATTTGGAAATGACCTCCAACAAGAAGAAAAAGATCAAAATAAAGGAATCTGAGGGAGTGCTACCACTTATAATGTACTCCTGACAAAAACCCGAATCGAAATATCATCACACCTCATCTAGAACTAAGTACCAACTTACAAAAATAAGGGGAACAAATAAAATGACTTTGCAGTCAGCAAAATCAATGATATAGGAAACTTTACAGGACAAATGATCAAGTTCCTTCAATAAATAAACTGCAAAAAAAAAAAGAGGGGGAGAAACTTCTACAGTAAGAGACTTAAGATACATATTAACCAAATACAGTGTATGGACTTTAATTTTGGTCCTTGATTTTAACAAACTAAGTACAAACCCACTGTCAAACAAAAAGTATGAAACAATCACGGAAATGTAAACTTTAATTTTTTAACTTAATCTTTTAATAAATTATTTAAAATTACCATTTTTGTTGTGATAGTGGTGTTGGTTGTTCTTTTAAAAGGACACCTTGCCCTGGCTGGTATGGCTCAGTGGACAGGGTGCCGGCCTGCGAACTGAGAGGTCACCAGTTTGATTGGTCTGATTCCTGGCCTGGTCCCCGGTTGGGGGCATGAGAGAGATGGCAGATCATGTTTCTCTCCTTCACTTTCTCCATCCCTTCCTCTCTCTCTAAAAATAAATAAGTAAAATCTTAAAAAAAAAAAAAAAGACATCTTATATTTTGCAGAATACACAGAAAAATTTACAGATAAAATAGGAAAAATTTGAGCACCAAAATAATTAAGGAGAGTAATAAATTATAACGTATTAAGTAAAACAGGAACTCATAATTCAAGGCTGATAAGAGAGAAATGAACATAAAGACAAAAAAATGGAGCAGGGTTCTTCCTTACACAGAATGCCCACTGAGAAAATGTGGAAGTTGGTAGACCTGGAAAACCCCCATCTTGTAACCATCAAAGAGAAAATTTTTTAAAGGTCGGGGGCAAAAAAGTTAAAAAGTAGTAATGTGGATAAGGTATATAGGGGTTCCCTATACCATTCTTGCAACTTTTCTGTTAGTTTAAAATGATTTCACAATACAAATTAAAGCAAAAGCAATCCAGTGGGGACGAAGTGAGCAGAGGTAAAGATGAAACAAGACAGTTCATAAATTGATAGGTTTGGGGTTTTTCTTAATTTTTTAAATTGCTATTTATTGATTTTTCTTGAGAGAGAGAAACATCAATTTGTTGTTTCTCTTATTTATGCATCCATTGATTGATTCCTCTATGTGCCCTGACCAGGGATCTAACCCACAACCTTGGTATATCAGGACGATGCTCTAACCAAATGACCTACCTAGCCAGGGACAAATTCTTTTTTCAATTACAGTTTATTTTCAATATTATTTGGTTTCAGGTATACAGCTTAGTGGTTAGGCATGAGTCGATAGCTTTTTAAGCTAGGTGATGGGTACACATTATATGTGCTTGTAATTTTGGAAATTAAAATTCTGGAGGAAACAAAGACAATGTAGGAAACAGGAGAAAAGAAAACCCTATAGTTAATACACTCAGATAGATAAGAGAACATATTATATACTCATACAATAAAATGAGGATATTATTTAAAAGAAGAACAAGAAATAGGAGAGCTGAAACATTTGAAGGTGGCTAATAAAGTTGAAGAAATGTCTCAGAAACAGGAAGGGGAGCATGACGAAAGGAAATAAATTTTTTTAAAGTTAGAAAATCAGAGGCTCAATAGAGGGGATCAGATATACAACTAGCAGGAATTCCAAAAAGAGAGATATGAAAGAGGAGGAGATTATCAAGCAAATAGGAAGAAAGTTTCTCAAAATCGAGAGGTCCTGCACCAAGACCAAATGTCATGGTAGATAAAACACTTTTTCCAACATTCAAGAAGAAAAGCATAAGATAGCCCTTGAGAAGTTATAGTAAAATTGGAACTTGTCAAAATGAAAAACACTTGCACTTCAAAGACACTAGCGAGAGTGAAAAGACAACTCACTGAATGGGAGAAGATATTTGCAAATATTGTAAGGGACCTATATCTAGATTAATTTTTTTTAATTCCTACAACTCAATAATAAAAAGACAAATAAGCCAATTTTAAAAATAAACAAAGCATGTGAATAGGCATTTCTCCAAAGAAGATATATAAATGGTGGATAAGCATATTACAAGATGCTCAACATCCTTGGCTATCAGGGAAATGCAAATCAAACCACAATGAGATGACACCCATTAGGATGGCTATAACGAAAAAGATAGAAAGATAATAACGAGTGTTAGTTAGGATATAAAGAAACTGAAATGCTCACACACTGCTGGTGATAATGTAAAATGGTAATGTAAAAACTGGGTAACAGATGGGGAGTTCCTCAAAAAGAGAGTTACCATTTGATTCATCAATATTACTCCTAGGTATATTTCCCAGGGAATTGAAAACAAAAGTCTACAGCAGCATCACTTGTAATAGTCAAAAAGTGGAAGACCAAATGTCCACCAACTGCTGGATAGATAAACAAAATATGGTATATCCATGCAATGGAACATTATTCAGCCATAAAAAGAAATGCAGTACTTAATAGGACAACAGCCACTTTTTCAGGCCCTTTTTCCCAGGGCTGGCTGGACCCAGTAAAGCATGACTGACCCTAATCGTTTTTATGAGCCTTTATCCTCAGACTAGAAAATTACTGGAAGCGGCCTGAAGGTGCAGAGGCTGTGGGAACTTACAAAGCAGGATCTACCAGACCACAACAACCTGACTGCAGCCCAACTAAAACATCCTGCTCTACAACCACCCCATTACCCCATAAAAGCTCAAAAGCCCTAACATCTCCGGGCTGGTGCATATCTCCACACCTACCCTTTCTCTCCCTTGGGAAAGTAAAAATAAAACCTTTATTCTCTGCACCTTCTTCTCTTTGTGAATTCTTTCACAGTCGGAATCACCGACCACCCTAACAGTACTGTTACATGCTAAAATATGGATGATCCTTGAAAACATTATGCTAAGTGAAAGAAGCTAATCACAAAGGACCACATAGTGTATAATTCCTTTTATATGAAATGTCCAGAACAGGCAAATCAAGAGTCAGAACGTAAACTGGTGATTGCCAAGAGCTGGGAGGAATGAAGGAAAATGGGTAGTGACTACTGACAAGCGAGTGATATTAACATTCTTTTTTGGGCAATGAAAATGTTCTAAAATTGATAATGGTGATGGTTGCATAACTATGTGAATATACTAAAAACCACTGAATTCAACACTTTGAATAGATGAATTATATGGTATGTGAACTGTATCTCAATAAAGCTGTTGGAGGAAAAAGAGAAGGAGGAGGCAGAGGAAGAAATAGAAGTAGTAGTTACAGGAGAATGTGCTCCAAAAGCTATAGAAGCAAATCAAGAAAAAAATTAAAGGGGGTCGGGACAACAGGGAATTGAAGTAAGGGAATAGGAAAGAGAAGTAAATCCCAAGATAGATGTGAAAAGACGTCCCCGGATTAGAACTAGGTACGGCAGGCACAGAGCTACCAGAGCAGATTAGAGCAGAGGAGGGAGGTCTCCAGGAAAAGGATGAATCTGATGGTTTTGAGAGTATGCAAAAAACTACTAATAGCCACATGAAAAATGTTGAAGCATTCTGAAAAAAATTATTCAGTGATTTGTGCATGAATGCTAGGCAGAAGGAAAAATAAGACAATTATTAATTCTCGGGAAAAAAAAGATGGGATGTACAAGAAGGGTTTCAGTACTCGGTTCAGCAGTGAATGTTTATTATATAATGTAAAGACTGACTTAATTTAACAACAAATTACCACATAACCACGTTGGTGAAATGAAGGAAGGAAACTAAGTGATTATTTCCCACGAATAACAGCACTTGATGTGTGAAAATTAACATATCACAGGTGAAAGCAATGTCACCTATAAGGCTATTTATTTCCAATTTATAAGTAACATGAGGAGAAACAGCTAGAAGAATGGAAACTATAACTGGGGTGTAGGAGCTATTTTCTATGAAAAGCTTTTAATATTAGTTTTTTAAAACTACGTATATTAATTTGAAAAGTAAATTAAAAGTAGCTTTAAAAAGTTTCTACAGTATTTTGCGGCTCCTAACAATGTCTGAGAAATAATTGGTCCTACTAAAGTAAAAGCAGGGAAATAAATACAGTACTTAAATTTATATCTTAAGCCCCACGATAAGTTTCAATTACTTCCAGAATGCCTTCCCTGATACCTCCAAACCACACTTTCATGGCACTTAGGCGGGCACCACATAAACTAAAACGTAGAGATTACATTCAAAATAACATTTATAAGGAGTGGGTGGGGTGGGAGCGCGCGAAGGCATGGAAGGCATAGAAGGCGTGGGGGGCTGGCGGTGAGGCAGCACAGCACCAACTCCGACTGCCTCCAGGCCAGCCTGCCCGGGCCCTGCTCCTTGCAGAGCCCAGGCTCCTGCTTTACTTAAAATAACAACAACGACAACATTTATGGAGTGGGTCCTCTGTGCCAGGTATAGTACTAAGCACTTTTCATTACAACTACCCCAAAAGGGGTGGCCATTTCATTTTATAAACGAAGTGGTCAAGTCAAGGTCGCCACCTAAGTGGTAGAGCTGAGACTGGTACTCAGGTCCTTAACACCATTAATTTAATATTTACTATACCTCTACACAGAGGTTAACAAGAAATCTGAACGACCTCCCCGCAAGTAAAATGAATCACTAATCTCCCAGAGTGGGAAGCTTCATCTGAACGCTGTTTTCCCAGCTGGCCCCTTGGGGCTCTGATGGGGCCCCTAAGGTCTGTTTACACTAGCTCCTCGCCCGGCTATGCAGCAGAGACACAGAAACCCCGAATCGTATACGCGCATGTTAAAGAGCCGTGCATCGACGTGGGCACTGACACCCGCCTGTAGTCCACTAAAGGCACGGGAGGATGCAGCGCCACCGGGCAGGGGTGACAAGACACTGAAAAGCAACACCCGGCAAAATGACGCGAGCGCCGCCCTCGGCAAGGAGGACAGACTCTGGAGCCGTCCTGCACACTCTTTTCACCCTGCACACTCTTTTCACGTCTTCTCCACTCCCCACCCAGCCCTGGGGGTAGGCAGCATCACCTGCATTTCTAGAGGAAGCGGAGGCTGCTCCATGATAGTAACCCGGACCAGCTCCACCCCGTAAGCATGTGCTGGCAGGTGGGCTCCTGGCCCGAGCCTGAGCCATTAAGAAACTGGCGACAGGGTTGGACGGGGCCTCATACCTGGGGAAGTGAAGCCCTTCATAATCTCGCCTCCGAAAAGTCTCAGCAGGAGCCCTAGTACGCCCACCAGCCCCCTGAGCCAGGGTGGACTAAGCGAGCTCAGCGCTCAGCTTCCCGCGCCTCAGCTCACTGGCCTCGCGCCGGCCCCGCCCTCGTCTCCACGGTGACGCGGCCTGCGTGAGGAACGCCCAGCCAGGAACCCCAGAGTTCACGCAGCCTCAGTTCGGCAGGTGACACGCCTCCCTCTGGCAGCCGGGGAGCGCCTACTAGGGAAGTTAGCGCAGAGATCCGTGGAAAAGCGCACCCTCTGGATACCCCCGGAGGGTTCTCAACCTCTGTGGCCTGCTATCTTTTTTTCTGAGCTCAGCTTCCTACGGCTGCTCTTGAACAAGGAGTGGAAGCGGTTTCCGAGCGGATCCCCAAGTTATGCTTCGCAGGGCAAGCATTTGGTTCTCCATGATGCTCAGGGAGTGCGGAGATTGTCGATCTGGACTGGCGGTTGGGGGTGCGTCGTTCTGCAGCCCCCTAATTAAAATTATTCCAGGCTGATATTTCCTAACCTCTTCCTTTAAAATGTAATTAACAAGCACTAATTAGTAAGTAGTTGTTAAATTTTAAGCTTGGGGTCCACAATGATTTTTTTAAATTTCTTTCACTTATCTTCCTTACTATTGGTTTATTATATATAAATATAAATATAAATATAAATATAAATAAATATATATAAAACTATATTTAGGGAAAGGGGAATAGAGGGAGAGAAATATCCATACACCCATCCACCCCCAACCCAGGCATCGGCCCTGACCCGGACTCAAACTGGGACCTCTTGCTCGCAGGCCAGTGCTCAATACTCTGGGCCATACCAGCCAGGGTCCACGTTGACCATCTTTTGAAAACAGGGATATGGAGGCATTTTTATATACTTTTCTCCCATGATTTGTAAAACATGGCTTGAAAACACGAGATGTATTGGAGAGAGCAAAGACTAGCATTATGCATTTAAATGCTTTAAAGATTTTATGTTAAAAACATGAGGAAAAATAACTTGAGTGTCTCAGGATTAGAATATCAGGTAATTTGCATTTTTGCTCTATTTTCTACATGTTAATTTTTGTAATTTAAAAAGTGTTTAAGAGAAGTTCCACTTTAGCGGGAACAGAAGCCAGTCTTTAAGGGATGTCTCTTATCTGAAGATATGCAGCCAAGCAATTTTAAAATAGTGAGTTTCAAAAGTCCTAATTAATCCTATAATATTTACTTACTATAAAATTAGTCTTATAAGTACTTTATATGTTATGACATATCGAAGATAATAAATCAATAAGCATGCTTTCTAAATGACTTGCTGGTGCTCTTTCTGTCATGTGAATTTATTATCAGCTTTGACTAATTTAGGAAGGAATGAAAGGCATTTCCACTTGAGTTATAATGAAAATAGTCCAGTCAGGGAAGATTAAAACATAACAATATAGAATAATAGCTAGGGCAACAGCACTTACATGGTGTCAGATTCTATTTTAAGTACATTTCATATATAAAAATCAAAGACCTAAAGTGCCAGAACGGGATCTAGGCTCTGAAAATATTTTGCTCTATGGGCTTCCAGAAGTCCCTTAGTAAATTTGTAATAGTCCTTAACCTGAGTACATGATGGCACAACTGTGAAACTTTGTGTTTTATTTTCTTGGAACTAGGAATTACTCTTGGAACAAGAAAAACTGAGTAGGAAAAAAACCCATTTAGGTTGGTGCAGGACAGGTGAGGTGTAATCCCAACTTTCTGAGATGAGGCTGCTTTCAAATTTTCTAGGTTTTTAATATTTTCATTTGTTTCTCTGCTGTTAAGACTGCTAATTTCCCCAACTGACTGTACCTCTGAGACCCCTTAGGCCAATATTTGAATTAACAACTTGAAACCAAAATCTTATATTTAGTAAGCGACTAGAATTAAATCATTTCTTACTCTCAATTTCCCACAGATATTTGAGAATTCATTAGTTGCAAAAAGAAGCATTTAGGGTTATAAATTATCATTCCTACCAAGAATAACATTCAAAAGCTACAATGAACCATTTGGAGAGTTAATACCTCAGGAGTATGAATGCAGCTTCTTAAAATATTTTTTCCTTGATCCAGGCCATGGTTGCATGAGTGAGTTTGCCTTGTGAAAATATGAGATAAGCCCTGGGAATTGGTATACTTTTCTGTGTGTATATAATTCAATAAATACATTTATTTCTATAAAATGCTGCAATGAAGCAAGTATTTGCAAACATCTAGCTTTTGCATGGCACAGGTAAATGCAGTTTAAAGATGTCCTCCTTTAGTATATTATTATCTTTATTTCCAGGTAATAGTTGTTTTCTTTCACAAGGATAAATTGAGACTCAGAAAGAGGTAAATTGAGATCAAGTTTCTATAAGACATTAAAGAGACTAATAAAAAAGTACATCCTAACTAGGACAGACCAGAGCACCTAGGAAATTCGCTCCAGGCCAGGGCAATGTTACCATAATAAATTGCCTTGAGTAGATTTCACATGTGGTTTGTGGTAATTTTATTATTTTTTTAAACATGGAACACTTCACAAATTTGCATGTCACCCTTGTGCAGGGGCCATGCTGATCTCTGTATCATTTCAATTTCAGTATATGTGCTGTCAAAGCAAGCACTGGCTTGTGGCAATTTTAAAATATGCTCACAAATTCTTTTAACACTCCCTTTGAGTCCTGTCTCCTAGAACATGGACCAGTCTTAGTGATTCCTACCTAAAGAACAACATGTGGAATGTGGCACAGCAGACACTGCATGATCTTGAGGCTAGGTTAGAAAAGAAAATTCAGCAACTCTTGTTCTCTTGGAATATTTGCCCTCAGAACCCAGCCCCATCTTATGAGGAAGCTAGGCCGCAGAGAGGCCATGTGTAAAGGTTTCAGCCAACACTTCCAGTGGTCTCAGCTGACTGCCACCATCAACCATCAAATGCATAAGTGAGCCGCTGTATGATCCTAGCCCCCAGCCTTCCACCACCCCAGCTAATTCTGAATGGAGCACAGACTAACTGTCCCACTTAAAACCAGCTGAAACTGCAGATTTGGGTGCAAAATAAATGTTGAGTTAAGCCACTGAGTTTGGGGTGGTTTGTTACACAGCAATAACCAACTGTTTTTAACATGCCTAATTCCTTCTACAATCTTAAAAACTAGATACTGCTATCCCTTTTTTACTTATGAGTAAACACGTCCAGAAAGGTCAAATGACTAGCTTGGGTTTCACACTAAGTAGCAGAGATCAGGATTTAAGCTTCAAGAATAGGCATTTTCCACTACTCCATAATGGCAAGGGGATTAGGCCATTTCTCCAGTATCAGGAAAAACCAGGATTCCAAAAAACAGCTTAGCATTTTTTTTTAAACAATAAAAACGACCATTGTTTGATCACCTACAATGTCTCTGTATAGGTTAAAAAAAAAAAAGCTTTATGGAGATTGTATGAGGCCTTTATCCACCGTATCCTATGTAATCTTTGGTAACTGCCCTGTGAATGGGTTATCATCCCAATTTTACAGATGGGAATACCAAAGCTAAGAATAAATGAATAGGCCTTGCAGATGCCACAGCCCTGGAGCTTCCCAAGCCCAACCATGGCCCAGCCATGGTCAACCAAATCGTGTTCTTTGACATCCTGACAATAGTGAACCCTTGGGCCAGGTCTCCTTTGAGCTGTTTGCAGACAAAGTTCCAAAGATAGCAGAAAACTTTCATGCTCTGAGCACTGGAGAGGAAGGATCTGGTTATAAAAGTTCCTGCTTTCACAGAATTATTCCAGGATTTATGTGCCAGGGTGGTGACTGCAAGTTCATCTGTGGGGAAAAATTTGATGAGAATTTCATTCTGAGTTGTGTGGGTCCTGGCATCTTGTCCACGGCAAATGAGGAACCCAAAACAAACGGTTCCCAGTTTTTCATCTGCACTGTGAAGACGGAGTGGTTGGATGGCAAGTGTGAGGTCTTCCACCAGGTGAAAGACGCAGGATGTTGTGGTAGCCATGGAGCGCTTTGAGTCCAGGAATAGCAAGATCACTACGGACAACTCTAATAAATTTGACTTGTGTTTTACCTTAATCAGTAGACTATTCCTTCTGTAGCTTAGGAGAGCACCCCTTCACCCCTATCTGCTTGGAGTGTTCTATAATCTCTGTGCTCTCACCACAGTTCATTGGGTTCCACATTTTCCTTACCCCGTCCAAGTCTACCTGGATTGCAGAGTGCAGCTTATGATTATGAAATAAAAACTAAACAACTGTCTAAATAAATATATGGCCTAATTCTCCACAGCCAGTAGGGTGTGGTAGGGCTGGGATGCAAACTCAACCTATCTGCAAACGCTTCCCTTTGCCTCGTGCTTGCCAAAGAAAATACGGCAAGAATCACACTTTATTCAGTATTACAAAGGAAAAGGAAAACGTTTTCATAATTGTTTTCTCTGTTGCCAAGAATCGTAGGAAGGAAATTTAGTGATCACTCAATATCCTCCCTGATTTCACAAGTGAAAGTTAAGTTCAAACAAAGTAGGTCCCTTCAAAGAAATCGAGACTTCTATCGATACCCTTTCGGAAGAAAATTACAATTGCTTCTACAACTATGTATCATTTCACACAAGCCCTGGTTGGTCCCAGAGGGCAGAAACAGGAGCTTGTGATAATCCTGCAGAACAAGCTACAGGTGATCTCATTCAAATCTTTCCTGAGCGCTCCTCCGCACAGCAGTTACTCTTACTGTTCATATAGGAGCAAACCCTTTGGGGTCCCAGCACTGAGTACTAAGCGCTTGACGTTCGCCATCTCATTTTCACCCAAACACATTCGCGCTTCCACTTCCTTGGTAGACTTCAGGTTATGGGCGGGAAAGAACCCATAACCAGTGGTCTTTAACTGAATCAAAAGCCGTCGTAGCAAGTTTGCCTAGTAACACAGTCAAACGTAGTCTCACTTATTCCTCAGAAACTTACAGAGAGAGGCTATTTTAGAAAGGAGTGAAATTCAGAGAAGAGTTTTGTCCAGATCACACCACAAATAAAGTGCTGAAGTTCGAGCCCACACCCGGAAGGCTCAAAAAACCCCAGATTCGCCTAACTCAGGTTACCACAGCCTAAACCCCACGGTTCTCCGCAGGCGCAAACAGTGAAACGCAGCGATCCATGTGCTCCTAGGACCCGCAAGCCGCGGACCTAAGCCCACTTCGTGGATGCCACTTCCGTCCCAGGAAAGCAACCTAACCAGGGTCGCGAGCTCCAAGCACCACCGGTCCCGTTCCGCCCCGCCCCGAAGCGCGCGTGGGAACACGGCGCTCTCCCAGGGGCTGCCCACGACGACCGCCTGCGCGCACCTGGGGCGGTTTATGCCACTCCGGAACCGGCTTCCTCCCATCTGTCACCACCTCCCTATCCCCTCGTCCCCTTCTCCCCGCCACCTTGCGGTTGCAGGAGCCGGCGCCCGGGGAGCTAGCTGTGATGTTTCTCCTTTCCGCCCGGCACCGCCGCGGCCACCTCACATCCGGGATCGTAGCGGCGAAGGCGGTGCTGGGGCCCGGGTGCGTGGAGGGAGTTATTAAGGGGGAGAAGGGTCGGAGAGGAGGGACCGGGGGCTGGGTCGCGGTTACGGCGGCTGAGGAGAGACAGCCGGAACGGGTGGGGGCGGGGGCGAGAGCGAGAGCGAAGGCCGCGCGGAGAAGCCCTTGGACCAGCGCTGGCGGCGGAGAGGGGATCCGCGGCTTAGGTGAAGGGCCGCCGAGCGGCGAAGGCACAGAGTAAGGGCTCAGGGGCGGCAGCGTGGGTGTCCCAGCGCCGCGCTCCAGGGCCCCCGGAGGAGGGGCGCGGGCGCGCTGCTCCCGGGGTCGCGTGCGTGAGCGCGAACGCCGGGGCGCGCGCGGGGGGCGGGCAGGGAAGCGAGGCCAGCGGGGCGGCGGGCGGCGGCGGCGGCGGGAGGGCAGGCAGGCAGGCAGGCAGGCTGGCTGGCGGGCCCGAGCCGCCCGGCCGGACGGCGGCGGGCCTGCGCTGGCTCCAGCTCGGAGTGCCCGGGCCGGGGGATTCGGTCTCCCCGCTCCCTCCGGCCCGTCTCCGCTCGTGAGTACTACCCCCGCCCTTCCTCCGAAGGAGGCCGCTGGGCCGGGGCCTGCGCGTGAGGCCGGGGGTTGGGGTCGCGGCCGGGGAAAGCTGAGCTTCGGAGCTAAAGCCGGCGCTTGCCCCTTCCTTACCGCGGGCGCCCCTGTCATGGCCACAGGTGCGGCCGTCTGGGCAAGGGGCGCTCGGGATCCGTCTCCAGTCTCTGGCCCCCGGATAACGAGGGGCAGCTGGCGCCGTCCATTGGCAAGTGACAGGCACTTTACTACAGCCCGACTTCCCGGATCTCTGGCCCCAACCACTCTCCTACCTGCCCCCATTCTGGGAAACTTCCCTACTGCTTCCTGAAACGGCCCCCACGGGTAGCAGCCACTAGTCTTGGTTTCTTTTTGTAGTAAAGCTGCCTAAAGGCTGTATCCTGATTTGGGCGCCTGCCACTTCTGCTTTGCTTACCCATTTTGTGTTTAGAGCACCTTCATTTGCTAGAAGAGATAACTAAGTACCAAGTCGTTGTATTTCCACCTGGGTTCTGGTTTATAGCTTAATTGTTGGGTGAAAGTTTGTTTCTTAATCATAGTCATTTTAAGAGAGAAAAGTTTGTTTCTTAAACAGTCAAGACTTCTGAAAATTTATTGCCCTCCATGACAGTTTTGTACTAATTTATCTTTCAGGTGCAAAGAATTGTATATCAAGGAGCCATGGATAGGAGAAGTGTGGGTGATACAGAAAATGGAGATGCTTTCCTTGACTTGAAGAAGCAGCTGGCCTCCAAATCCCCCCATCGCTATACAAAAGTAGGCTTTGTTACTAATGAAATAGTGTTTCTTTATAAAGGTGGTGAGGTTGGTAACATTGTATAGGTATTTCATTAGTATTACCTGAAGCAGTAGTCTCATTCTTATTCACTATGTGGACTAAATGTTAACTAAACCATTGCTTTGAACTTTTTTCCTGAGTGTGTGAATACCCAGAGTTTCAGCTAGAATTTGCTTCTTAAGTAGCTTTCAGGTGAGAATATTGGCTTAGATCCTATATGAATTTGTGGACCAGTATATGTTGACACACACATCTGTAACAGGTGGCATATTGTTGGCTTACATGTTATAGAGCAAGGGTTCCAATTTTGAGATGCCTCACAAAACGAGTGTCCTCCGTTTTGATGTTTCCTTAAGAATTGAATACCCCAAAGGAATGTTCTTTGGTACATTCTAGGTGCTTGGCTGAAGTAATCAGATTGTTTTTTATTGGGTTTTGTTTTTTGTTTTGTGGGGGATTTTTTGTTACAAATTGGATATGGACTCATAAAAGTAAGACTTCATTTATATTTTCCGTAGCTAAAAACTTGTGATTTTAAATGCTCATTTAGATATCGTCTTTTTCCAGGGAGGTGCAGATCACCTCAGTGTCATGTATTTATTGAAGCTATTGCTTCATACCTTGTTGACTACTGAATGTTTCTGAAGAGGTTGACAGGACTCAGCTGTGAATTCATTTCTAGTTTCCTGAAATGTATTGGGCTGGAGTACATGAAATGTACTTGGGACTGTTGACAGGAAGGATCATGTCTTAGTTGGGCCCATATCTATATTTTCTTGGTGTAGATCCAGTCAAGAACTCTGATATGGTTATTGACCCTGGCTTCCCAGGATACTGATTGGTTAATATTTTAAAGTCAGACCTTATTTGTGTACTGGTGCCGCTACTGTTACCTACTTGATAAAGTATCAAATGCTGTCAGTAATACTCATTTTTAGCATTAAAAACAAAACCTTGCTGAACGGGGAAAAAGTGTTTTCAGGTGTAAAAAGGTTCTTGGTTAATTGCTATCTTAACATAGTCTGTTTTGGTATAATAATGTGAGTTGATAGAATTTTACTTCTTCATTTAAGTTTGGTCTTCCCTAATATAGTTCCCCTCAAACCTGAGGATGCTTGAATAGTGTTTCACAACTTAAATTTATTACCTAAAATGTTGACAGGTGAATTCTGAATGGAGAAAAGCTTATTAAATGATGGGAAACTGATTCAAACCATTTTTTGAATAAAGTTTTGGCTGGTACTCTACTCATAGAGTACTGCAAAGAGGCTTTTGAATCACTTTCACAGGCTGACCTGAGGATAGCATGTGTATTTCATCTTAATGTATTTTCATCTTTATGGTTAAATTATTTTTAGATATTATTGGTCTCTCTTAGGGTAGAACGTATACATGTCTACAGTAAAGATGAAGACGCTCTATCAATATTGCCATTTTTGATAGTTCAGCCTTAGAATTCTGTCATACTTAGATAAGTGTGCCTAAAGTGGTTAAGAAAAACATTTTTTAGGTTAATGACTTAGATTTTTTCTCTATGAAATTCCGTTGGAAAGAAGCTTACTTTCCACCCCATTGAGAGGATTTAGTTAATGGCAGCTTTAGAGTTGTGTTAGGCAGTGTTAAGGTATGCTTTCATATATATCTGTTACTCAACACTAGTAATTTTTTTAAGGTATTTTATTTATTTTTAGAGAGGGAGAGAAACATCAGTGTATGAGAGATATGTCAATCAATTGCCTCTCGCACGCCCCCAACTGGGGACCTGGCCTGCAACCCAGGCATGTGCCCTGACTGGGAATTGAACCAACAACCTTTCGGTTCACAGGCTGGCACTCAGTCCACTGAGCCACACTAGCCAGGGCTTGCTTCCCCGGCCCCCCGGCCCCCCGGCCCCATTCCCATCCCCATCCCCATGTGTTACTCAACACCAGTAATTTTATGTGAGACTTGAGGCAGACTGAGCCTTTGTTCTTTTGAAGAATGAGCGAAACAATCCTGAGTTCTGAGTACTATAATAAATGGTTCCACAACTGGAATAATATTTGAGCCCACCTATTCTTTATCTACCTACTGAATTCAAACAATTGGAATAAGTAAAGCATTTAGTAACATTTCTGCCACTTAAAGTTCATAGGCTAGAAAGTTTAGAAGCAATAGAAGAAAATTATCTTCATTCATTTTTGTTAAGTGATATGCTTTGTGAAAACTTGTAAATTTGAGAAGTTTACTACAAGGTTATCAAAAACACACAGGCCACATGAGAGGCTTCTTAACCTTTGACCCTTTTTAGTTTGGCATTCAGTTTTATGGGTTAACATTAATTGTTCAGAATTTGAGGGGGGCGGTTTCAGTGAAGGTGGAGGAGTCCAAGTGTTTGGTTAAGTGCTTTTTAGGGTAACATACCAGACTTTCCCTGTGTGTTAGGACATCCTTTAGTTCAGCTTGCTTCTCAAATGTTAATGTGTCTGGGGATCACCTGTGAACCTTGCTAAAACGTGAACTCTGATTAAGTCATGGGTGGGCTAGAAAATTCCGTTTTTTAACCAGCTCCCAGGTGGTGCCCATACTGCTGGTCCACTGATCATACTTTGAGTGGCTAGGTTTTAGCATTCTTTGAAGAACCTGGTATATGGTGTCAATGTTGTCATGCAACTCAAATGTTTCTCCAGGTTCAGTTGGTGTCCATATCTCAGAAGCTCAAGTTAGACTCACACTGGGTACTTTCAGACCAACCCCTAAGTCTCAGTGATGATTAATGGGGATGTTTATTAGTGGATTTATCATATGCACCTGTTATCCTGAGGGATTTGAGTCCTTAATGTATAAACCAGAGGTCCATTTTGGCAGGTCAGGTTCCTGCTGTATTTTGGTAGCATTTAAATACACTTATAAAGTGATTGGATTATGTTAAAGGACTTTTGGAGGTTGTAGAGTGGGGTCTCACCTCACAGTTATGGATTAAAGGTGGTTTAGATAGTAATTCTCACAGTGTGGTCTTTGAACTTACATTTAGCACCATCTGGTAACTCGTTAAAAATAGAAAAATCTCAGGCTCTGATCCCAGAGGTATTGAATCAAATTGCATTTAACAAGTCTTTCAGGGAATTCTGACTCTGATTCAAGTTTGAGACCATTGGTTTAAGAAATAGGAGGTTGTGATGCTTATTAGTGAAAAAACTTTGGAACCCATTCAGCATTTTTATCAGAAGTCCTTGTTTACAAGTTCTTGAAGTATAGTACTTACTATTCTACTAGTGATACCATCTTCTGCTCGAAATACAAAATAGAAATGCTTTGGACTATCCCATAATTCAGATGCATGTGTTTTTCCTCCAAGTGAACAGACTGATCTTAGATCCCATGAGTATGCATACTTAGTGCTGTTCTTCCTTTGCTCCTGTATCTTGCCAACTCATTAAATGCTGCCACTTGCCAGTGCGATAGGAAATAAAAGCAGAGGACACTGAAAACATTCAGTTTGATACTGATCAGTGTTAATCATGCATGTTAAATCTAAAGAATAGGTGTTGGATTATCTCTTTTAAAAAAATTTTTTTGATTAATGCTATTACAGTTGCCCCAATTTGTCCCACTTTGCCCCCCTTTACCCAGCATCTCCAACTCGCTCAGGCAATGCCCCCATCATTGCTCATGTCCATGGGTCATGCCTGTAAGTTCTTTGGCTACTCCAGTTCCTATACTGTACTTTACATCCCCGTGGCTATTCTGTAGCTACCTATTTGTACTTTTTTTAAAGTATATTTTATTGATTACGCTATTACAGTTGTCCCATTTTTTTCTCCCCTTTATTCCCTTTCGTCCTGTACCCCTCCTTCCACCAGCATTCCCCCGCTTAGTTCATGTTCATTGGTCATACATACAAGTTCTTTGGCTTCTCCATTTCCTATACTATTCTTAACCTCCCCCTGTCTATTTTGTACCTACTATTTATGCTTCCTATTCCTTGTACCTTTTCTCAAACTCTCCCCCTACCCTCTCCCCACTGATAACCCTCCATGTGATCTCCATTTCTGTGATTCTGTTCCTGTTCTAGTTGTTTGCTTACTTTGTTTTTGTTTTTAGGTACAGTTGTTAATAGTTGTGAGTTTGTCATTTTACTGTTCATAGTTTTGATCATTTTCTTTTTCTTAAATAAGTCCTTTTAACATTTCACATAATAAGGGTTTGGTGATGATGAACTCCTTTAACTGTATCTTATCTGGGAAGCACTTTATCTGCCCTTCCATTCTCAGTGATACCTTTGCTTGATAGAGTAATCTAGGTTGTAGGTCCTTGCTTTTTATGACTTTGCATACCTTTCAGCCCCTTCTTGCCTGTAAGGTTTCTTTTGAGAAATCAGCTGATAGTCTTATGGGAACTCCTTTGTAGGTAAGTCTGCCTTTCTCTTGCTGCTTTTAAGATTCTCTCCTTATCGTTAATCTTGGGTAATGTAATTATGATGTGCCTTGGGGTATGCTTCCTTGGGTCCAACTTCTTTGGGACTCTCTGAGCTTCCTGGACTTCCTGGAAGTCTGTTTCCTTTGCCAGATTGGGGAAGTTCTCCTTCATTATCTTTTCATTGAAAAGATATTGAAGATTATTATTTTCATTGAAAATTATTATTTTCATTGAAAATAAGTTTTCAATGTCTTGCTCTTCCTCTTCTCTTTCTGGCACCCCTATAATTCAGACATTGGAACATTTAAAGTTGTCCCGGAGGTTCCTAAGCCTCTCCTCTTTTTTTTTGAATCCTCGTTTCCTCATTCCGTTCTGGTTGAATGTTTATTTCTTCGTTCTGCTTCACATCATTGATTTGAGTCCCAGTTTCCTTCCCTTCACTGTTGGTTCCCTGTGTATTTTTCTTTATTTCACTTTGCATAGCCTTCACTTTTTCCTCTGTTTTGCGACTATACTCAGTCAATTCTGTGAGCATCCTGATTACCAGTGTTTTGAACTCTGCATCTGATAGGTTGGCTCTCTCTTCATCGCATAGTTCTATTTTTTCTGGAGTTTTAATCTGTTCTTTCATTTGGGCCATATTTCTTTGTTTCACTGCTCCTGTTACATAGTAAGGGACGGAGTCTTAGATATTCACCAGGGCAGGGCAACTGTTGAGGCCCTGTATGTGGGAGAGGGGTCAGACAGGGAACTATGCCGCTTTCTCAGCTCTCGCCTGCTTTCAGTCACTTCCCCTGCTAACCACAAGCAAATTGGGCCTTTCTGGTGCTGATTCCCAGGTGGGTGGGTTTGTGTATATTCTGGGACCCTATGGGTCTCTCCAGTGAACCCTCTTATGAGTCTGGGAGTTTCTTCTGCCGCTGTAACCGCCACAGGTTTTTACAGCGAGAGATTTTGAGGCTGTATTTCCCCATGCTGGAACCCTGAGTTGTGTGGTCTGTCTCACTCCCCCATTGTTCCTCCCAGTTTACCTGCATGCAAATGTGGGGCCTGGTCCTCCCCGTTGTGGCTGTGCATCTCCACCCCTCCTACCAGTATGGATGAATGTTTCTTCTTTAACTCCTTGGTCAGACTTCCGTATAGTTTGATTTTCTGGAAGTTCTGGTTGTTTTCTGTTTTTAAATTTGTTGTTGTTCTTTTGGTTATGTGAAGAGACAAATTGTATCTACCTATGCCTACAGCTTGGCCGGAAGTCAAATAATATCAGGTTTTGGATTTTCTGAGCTTAATTTTATGTGTGATTTTTATTGCCTTGATTTGTTATGAAATGACACCATTTTAACCATCAGTTTCTATAAAAGAGGCCACTCTAATTTGTGGCTGATGGGCAGATGATCATAGTAATATAGCCATTTTTAAAAATTTTTTTAAAGATTTTATTTATTTTATTTTTAGACAGAGGGGAAGGGAAAGAGAAAGGGAGAGAAACATCAGTGTGTAGTTGGCTCTCACACGCCCCCAACTGGGCACCTGGCCGGCAACCCAGGCATGTGCCGTGACTGGGAATCAGACCTGCTACCTTTTGGTTCTCAGGCGGGCGCTCAATCCACTGAGCCACACCAGCCAGGGCCCCTTTATCTTCTATGTGTGAAATTCTTTTGTAATGTCAGAATGTCATCAGAATGCGTAGCTGCTTCTGCATGGGATTTCTGCAGAAAGAAACTGGATGAGGATTTTAACCACTGTTGTTTTGGGCTTACACTTACCTATTTGCTTTCTTCTTTATTATCGATCACTAAGTGGGTGTCCATATAATTCCCAAATATGTAGATTGTTTTGGGAGGCTTGTCATTTTCTTTCAGGAAGGCTGCTAAAACTAAGAAAATGTGTTTATACTGTCGTGGGTGTGTGGCTCTTGGGCAATTAGCAGCTTGTTCTTGCCCGATCAGGTTTCGGTAACCCATGTAAAAAATAAGGTCTCAGATGATAATTTTAGTGAATTTGTCCATGATCAGCAAGTTCTTGTGGGTCCTTAGAACTCTACAAAAGGGTAATCTTACATTCCTTCCTGAAATACCAATAGGGAGGGAGCACTTCCAGTTCATAGTGGGCACTTTCTAAGGATTTTTTTCTTTAGCTAAAGTTGAAGATTTTCTTTGAAAATATCCCAAAGGGGCTCCTTTCCAGAAAATTGTTGTTAAGGGCTCTTGATGAAATAGCAAGTTCAAAAACACTTCTCTTTAGAGACTAGAGAGCCTTGGGGCCAGAGACAAAAGTCATTGCCTATGCTAAACACTAAGTCTGGCACACAGAAAATGTTCAATAGATAGTTAGGAAAAAAGCAAACTTTATATTAACTTAGCTGTTGGTTTCTGTGGGATCCTCTCAGGCTGGGATACTATCTTATGCAAATTAAGACTTTGCTAACAGATTCAGCGCTCTAAACCCCATGAAGAGGATCTCTCTCATTTTCCCTTAAATACCCAGTGGACCTTGGGGTCACATTTTGAGAAACATCAGTTTAAAGGATTACCTCTTAACCTCTTTGGGGTCTATTGAAGAACTTTTGAAGGTATAAATCCTCACTGCAGAAATGCTTAATTTTGTACATTGTTTCCTTGAGGCCATGAAACTGGCTTGAGACACTCTGCTCTCAAGAACTGTTAAATACAGTTTTACCTGAATGTTTAAAGTTATTCCCCGCAGCTTTTACAATCCAAGAATTGTGTTGTTTTCCCAATTCTCATCCTATTATTGAAGAAAGTGGTTCTTCCTCCTCTACAGACAGGTGGGTTTAGCTATTTATTGCACTTAGAGGTGTACCCTGCCACGAATGGTTCTGCTGACATAGTTAATGCCAGTGTACAACTGGCTCACCGCTCTGTTTTGTGCCCCTACAGGCCTTTGTATAGTCCGTCTTGAATATTCACACCTGGTATATGCCAAGCATATACAGTCAACAAAGAAAACTGGAATAATATGGGAGGGAAAGTTTAAAGCATTTTTACCAACCTGAGCGACTTTTGTCTCTGGGAATAGTTGGCATTTATCAGTCTGTGTTAGAGCAATAAGTCTGTAAGAAGAAAAATTAAACAAAACATCTTCTGGTAACTGAACCTCTCAGTTTTATTTACTTACAAATATTTTTATTGAGATATAATTCACAAATATAAAATTCACCCCTTTTAAGGTACACCATTCAGTGGTTTTTAGTAGATACACAAAGTTGTGCAACCTTCACTACTATGTAATTCCAGAATATTTTCATCACCCCAAATAGAAACTGTGTCCAGTAGTACTCATTCCCCACTATCCCCATTCCCCTGACAATCTTTCTTCCTGAGTCTATGGATTTACTTATTTTGAACATTGGATATAAATAGAATCATACAATATGCGGCCTTTTGTGTCTGGCTTCTTTCACTTAACATTTCCAAGGATCAGTTTATAGCATGTATCAGTACTTTCCTTTCTTTTTTCTTAAGATATTGTTTATATTTATTTAGAGAGAGGGGAAGGGAGAGAGAAAAGGCATCAATCAGTGGCCTCTGGTACATATCCCAACCTGGGACCACACCCCAACCTGGGACAGAACCCGCAACACAGGCATGTGCCCTGACCAGGAATTGAACCAGCAACCTTTTGCTTTGGGAGACAACGCCCAACCGAGTCACACCGGTCAGGGCAGTACTTTATTCCTTTCTATTGCCAAATGATATTCCATGGTATGGGTTTATCACATTTTGTTTATCCATTCATACTTGATAGACACATGGGTTGTTTCCACATTTTGGCCATTGTGAATAATGCTGCTCTGAGCATTTTTTACAAGTTTTTGTGTGGACATAATTTTTCAGTTCTCTGATATATACCTAGGAGAGGAATTGCTGGGTCATATAGTAGTTGTGTTTAACTGTTTAAGGAACTGTCACTGTTTTCCATAGTGGCTGCACCATTTTATATTTCCATCAGCAATGCTAGGGTTCCAATTTCTCCATATCCTTGCCAGTACTTTCTAGTTGTTTTTGTTTTTGTTTTTAAGAACCATCCTAGTAGAGATAAACGGTATCTCACTGTGGTTTTCACTTGGATTTCCTTAATGACTGTTGATGTTGAACATCTTCACGTGATGATTGGCCATTTGTGTATCTTCTTTGGAGAAAAATCTATTGAAATCTTTTACCTGTTTTTAGATTGGGTTGTTGTCTTTTCATTGTTGAGTCGTACAAGTTCTTTATATATTGTGGATAATAGACCCTTATCAGGTACAGTAGTTCCCCCTTATCCATGGGGAATACTACAGTATCCCAGTGGATACCTGAAACCGTGGATAGCACCGAACCGTAAATATACTGTGGCTTTTCCCTGTACATACATACCTATGACAAACTTTAATTTATAAATTAGGTATAGTGAAAGATTAACAGTAATAATAAAATGCAATAGTTATAACAATATACTGTAATAAGTTATGTAGTGCGGTCTCTCTCTAAATAGTTTATCATATTGTACGAACAGTGTGGGTATGTTTGACTTTCCCAGGTAGGATGAAGCAGGATGGCACGAGATTTTTGTCATGCTACTGGGAATGGTTGCATGGTTTAAAACTTACGAATTTTTTATTTCTTGAAATTTCTGTGTAATATTTTCAGACTGAAACTGCATAAGGGGAGACTACCGTATATGATTTGTAAATATTTTTTCATATTTTGAGGGTTGTCTTTTCAATTTTTTTAAAAAGATTTTATTTATTTATTTTTAGAGATAAGGGAAGGGAGGGAGAAAAAGAGGGAGAGAAACACTGATCACCCCCAACCAGGGACCTGGCCTGCATCCCAGGCATGTGCCTTGACCAGGAATTGAACCCATGACCTTTAAGTTTGCGAGATGACGCGAACCCACTGAACCACAGCAGTCAGGGCTCTTTTCACTTTCGTAATAGTCATTTGAAACACAAAAGTTCCTAAATTTTAAGTCCAGTTTATCTTTTCCTTTGCTTATGCTTTCAGTGTCATAGCTAAGAAACATTTCTTAATCTAAGATCATGAAGATTTATACACCTATGATTTCTCTAAGAATTTTATAGATACAGCTCTTGTATTTAGGTCTTTGACACATTTTGAGTCAATTTTTTATATGGTATGAAGTAGAGATAAACTTTATTTTTTAGAACATTTTTAGATTTACAAAAATCTGGGAAAATAGTAGAGTTCGTACTCTTCCCAGTTTTCCTCATTATTAATACCTTACATTAGTATGGCACATTTATTAAAATTAGCAGTGTTGATACATTGCTATTAATTAAAGTCCATACTTTGTTCACATATTCTTAAGTTTTAAACTAATACCCTTTTCTGTTCCAGGATTCCGTCCAGGATACTGTATTACATTTAGTTTTCCTCTCTCCTTAATCTCCTCATTTCCCCTTTTGTAAGACTATTTGTTACCTTTTTTAAAATATTTGTTTCAATCCCCACAAATAGAGCATTTACTCCTCCCATATGTTGTTGTGGCTGTGTTAAAATGTTAATATTTCCCAGTTGACTTTTAAATAAATAGATAAAATCATTAGAGTTTCAGCAAGTAGCTGTAGTAGTAACAGAGAACACCTATCACTTGGGCTTCCTATTACCTTTTGGGGTTAAAAGTTTCAAACAGAGCCTCATTGTTTAGAAACTTTGGTATATTGAGAATATGCGTACGTAAGTATGAAATGCTGCCCTTCGTTTAAGAGTATGTTAGGATTCTTAGTTTAATATTCGGATTTGAAGGTGGTGGAGTAAGGAAATATAACAATTTTGGGGTTGCCTCAGATAGCAGAAAATTGCTTTGTAATCTTTTTTCCTGTAGTGTATGTATAAGTGTTTCCTATATCACAAGGCCCTTCCTGTTTTTACTGGAAAATGTTTTAAGCACTTGTGTCCTGAGGATTTCTGTATTGTAATATCTGCTATCATAAGTACTGTTGGTCCATTTGCCCCCACGCAATAGGTGCCACCCTTGCAACTTTGACATTGTGTTTGCTCTAAAGATTTCATTGGACTCCAATCTTTACTGGCAATTTGCAGGTGCCATGTAAGTGCTTTAACAGTTTTTTCAGAATTTAGAGCAGTATCTAGGCATTTTCTTATATTTGGAATTCAGTTTATCTCACACTTCTCAATTTTTCCAGGTATTTCCATCCAAAAATAAGACATAATTCACAATTAAATAATAAATAAATGCAGATGTCTGATATTCAGGTTTTAAAACTAAAATGGCATATGGTCTCAAGTGGTTTTACTATCACAGAGAAACATTTAGATCAGCTGTCCCCAACCTTTTTGGCGCCAGGGACTGGTTTCATGGAAAACAGTCTTTCCACAGCCTGGGGTTGGGGAGGGGGAGGCAGGAGGTGGAGCTCAGGCCGTAATGCAAGCAGTGTCCACTGACAGATGGGGAGGAGAGGGAGGTCGGGGACCCCTGATTTCGATGCTTCAGTTGTCTGAAGACACTGGGTGGATTTCTTATGTGCAATGATTCCTATAGACTGAGAGAGTAAATCTGTCCCTCCATATTTATTTACCTCAAGACAAGGGAAGCAGTGATCAAAGAAGCAGTGGGGCCTGTGATTGGGGTATTGCAGAGGTCATAGCACAGTGGTATATGCTTTTTTACAAGACAGTTGTAGCATTTTACTGGTGCTAAGAGTTTGGGAATTAAATTTTTTTTTTTTTTTTACCTTTTTATGAAAGTGTTAAAATGTATATAAGGAGGCAGTGGTTTTTATGAACATGCATGTATATGAGCAGATGTGTGTATATTAGTATATATATAGTGCATTTATAAATGTACATTCCTAGTTCTGGTGAAAGAGCCAAGAAGCAAAGGAGGATACCCAGTCCCCAGACCTTGGTCTCTTACACATTCCCCACTTGAATGAAGTAGGATTTCTTAGAGAAATGTCTGGCTTTAGGGCTAGGACAGGATAGGTACAACATAAGACAGAAAGTAAGGAAGTGTTTGGTTGGTTGTTTTTAAATGATGGCACATGTCAAAAGGACACAGGAGTCAGCTTGAAGAGGCTCACAGTTTGAGCACCAAAATAATTAATGACGTTAATAAATTATAGACCATTGGAAAAACTAGGAACCTGTGAGCCCATGCCAATAGGTAGGTACATAAAGAGGGGAGAAGGGAGGGTTTGTGTTTCGAGTGGACTGCCACGTGCTGGCTGGTAAATATGGAGAGGCCTAGAGTTGGAATATCAAGACTGCTTTGGGCAAGAACCATCAATAGATGCTAAATTTAGGGGGAAATTTTGATGAAGACCAGGATTTTGGGGCGATTTTAAAGTGTCTCTCCATAGATTGCATACTAATTGCAAGGGGGAAAGTAGTAACTGAACAGTAGAGAAACTGGAGAGCACCTTGACCAAATGGTCAAAATTAACATCACTGATGAGAGGCAGATGGACATCATGGGCGTCCAGAGACAATGCTTTGAGATGGACACAACATCTCTTAGGTTAGTTCTGCTCCAGGGGTGCTCAGTTTCAGTCTAATCACAAGGAAACATTAGACAAATCCATAATGAATAGTGTTCTCTTTCAAGAAAATGAAAGTAGACTTCTATAAAAGACAAGCAGTTGCAGAAATGTTCCAGACTAGAGACCGAAGAGACTCGACAATCAGTGTCTGATTCTAGACTGGATCCTGTGTTGGAGGCTAAAAAAGAGTAAAGGACATTATTGGGTCAGTTGACAAAATTAGGATCCAGAGAGGTAGGTTAAATAAAAATATTACTGATAACTGGCCATATAAAACTGACAGCTCTTCTTAACCATGTTCTGCAGAAATAAGCCCTAATGCCCTAAGGCATCCCTTGTATGTAACAGATTTTTCTCTCCTGTGCATCTAAAATGATACTGGCTGGCCAAGTGTATTCCTTGGGAGAATAGAAAAGTAGTCATTCAAATAATTTTGTGTAGAGCTTAATTCTCTAATGGAACTGGATGAAAAGCTGTGAAAAAATATCCTCATTCTTAGGAAATAGACACTGAAATATTTAAAGGTAACATGACTTTATGCAATTTTACCTTAAGTGGTTAAAAAAGGTTACGTATAGGGAGTCCGAATGCTGAAGCAAATAGGGAAAAATGTTAACAGGTAAATTACGTAAATGTCATATGGATGCTTTCGGTGCTTTTTTTCTTGCAACTTTACGTGGAAAAAAAATTTATCTCCTTATAAATTGACATATAATGTGTTTTAGACTAGTAACATTAGCTGGAGGTTTTACGTAAGCCTGATGCTTCCATACCTTGATGAGCATTCATTGTTGTGGAATGTATTATTGGATGATCCATGTGGGAATGTGTCTTAGCAAGAAATTGATCGCTTTTAAGTTATTTGCCAATTTTGCATGAGCTTCTAAGAATCTTAAACTGACGCCAGCTGAAATAAGACCGGTATAAATAGGAACTATATGAAATACTTAAGGTAGACACTCAATTACTAAACACAAAAATAAGTCGTAAGTGTGTGAAATATTATTCAAAATTACCATTTGATTTCTCTTTGTAGGAGGAGCTCTTGGATATAAAAGAACGCCCTCATTCCAAACAAAGGCCTTCATGCCTCTCTGAAAAATATGACAGGTATTGCAGGGGGGAAAGGAGGTTGCATCTAGTCGATTTCTTTTTACACATTTGGTAAATTAAGAATTCTCTTGTTGCCCTAGGCAGGTAGTGGTTGGTTAGAGCATATTGCCGGTTCAGTCCCTGGTCAGGGCACAAACAAGAATCAACCAATGAATGTGTAAATAAGTGAAACACAAATTAGTGTTACTCGCCCCTCCCTTCTCCCCCCTTTTTCCCCTCTCCCCTTCCCTCCCTCTTTTCCTCCCTCTCTTGCTAAAAATCAATAAATTTAAGAAAAAGAATTATGTTGTTTTTGTCTCATCTGGGGTTGGGGAAGTCCTTACTGCAGAAGACTAAAGGATATAACTCAGTGACTTGTCCCTGGTGGTGGCGGCAGAGCTAGAATTCAGTCCCAGGTCATTGGGCTCCAGAGCTGTTCTGCACACCTGCCACCCCATCAGTAGGGAGGGAGTTACGAAATAAAGCCCAAACCACACACTTTAGGCCCTTCAGAGCTTGTGGGAAAAACCGAGATTATGCATAGAAATTCCGAAAAAATACACACCATGCATTCAAGGAGCCACTTCTAGTGAGAGAATTAAGAGGTTTTTCCTCCTTTGTACTAATGGTTAATAAACTGAGTAATCATATTTATGGAGCCATATTTTTTGTGTCCATATGCACCCCAAAGGTTGTGATCCGATTGTTTCATTTATTCACAGACCACTGGTTTTCAAGTGACTACTGGTGTTATGTGAATAGCAACAAAGTATTACTGAATTAATAGTTGTTTTTGTTTACATCTTAAAATAGATAACCATTCTGATGGCAGCCATGACGTTTTATATTGCAAAGGGATTTTCATAACTTATTACTTAAGGAAGTTCAGAAATTAGACTGCATATGTGGTTTATGGGTATAAGTGCTAATTGTTGGTACCCTTTGATTTGTAGTGATGGCGTTTGGGACCCTGAGAAGTGGCATGCCTCTCTTTACCCAGCTTCAGAGAGAAGCTCACCAGTGGAAAGTGTGAAAAAAGAGTTGGATGCAGACCGACCTTCCCTGGTGCGCAGGATAGTAGGTGAGCACACAGTCACTCAGAAGTGGGGCAGCAATTTTGGAGACAGTGTTCATTGCTGCTGGCTTCATTCATTCTTAGCTCTGAGAGTTTTGTGCATTGAGGGAAAGTGTCATTATCAGGAAACTGATTTACTGATTGGATTTTTCCTAATTAGTGTAAAATTATAGCCTTCCTGTATAGTGGTGGAAAGTAGACATTAGACTATGTGCTTTCAAATGAAAAGGACTGATGCCTTTCGTTGACATGGATAACTAAGTAGGTGTGACAAGGAGCATAAAGCTGTGCTGGAAATCTGGTTATGCTTGGTGTTATATATGAGACTAGTCCTGAAGTATAAATCAGTCTGGCAGTTCTTGATTCATAATGGATTATGATTTGAATGCAGGGTTTAGATACGGTTAGAGACTGCAGTAAAGTTTAATCTTCCATACCTTCACCCCTTTAACCTAGAAAAGATGTTGAAGAGTGAAATGGAGACCTGGCAATATGAAAACTAGTAAAGGAACTTGTTGAAAGAGGAAATCCTTTTGAGAAGAAGACCCATCATAAAACACATTTGGAATTGAGCAAAAATAAAAAAAATTAAAAAATAAGGGCGACTCTAGTTTGAGCTATAAGACCCTTCTACATAAAATCTATCAGTACACTTAGTGCAGAAACGTCCCTCAAAAAATTTATCCTAACCAAATCATTAAATATGTGCCACTGATTTTATTTAAATGATGAAAACTTAGAAGCAACCTAAATGTCCAACAGTAGAACAAGTTCAAGTATGTGTGAATGGTAATTGTTTATCTGTTAAAAACATATTGGAGATGTGTTTACCAAGTTATATAAACTGCCCATATTATATCTTGTGTTGGAAAAAACAGACACTACATAGAAGTTCTGGAAAAGTACATACCAACTCATTTTAGGAACTGTTTCTGGTGAGAGGATTAAAAGGTTTTTCTCACTTAGACTTATCTTCAGTTTTCTGGTTTTTCTAGGAAGAATTTTTGTGTATGTTGACATGTTTATTTTTCTTACACCTTGATTGAGATATACTTGGCATACAATAGACTGCACATAAAGCATACCGTTTAATGCTTTAACGTATATACACCTGTGAAATCATTACAGCAATCAAAGAAAGAAGCATTTCCATCACCCCTCCAAAAGTTTCCTAGTGCTCCTGTGAGTTCCTTCCTTACAGTTCTCTCACCCCGCAGCCCCCGACTGGCACTGATGGCTTTGTCACTGTACTTTAATTTACATTTCCTAGAATTTAATATAAATGGAATTATACAGCATACACTAGGAAAGGGGGCCCAAAAAATCCTAGAATTTATTTATTAAAAAATTGTGTATTTATTCTTACTTGTTTAAACTTCAGCCACCCTCAAAGTACTCTCCATTTGATGCAATGCACCTATTGTGACATTTTTTCCACTGACATTTTTTCAAAACAGTTTTTGAACTCGTCGATTTTGATGCCTTTTACTGCTTCCACCATTTTTTGTTTCACTTCTTCCACATAAACAAATCGTTTCACATTGAGGACTTTTTTCATCCAGGGGAACAAAAAAAAAGATCAGAGTGAGATTGGGTAAACAGGGAGGGTGGGGCATGGGGGTCATGTCGTTTCCGGTAAAAAAACAGCTGAACACTCAGCGTGGTGTGGGCAGGTGTGCTCATAAATCACTCATTATGAAATGGGCATACGTGTTGAAAGAGTCTTCAAAAAAAATTCACTGAAGCCAAATGCAGCCTCTCACAATAACACCAGCTGGTACACTGATACAGATGTGTTCCTAGAACACTCACCTAGTGGGGGAAGCCTGTACTACAAGGGCTCACCCTCCAGAAGATAACTCTGGGTTTCTTAGGGGGTCCCCCCTCATATTGGGTGGCTTCTTTCACTCAGAATAGTTAGGATTCATTTATGTTGTTGGGTATATAAATAATTTTTCCTTTTTATTGCCTAGTAGTATTTCATTGTATGAATTTGCCATAGTTCATTTATCTATTGATGGACATTTGGGTTGTTTCCAGTTTTTGACTATGAATATTCATGTACAAGTCTCTATGGGAACATATGCTTTCTTGTCTCTTGGGTAAATAGCTTAAAGTATAATGGCTGGGTCGTAGAGTAGATGTGTTTAATGTTTTGAGAAACTGCTAAGCTGTTTTTAGAAGTGGTTATACCATTTTTTACAGCACTGTATGAGAATTCTGCTTGCTCCACATCCTTGTCAGCACTTGGAATGGTCAGTGTGTCCCCCTCCCCCACCCTCCAAATTATAAGAGAAAGTTTAGTTAGAAGGTTACAGAGATAGTAGAAGTGAGGCAGCTGGGCTGCGTAGGCTCAGGAAACAAGTTACAAAGGCAGAAGGCGGCCCCTGGAGCTTCAGAAGGAGAAGGGCAATTGTAATGAGCCTCGGAGGAAGAAGTGGGAGAAGGGAAAGCTCTAGTCAGTCTTCTTTATCCCAACCATTCTAGTAGTTGCATAGTGGTACCACATTATGGTTTAATTTGCACTTCACTGATGACTGATGATGTTGAATATCTTTTCATACCCATATTCGTACCATCCATATATCATCTTTGGTGTAGTGTCTCTTCAAACCATTTGTCCATTTTTTAACTGGATTGTTTTCTAAGTTTTGAAGAGTTTTTGTATGTACTGGATACAGGTCTTTTATCAGATATATGCTTTGAAATGTTTTCTCCCAGGCTGTGGCTTATTTTTGCCTTCTTTAACTAGTAGGCCAGGCTCTTGAATAACATTTTGTTTAGTGTTGTCCCATTATAACATTGGTAAAATGTCATAGGAACTTAACTCGTTTGTATCAATTAGCCTCTGGTAAAATTGGTTTAGTTGTACATTGTTTCACCTTAATTTGCAGAACATATCAACAACATTATGAGAGAACTAACTGTATCTGTCAAAGAATAGAAGTGTAAAATTTTGATCAAGCCCAGTTTATCATTTTTTAAAAGGGATGGCGCTCTTGATGTCATGCCTAAGAAAACTTTGCTTACCCAGTGTCACAAAGATTTCCTCCTGTATTTTCTTCTAGAAGTTTTATAATTTAAGGTTTTACATTTAGGTCTGTGATCCATTTTGAATTTTTTATACATGAGACCAGGTATGGATTCAAGTTCATTTGTTGTGTATGGATATTCAACTGTTCAATGCCATTTGTTGAAGAGACACTTGCAACTTTTTAAGTAGTTTTTTTTTTTTTTCCCGAATACCGACACCTATAGCTTATTAGTTGACAAAAGCAAAAGGCTTAGCTTAGTC
This sequence comes from Mormoops blainvillei, assembly GCA_004026545.1. Lineage (NCBI taxonomy): Eukaryota > Metazoa > Chordata > Mammalia > Chiroptera > Mormoopidae > Mormoops > Mormoops blainvillei. The sequence goes on along the minus strand of PVJD01000358.1, from coordinate 75,221 downwards.
TTATTTAAGTATGTAATACGCATGTTACTCTAGCTGTTTTACTAGTGAGTCTTTTCCGGTAACCCTGCCACCACCAGTCAAGGACAGACCATCTGGGGGCGGGGAATGCTCTTGCTGATTTACTTAACTTTCTATTTCTGGCATCTTTTCAGATCCGCGAGAGCGCATAAAAGAAGATGACTTAGATGTTGTTCTTAGCCCACAGAGGCGAAGCTTTGGAGGAGGCTGCCATGTGACAGCTGCTGTTAGCTCCCGGCGCTCAGGAAGCCCATTGGAGAAAGACAGTGATGGGCTTCGGCTGATTGGAGGACGAAGAATTGGCAGTGGCAGGATAATCTCTGCTAGGACTTTTGAGAAGGATCACCGTCTTAGCGATAAGGACCTACGAGACTTGAGAGACAGAGACCGAGAGAGGGACTACAAGGACAAGCGTTTCAGGGTTTGTCTTCTAGATTATTTGGCACCTCATGTACTTTGGCACTGAATAATAGTCACCTTATTTGCAGGTTACTTTGAGATACTGGCTGAAAGCAGCCCATTCTTAAGCCAGATAGGAAGGGATAGAGCTGGTTGAGGGCAGAGAGGGGCTTTAAGTTTACAGCATAGCAACTTCATTGCACTGTTGAACACTACTTAATTCATCAGGCCATGACTAAGGTAGAAGTGCCTTAACTAGAATCTTATTTTTTTATCTTGCATTATATACTTTTCCAGAGGGAGTTTGGGGATAGTAAGCGTGTCTTTGGTGAGCGTAGAAGAAACGATTCCTACACAGAAGAAGAACCAGAATGGTTCTCAGCTGGACCCACAAGTCAGTCTGAAACCATTGAGCTGACTGGCTTTGATGATAAGATACTGGAAGAAGATCACAAGGGGAGAAAAAGAACAAGGCGACGGACAGCCTCTGTGAAGGAAGGTCAGCAAAAACTTTGGGGTGGAAGCTCACTGTTCTAAATGAGATATACTTATAATTGACTTAATAACTGGTGCCCATTCCTAAGTGTATAATTAGGAAGTAGCAAGTTGTTAAAGCAGCCTGATTTTGAAACTGCTTCCTAAGTGTGAATTTACTAGGGGTGTATTATACTATCTCTTCAACTTGTTTGCCTGCAATGCCAAACAGAAGAGTCTCGCAATACCTTGTTAAAAGCACTGTGTACACAAAAGGGTTCCCCAGAGATAAGAAACATGAGGTAAAAATAATGAGGGGTCTCATTTATTGAGCGCACATTATGTACTAGACAGAGTGGTAAGCATTTTGTCTATATAATCCTACTTCCAACAACCCTGTGAGGTCAGTGCTTTTATGCCCATCTTATAGTTGAATAATTGGAGGCACAGGGAGCTGAGGTGACTTGTATGTGGACACTGAGGAAATAGGTAGTGAAGTTGGGAATTGAATAAGATGCTTTTTTATTTTTTAAGATTTTATTTATTTTTAGAGGGGAAGAGAGAAAGGGGGGAGAGAAGCATCGATGTGAGAGAGAAACATTGATCTCTCATATGCTCCCTGACCGAGGATCGAACCGGCGTCCCCTCAACTTGTGGGACAGTGCCTAATTAACTGAGCCACACCAGGCAGAGCAACAAGATGCTTTTATGCTCCAGAGCTAACCTTTTTTACTATGGTGTTAAACTTCCTGGGTCTTTGATTGTGACTTGGCTTTTCCCAAACTTTTCACAGCTGTGGGATAAGATTCGATGTTTCCCTTGTTAAAACTTAGTGGCAAAACTAATGTGTAAGAGGTGCCTGGTGCAGAGTGGGGGCTCCATTAGTCGTTTTCAGGGCAATAACCTGGCTCTGAGGTGGATAGCCCTCAATTGATGGTCTTGGGAAGAAACAGTGAAGAGCCAGATGGGTTCAACTGGGTTTTGAGTTTCGGGGCTACTGCTTGGTAAAAGGATACTGTTCGATAAAACTCTTAACAGGTGGGCGTGTTTCTATGTAAGGTGAAGACAGTGCCTACTTCATAACATTAAGGGTTACTTTTAGTATTAAAGATCAGATGTACAGATCAAAGCTCACCCTCTTGGGAATACTGATTCAGTTAATTCTAGTTCCTTCCACTCTTCAGGTGTAGTTGGAAAAAAAACCTTTGTCAGATACTAGGCAACAAAAGGGGAGAGTTCTTTGAATACATGAGTGTTTAGTCAGTGCCACCTTAAAATTATGAGGCTTTAATATATCTAAGCAGAAATAGCTAATGGAATTTATTTGGGAGAAATCACTTTTTCCCCCCAATCTTTAAAATACAGTAGAAATTATCATCTTACATTGTTACATATTCTTCCCTAGGGTGATGCAGGAAATTGATGGATAACTTGGGAGACTTTGCTATTGAATTACCTTTTAGATATGCCTTTCTCTTATTCTTGATTAAACTGAAGTAGCACCAGGAAGTGTAGTCTTTTCTCCTAATGATAAAGATCGGGCTTCTGGTGAGAAAAGCACATTTTTCCTCACTAAAATGAAATCCGAATTCAACTATTCTTATATCAACAAGTGGAGGAGCCAGAAGGAACAAGATATATCAGTGGTGTCATCTTCTCACCTTACACGTGCAAAGAGAGACAGGCCTGCAAGAGGGGACAACCTGAGACCCTGTCACACGGGTTTCATGGCAGAACCTCAAGTAGAATCCATTGGTACCTGGCTCACTCCATTAGTTAATTACAAAAAGTCCCTAGGCTGTCCTAGCTACTATATTTAAGATAAATTGGCACCCTGCAGTTTCATCTTGGCTGCAAGAATGAAAGGAGTGGGAGGGATGGTGAGTTCCTTTTAGTCCATTTTTCTGTGTATATTCTAGCTTTCCATCGAATTTATCATGTAGCAGTTCTCTGCAGGCACATACTAGTGCTGGGAGTATAGCAGTTAACAAAACAAACATGTTTCTTGCCTACATGATTTTAAAACAGATTTGTATTGAGCACCCACTCTATACAGGGACCAGTGCTAACTGATGTATGCATGGTAATGAATGAAATAATTTAAATATGTCTTAGACTTATAACCAGAAAAAATAGTATGTAAAGGGAGAAATTGTTAAAACCCTCCATCAGTAGAAAAGAAAATTTTGATTTGCATTCTCTAATAAAATTATATCTCCATTCTGATATGTGATAAAACTTGTCCTTAGTTACCTTTCCTGGGTCCCTGGCTTTTGAGTCTGTCATAATAAATGACCAGTTGTGTTCGTCTGCTAGGGCATATTCCTACTCGTGCCCACTCTCGGTTGTCAGGCCCAGTCTGCTTTGCAAAGAGCTTAAAGCTGCATACAGTTGCATATGGGCCACTCTGCTGCTTGCAGAAGCCACTTATCTGTTCAGAGATGTCCCTGTCTCAACACAGAATTAAAGTGAATGGGAGAAATATTAAAGTTTCTTTTGTAAATGTATGAGGCATGTATAGACTCTCCAGTGGCTCCCATCCTTAAGTTGGGACATAAAACTGCAGCAAAATGTATGTTGCTTGTCAGTCCCGAAGTGGGCAGGCAGGTTCTGGTGGGCAGAACAGGTCAGGGAGAAGCACTGCTATAGTGGAAAGGACACAGAGTTTGCATTGGTTAGGCTGTTAAGTTGTTTACTTTTTCTAGCATTCAGTTGCTTTGTAAAGGAAGGATAATATTTCTGCCAAAGCAGTCATTTTAGTTCGAATGTCAGACGTTAAGGAATACCATTTGTCTCTGTTGGTTGGCAATAAACGTGTGCTGACCATTGGAGAAACTGCCCATTGCCTTGTCCAAGGCTGACGAAGGACCATGTTACTGGTTGACAGGCTCTCAGAAGGCTCAGGGTCCTTTGGTGGCAGGCACCGCTATGGTATAGAAGAGCATAGGGTTGAAGCTTCTGCCACTTAATAGTTTTGAGAACTTGCGTAAGCAAGCCACTTAACCTTTCAGTTGTTACAGTCCCCTGCTTTGGCCTCTGCAGCATTACTGGAATGACAGTGCAGATGGTAGCATTTATCCTCTCTTGATCTAGAATACCCTGGCTGATTAATCTCAAGACTGTGGTAAATATTGGGGACTTTTGAGAAGGGATGGGTCCAGGGTTTGGCACTTTTTTCCCTAGGAGGGCTTCATGTCTGTTGTGATCTTGAAATTACAAGCAGCTCTTATATAGGTGCCTTTGCAGAGTGGGGCTTTGGGAATTCTGTTCTTCAAATGAAAAAGTTGAATACCTAGTATCTCTCAGTGTACTTATTTAAAAAGGAAAAAAGATTACTTTTTTAATCCTAAGAATTTTGCTTTTTGCTATCATACTGTGGCTAAAACTAAAATGTTAGATTTCTTAAACATTAGTTCTTGGTAGCTTCACTTAGACCTTACCTTTCCATGCTAACAGCCAAACATTACTGAACTTTAAACATACCAGGTGCTACAGATAAGATAAAGCTAGTTAGAGCAGGTTACCTGCCCCTCAGAGAGTTCAGTCTCACCAGTGTGATAGGTACTTTGAGAAATAACACAATTATAGAGAAGGCAGTGATCAATTTTGCTGGGTAGGATAAAAATGGATAGCCTGGCAGGGTTCTCAGAAGAGGTAACATTTGAGCTGTGCCTTGAAAGATGAACTACACCCATTTTGTAGGCAAGTGAAAATTGCCCTCATGCTAGGTTTCACATAAATAACTTAGGTTGCTGAACTCCGACTTAACGTGGTGGTGCAGACGAATGTGAAAAGACAGCCAGATTAATTTGGTTCCATTTTTAAATAGTAAGAGACTTGTGTCATCCTGCAAACCAGAAGTTTGCCAGTTCAATTCCAGGTCAGGGCACATGCCTGAATTGCAGACCAGGTCCCCAGTTAGGGGCATGTGAGAGACAACTGGTTGATATTTTTGGCTTCTTCCCTCCCTTCCCCTCTCTCTAAAAATAAATAAAATAATAATAACAAAGCTTAAAAAATTTTTTTGTTAGAGAAAGAATCCACTACACCAACAGTTTTCAATCTTTTTCATGTCGTGGCACACACAAACTAGTTACTAAAATTTTGCAGCACACCAAAAAATATATTTTTTGTTGATTTGACAAAAAAAAGATATAATTTTGATTCATTAATAAAAATAGTAATTACTTGCCCTTTTTGCACCAAGATGACTTTTAAAAAAATCAGGTGCCTGTACTTGCACATAATGATTTTTGATTCCAAGAATTAACTCATCAGACACAGCCATATTATATGATGTGACCAATAAGATGCAGCTTTATTATATGACCTATATATTCATGGTTCAAGACTAGTCATTCACACTGGACGCCTGTTGTGTTGACTGTTGTCATTTTTTTATTTGACACTCTAAAGAAAGGTCAGTATCCCGACTAAACAGTAGGGTATTGCATATTTTAAAAATTCTTGCCGCACACCAGTTGAAAATCACTGCGCTACACTTGGGAAACTTGAAGAGTAGGCAGAGGGGGGAACCACAATCCTTCTCCCATTGCAGTGGTGTTTTGGCTTGTTATTAAGGTTTTTTCCCCCCTCTGTCTTCCATAGGAAGGAAACTGTTTTTCTATTGCAAATACTGTGCTAGCACAAGAAGTCTGCTTTTAAAGTCATCTGTGGCTCCTCTGCATGTGTGATGATGGTTGAGGCCACAGAACAAGTCTGTAGCAGTTTACTTGATCAGACTGTTTTTGCCCTGGTTTTGCTTTCAGGCATCGTTGAATGCAATGGAGGAGTGGCCGAAGAGGATGAGGTGGAGGTCATCCTTGCACCGGAGCCTGCTGCTGATCAGGAAGTGCCAAGGGATGCCGTCTTACCTGAGCAGTCCCCAGGAGAATTTGACTTTAATGAGTTCTTTAACCTTGATAAGGTGCCATGCTTGGCTTCGGTGAGTGTAGCAGCACTTATAAAATGGATGGAGCAGCCCTGGCTGGTGTGGCTTAATGGATTGAGCGCTGGCCTGCGAACCAAAGGGTCGCTGGTTCGATTCCCAGTCAGGGCACATGCCTGGGTTGCGGGCTAGGTCCCCAGTAGGGGGCACAGAAGAGGCAGCCACACATTGAAATTTCTCTCCCTCTCTTTCTCCCTCCCTTCCCCCCTCTAAAAATAAATAAATCTTTTTTAAAAATGATCAACATCTTTAAAAAAAAGGATGGAGCAACTACATGGTTAAATTTGACCTGAATCTTTAAGATAATGCCTTTTTCTTTTTTTAAATGTTTATTGATTTTTAGAGAGAGAAACATTGGTGTGATATCTGACCAGGGATTGAACCTACAACCTAGGTACGTGCCCTGACCGGGAATTGAATCCCCACCCTTTATGTGTAGGGGGCAATGCTCCAACCAGCTGAGCCACACTGGCAAGGTCTAAGATACACCTTTATAAAGTATTATTTTGCTAGATGCCTTGAGGGTTTTTGACTTGTATTAATTTTTAAGAATAAACTATTACTTGAATTTTTTTTTTTAATCTTACTGAGGACATGTTTTCATTGCTTTAAGAGAGAGAGAGGAAGGCAGAGAGAGAAACATCAATCGGTTGCCTTCTCGTACGCACCCCGACCAGAGATCAAACCTACGACCTGGGTATATGCCCTGACCTGGAACTAAACCTATGACCTTTTGGTCTGTGGGACCATGCTCCAACCAACTGAGCCACTGGCCAAGGCTTTTATTTGAATTTTTTAATTTGAATAACTCCTTTTGAGTTTTTGTTGGCTTTGTTTTGAGAGCCTTGGTAGAAATAACTGAGAATTCTATCCTAGTTAACTCTTTTTCCAGGCTGGTAGCATTGGACTAAGAATTCTTCAGATGTTTAAGAACATTCTGCTTTTATTTTTAGGTAGTTCAGTATTTGTTATAAAGACTTACTGTGGAAATAGAGTTTTATAATTGGTAAGATTGATATCACCCTCAACTACATTTGTTGGGTGAGGCTGGCTGGTGAGGTGGTTCCTTTGTGATGTGAAGGTTCTGAAAACCTAGTGAAAACTTGGGATACTGTCAGTGTTGCTGTTAAACTGTTGAGGTCTAGTCTTTCTCAACTTTTAAAGTAGAAATAGTAAGACATCCCAGATCTTCATTTGCTACCTGCCCTTGCTCCTATCCACTTCAGCCATTTAGGGATTGGTATAGCTTCATCAAATTTGGGGGGGAAACAGTAACTGTGGCCTACATACACAGAAAGGAGGTTTTCTGTGGTTGCCGGAAGAGTGCCTAGAACTCTGATGAAATCGAGCTTAAAAATCGTTTGACCAAAAGCATCGTACGTTCCAGATGTCCCATTTACAACACCAAACACAGCAGTTAGGTTTGACCATTCCTTTAGAACTGATGGTTCACGAAATTTAACTTAAATGATTCTAATGCTTAATTATAGCTGCTCCTTGTTTGAATAGTGCATGAGCAAGCGAAACTTGTCGCAACAGAGCAGGCAACGTTGGCCCTTGTCATTTTCCCTGCCCCACCCCAACCCCCAAAAGATGGCCACTCGGAATAGGCGAGCAGACACTGCAAAGCCTAGGTATGGAGCTACAGATGAGTTAGTTCTAGGGCTGTACTTCTTAAAATCTCTGTGATTTTATTTCCAGTCCATTGGGGACCAATACTTTGGTACAAAGTACAAATGTCACAGCGATGACAAATTACTATAAAGGTTTCTAAGCATTTACTCTCACTCTCTGAACTTGTCTCTGTGTGGACCAACGTGGTCCAAGACCGCACTTGGCTACACCACTGCTCAGGAGCATGAGGAGTGTGGCTCCAAACCAACTGTCAGCTGCATAGTTTTATTCCTAAGTTGTAGCAACAATTTTAACTACAAGTTTCCTAGCCAGACACCTTTCTAGCGAGCCAGTAGTCTTTTGGCTAACTGTAGCAGAAGGGTCGCATCCAGATGTGAGCTTAATTTACTTGGTGTAAAACTGAGTGGTTCTTTCGAATTCTTAGCTTTTGAGGGGACAGTAATTTTTTATTTTTATGTCAACTGGGTTTAATGAATTTTTTTTTTGGCATTCTCTTAGAAGACATGGAAATCTTACTGTAGAAAGTTTTCATAGCAGAGGTCAAGATTTAGAGGTTTGTACTTGGCTCCAAATGTGACCGTGTATAAAACTTACCTGTGTACTGAGGTAGAGGAGAAATTCAGAACTAAACCTTTCATAATAGCTAACTAACATGAATAGTTATATATGCAGACCGTTTCAGGCTTTACATACGATAAGCCATTTAATCCTCACAAAACCGTTATAAATTAGCTTACTACCGTGTCCATTTTATAGATAAGGAAACAGGCACAGAGAGGGTTAGATATCTTGCCCAAAACCACGCTGTTACTAAATAGTGGAAACCGAATTCTACTTTATGCACTTTCAGTGAATAATCTTTACTCTTAATTCCCCACAATTATACTGCCTCTAACGTGTGAAAAGGAAGAATAGGAACTCTGCACAACCTTATCCTTTGGCCTTCACCTTCAACCAAAACTTGGGTAATGCTGAGCAGAAGGTACTCTGTGTTTTTTCACAGAAGTTACTGTTCGTTACGGTGTCTCGACTATAAAAGATTCATTTAAAAGCAAAACTGGGATCAGTAAAAAGTGATGCTCTGATTGTGTATATAACCACCTGGACTTTGATAACAGTGCTCAGAAAATGAAAGTCAGTTGGGAAAAATAAGAATAGCTATAGAGGACATGAATATCATTTAATAAATATTATATAAAGTGCTTGAAATAGTACTTGGCACTTAGTAAAGTCCACAAATCTTGAGTACTAATAGGTAGAAACAAAATTTTACCTATCTGTAGGCTGTATTTACTGCATTGCAGTACATTAGAAGTTGATAGCCATAAACACAAACTGAAAATTTGGATCACATTTGCAAATAATTTCAGTTAAATAATTACAAATAAGTTTATTTTAGATATGATGCAACTCTTATTACAGTGCATAACACATAACAGGTGCTTAAGTATGTTGAATGAAGAATAAAAGAAATCAAAACAAAAATCCTACATTATTTAGAATGATAAACAGGAACATGACAGAAAACTTTTGGTGATATAATCAAAAGTATGCTTAGAAGAAAATGTATAGCTTTAGTTGCATTCATTAGAAATCCCAAGCATGTGAATGGTATGGCTCAGTGGGTTGATTGTCGCCCTACCAAACCAAAAGGTTGCCAGTTCAGTTCCCGGTCAGGGCACACGCCTGGGTTGCAGGCCAGGTCCCCTGTTGGGGCATGCAAGAGGCAACCAGCCAGTGTTTCTTTCATACATCCATGTTTCCCTCCCTCTCTTTCTCTCTCTTCCCCTCTCACTAAAAGTAAAATCTTTTAAAAAATAAATAAAAGAAAGAAATCCCCCCAAAATCAAACTACAGTGAAACAAATACAAAAATATAAAAACATCTGTAAAAGTGGAAAGTAATAAAAGCATTGACCGATAAAACCTAGTAATTTTCAGAGAACAAAAATATTTCACAGTATCTGTGTGATAATCAAAATAATAGGAAATTTAGGATACGGCCTAAGTGACCTTTGTTTGAGGAACTAGACTAGTAGATTACCTTAAAAATGCTATTAAAAATCTAGTGTAGAAAGGACAACTGAAACATATCAGAATACAGTTCACAGGCTTCTCTTCTTACTAGCGAATGGCTAACAACAATGTAGCATAGGATGTCTTGACCAAGAAGACAGAGTTATGGGTCCAGGTCTCCATTTCCTCTGCCAGGGAGCTGTGGGGAAGGCAGTACTATTAGAGCACCCCAGCTTGTTCTGTGGTAAAGATAACTGACTGGATAAACTCTTAAGGATTCTTTTCGGGTTTAAAATGCTTTAATTTCTTGAAATTGGCATTTCCAGTAAATGTGTATAAACGTAACTGTTTCTACTTCTTATGTTTTAGCTATAACAGAATTTAGCTTCTCTAAATGAAACAAAGTTGATAGCTGATAAAAATATGGAAATGACTTTCTCAGCATTTACTGTCATGTCTTTAGAAAATGTCCAGATACTTTATATTCAAGCCCTTTACTTTTTCATATTCCTTCTGACTTTTTTGTATCTTCTGACTTTTTTCCTATACAGTATGATCAGAGGAAATAAAAGGGATTAAAATGTAAAGCCATTTTTGCTATTTGTAAAATTTCAGATGTTTTTAACATTAAAATATTTTTAATAGCTGTAGCTTTTAGTTACTTTTTAAATCCTCTTTACCACTAGGGTGATTGTATCTTGGGTACAATTCCCAATTTTTCACAGTGCCCCATCACTTAATGCTCCATCACTTAGCGCTTCTCTTATACTTTAATTATTGCAAGTGCACTTAAAAGTCAGCATTATTTATGATATGAGAGTCTGCAAGTAGAATGTGATTGAAACTATCTAAAAAATACCTCAGAAAATAGAAGTACCACAAATAATAATCAAATTAGAACTTGAATTAAAATCTCTTTTTGTGTGTGAAAGTTTTTTGTATCTGTTTTATGACAAAATTCTTCCAGATAAGAATAACAGAATAAATCTTACCTTCCTCCACTGAACTTTGGAAACTGTGGGTTTCAGACTTCGGATAAAAGTCCCTTACTCTGTCATCCATGTACCAGTTTGGGGAGGGTGGGGGAGAGTAAGTGTGCTTTCTGTTTATTATTGGTATAGAAGTAAAAGTTTATGCCTTATTTTCAAAGATGTGCTTCAGTTTTGGATTGACCTTTGCATTATCTTGTCTTTTCTACATATTGCTAAGAATACTGCATAAAGATCAATTTGGATATTTAACTGGATTTATCAGAGGATAGAATTGAAGTTTTCATTTTTTAAAAATGCTTAAATATAGTTTTTAAGAAGGATTAGTAATAGAAATTACTATTATGAAAGTGTTAAAATTATTTCTGATTACAGTGTGTCATTTAGTAGGCCTTATTACTGAGCTAGGAACCATGGAAGTCGGATTTAAAACAAAACAAACACCTGAAGACTCCCCATTAAGTTCAAACAGATCGTAGAGATGAGTTAAAAGCTCATCTTTCACATTCTGGTACTCTTTGAACTTTGACTTGGAATCGTGATCCTTATGAGCTCTACTTTTTTAGCTTTTGGCTTCTGAAATTATCAGCATTAAATTTTATGATGTTCATTACATGTACCATGAGCATGTTTGAAGCAAGGATTTTCTTTCATCAGCTCTCCATACCTGGTGTTTAGTTGAAGGCCACTCATCAGCTTGGCAATGGAAGGCTTTAGTCCTGGTACCAATTTTGATTTTGAAACTATGCTCTCTCAGTAGTTCATGGATTTTCTAATGAGGCAAAGGATAGAAAACCAAAATACTTTCTGTGGCACAAAGGTTTTGCTTTATATGCTTAGAAAGCACATTGTTGGTTATGCCCAAGTTTGGGCTACTCAGAAATGACCCAGGAGGGGAAGAAAAATCAAAGATATTCAAAATCCCAAGCTCTGAGGGTGTTTACCTTCAGGTCAGCCGCTTCAAAGGAAGTATCAAAGTAAGTGGCCCTTTTTCAAAATTTGAACTTTCTTGTCCCTTCCACTAGAAACATTTGTCTTAGTTCCTTTTGTCTTTCCCTTTAGATGATAGAAGATGTTTTAGGAGAAGGGTCAGTCTCTGCCAGTCGGTTCAGTAGGTGGTTCTCCAACCCAAGCCGGTCAGGAAGCAGATCCAGCAGTCTTGGGTCAACACCACATGAAGAACTGGAGAGACTTGCAGGTAAAATGGCTTCAGATTCTGACCTGGGACACAGACTGGATCTTTCTCTGACATTGTTCATTGTCTTCATTAGTCATGGGTCCATCAGAGTTAAAGGGTCTCTGGATACTTAAAAAAGCCTTCAATTTGTGTCCTTTTAATACTGTTGAAGATATGTTTCTGTGCTTTATTGGGACCAATTAATTATGAATATATTTACCTGCAATGTTAGGTTTTGAGCCAGCCATCCTCTCTCCTGGACAGAATTCAGGAAATTATTTTGCTCCTATACCATTGGAAGACCATGCTGAAAATAAAGTGGATATTTTAGAAATGCTACAGAAAGCCAAAGTGGATTTAAAACCTCTTCTTTCCAGCTTGTCTGCAAATAAAGAAAAACTTAAAGAGAGCTGTAAGTATTAAGAGTCTGCTTTGGGTATCTGAAAAAGCTTGAATGCTCAGTCTTAAGGCAATTATTTCTAACATACAGCTATTTTATCAAAAATCAAATACATGGTGGGTTTTAATACTCTCTTTAAAAAACTTTATCAAACAATACCACGTCTTTGAGAACCTGGTAGTGAGTGGGTCCTGGGCCCTTTGATAACTTTTCCACCAAGTCCTCCTCCTTACTTGGAGCTTCTGTATAACACTAGTGAATTTTGTTCTCAGCAGAATTTGGCAGCTCTCCAAATTTTAGCCAAAGAGAATTCCTACCACACATATTCCTTTGCTTGGCTTAACCTGGACTTTCTCAACCTTTCAGCACATTCAGGGGTTGTGCTTTCAGTGGAAGAGGTAGAAGCAGGGCTCAAGGGCTTGAAGGTAGACCATCAACTGAAGAATTCAACTCCCTTCATGGCAGAACACTTAGAGGAGACCCTGAGTGCTGTAACTTGCAATCGACAGCTCAAAAAAGATGGAGATATGACTGCGTTCAACAAGCTAGTGAGCACCATGAAGGCAAGTGGGACTTTGCCTTCTCAGCCCAAAGTCAGTGTAAGTATTTGACACAGACCCCAGCCTTTTCTCCTTTTCTTTCTCCTCCACCTCCCACAATAAATGTATTTTAAAAATGGTATTCTGAGTAAGTTGGAAATTCTTTACTAGTCATTTGGTCCTTTATGCTTTTATGTGTTCTTTAATTATCGCTATGCTGTTTGTTACCAGAGGACGTAGGTTTATGGGTGTGTGTGTGTGTGTGTGTAGTGTGTGATAGTATAAAGATTGAAAGATTCAGCCATAACTTTCTAAAGTCACTGCTACAAGAAAAAAAGAAAGAAAAATACCTTTTTGCATGAGCTCCAAAGAAAGTTTTGTTTATTCAACTACTCGTTAAAATAACTTACTATATTTTTACAGTCAGATCTATTCGAGATTATGTGCTTTCTTGATTAGACAGTTGACAGTTATACAAATCATTTATAAAGTAGGATAGATTTTTCAACACAAGTGTATTCTGTTAATTTACTAATAGACAAGGCTATGACTCCAAACTTGTAAAACACCTTTAAGCATGAAGTCGAGTTACAAGGTGACAGCATATCAGTAAATGCAGATGTGTAGCATGTACAGGTCTTTGTCATAACACATGAGAGGATGGTTCTCAGCTGTGGGCCGTGTGTCAGTATTGCTGCCCTTGATGATACAGAGTAATAAATGAAGCAGGATAAATCTGAATAATAAAAACAAACATAGACTTACTCCATTTGTTAAGTTACAGCAAATTTGCCAAATTGAGTATTGCCTCTTGTTTTCTCCTCATACCTTCTTGTCTGGGAACTACAAGTTAGCTGTGGCAACCATAGCTGCTTGATTCATTGTGCCTTGACTGTGGAAGGGAACTGATTTTTGTTGTTTCTTATATGACAAGCAGTTAGTGATAGAGATTCCACCAGAGGTGCCATTCTTCTAGCCTTACTGCTAGGACTGTCCACCTCTGAAAGGTGGCATCTCAGGTAGGTAGATTTATTCCTATGTATCTGACCACACCATGTCAGTCTAGGAGAATGTTTCTTATAAACTGCTTTTAGAGTTGTTTGCATACAAAGAATTATTAGATATAAAATCTTTCAAACAAGGACCAGATTAAAAGATTGCGAACTTCTTTCTTGTTACCTTTGTGTCTTGGCAACTGGGTCAAATCTTCTAAGTAGCGTCTTTCTTTTAGTGTAAATAAAGATTCAGCAGTTAACCTGATGCTTTTGAACACTTTGTTTCAGATATAGATATTCTAGGGCTTGATAGTAACACAGTTGATCCTCAGTTGTGAGGGTAACTATTTCAATGTTTGTGTTTCGGTGCTCTGAAATGTATCTGGTTTTAGCCAACGGAATGAGCCTCAAACATACCTAAGTTAAAGGGATGGATGATAAAATTCTAGTTGCTAGGCAAAGAGTAACACAAACTCAATATAACCTAGAAAAGAAAGTTGCAAGAAAAGTAATGAAATAAGCACACCAGGCATTCTCCCAAAATATTGTCTGATTTGCATGTTGAATCCTGGTCTACATCTAAAAATCAAGTCTTTAATTACTGTGACTGTGTTGTTTATACTACTACTACTGAACTACCTACATCTATTTAGATTCAATCATATTGTTTCATCCCCCAAACAGAATATGTTGGTTCAATCTATACTCCATTTCAAATTGCAATGTAGACTGTATCCTCCAAATGTTATAAACCATGAAGTATAAAGTTGCCTGTTTGTTTTTGTTAGGTAGAATTAAATAACTCTTGAGGATATCTCTTATTAAAATCACCTGCAGTCAGCCCCAATTCTAAAACTTACAACAAAACTTTTGGATATCCTTCGGCTTTTTGTCATGCCTGAAGACACCGCTGTGGACCTTGGCACCTCCACCTAGTGGAAGGGAAACCGTACCAGAGAAAACACTTGGGCATAAGGATGTACTGAAGTGCAGGAGGTAGTGCAAGTTGGACGCAAAACGTAACTGCTACTGCATTAAAAGAACAAAAAGTAGAGGATTGGGATTTCACCCTGTATGTGAGACCCATTTGAAACAGCCTGCTCACAAATAATAAAGGTTAAATTTCCTAAAATACAAAACTCTGAAATACAATGATTCTGGCCAAACCTGCATGTTGTTTACTAGATTCGTAGTATCATCTGGTCTATAAATCTTATTAAAGATAAAGGGTAGTAAAGGGTTCCTCAAAAAAACTAAAATCTATGAATATCAACACTTCCTGCATATGGCTTCTTACTAAATAAGTGCTCCCCTATTTCACCATTTTCTTTTTCCCTTCTTTTGATCACAGTGTTAGAACGAGTGAAATGGACCACAGGGAGGAAAAGACTTTGAAGGTCTCAGAGTGGACTCTACAAGTACCTGTGAAGATTCTTTTTGTTCCCAGATCTTTGGGACCTATGTGTTGAGAGTAGAACAGGTTGATTTAAGTTAGTTTTTTGTGACTTTGACATCATACTGCTGTTAAGTGTCGACTCCCTGAAAAGTATTTAATGCTTTTCTAGTGGTCCCCAATTTTTAGGAGTGTAAGAAGGTTAAAACCAATTTTCCTTTGACTTTTTTAGCGAAACCTTGAAAGCCATTTGATGTCCCCCGCTGAGATTCCAGGCCAGCCTGTCCCTAAGAACATCTTGCAGGTACTTAACAATCTTACACCAAGGCCTTGGAGTCCTGGACAGGAATCCTCTGAACTGGTTTTTGTAGTGGTCCAGTGTTGGGTCTTGGATAGTGATCCACGTTGCCTGGTACTTGAGGATGTGTCACTACCTGTGTCACTGTTAATTTCAACATGGGGTGGGGAGGTGGCTAAAAAATTAGATGACAAAGTAAGCCCTTGGTTTCCAGTTTACAGGTTTGCAATTTGTATGGAAATTTAAAGTATCTAAATGTGTATTTATAGCACTAATTTACAGCAGTGTTGCTAACTGAACATTCAGAGAAATGTGTAGCATATACTTGTGACACATCCTTCAGTAGAACATGAGGGAGATTCATCATTGGCTTCTGAAAGTTAATACCTAATCCATAGCCTTTAACTAGGAGGGAGAACTAGGTTTGCTCACAAGGATTTGACTTTTCTGCCTTTAGGAACTTCTGGGTCCACCAGTTCAGAGACCTGCTTCTTCCAATCTTCTGAGTGGCCTTATAGGGAGCTTGGAGCCTACATCACCTTTACTGGGCCAAAGAGCATCCTCTCCTCCCTTGTCACAGGTGTTTCAAACGCGAGCAGCCTCAGCAGACTACCTTCGACCTCGAATACCATCACCAATTGGTACATACTCTCGCGTGCAGATGTCCATCCGTCTCTGTCGTGCCATGCGCATTTCTCCTCCCAACTCCTCTCCTCCTACCACTCCCTCAACAAAGGTTACACTTGTCCACTAGAACTGGCAAAGTCTTTTCATGGACATTCTCTAAGACTTTAAAAAGAAATGTGTGGATTTTTTCTACTTTTTTTCCAGAGATGGTGGGAACACAAATGTCGAACATAGTTTATTATCCATCTGCCCCTCTAGATAAATATGTTCATGTTGTAGTTTTGTGTTTTTCTTTTGAGATTGCTGTAAATTGGATCCTGCTGTTCAGTATTCCTACTTACTTTGGGAAATTCAATCCAAAAGAAAGTTAATTTGACTTCCTAGGTTTTTTTCTTGATAGAGTATGTCAGAATAGTGGCTCTTTACCAACCTAATGAAGTTGATACACAATCAACTGTAAGGTCTTGTGCCTAATTCAGAACATGAATGGAAGAAGCCCTTCCAGAAAGCTGTTGTAGCAAAGTGTTGTGCAGAATCTCAAGTGTTCTTACCACTCTGGACTGCTTCAGGCTGCTAGCCACCCTGGCCCCTGCCAGTCATATCTTGAGAGAGGATTTTTGTAATCTTTCCTCCATATTTAGGAAGATACAAGTGGAAAGAGAACTTCAAAGCATTGGTTTCTGCTTTAATATCAGCTGGCATGGTGATAATGAGCCAAATCACCAGCTAGAAGAGCTGTTCTCTCACAGATAGAGGGCTCAGCTCTGAAAGGGACAAAGCTGACAGCTTAGTGGGAAGATGGATACAGTAGCAATTTGAGTCATTAAGTGCTGCGGTCCACATAGCCCACTGTGGGGTTCACATAAGAAAAGGGACATCATCAGCCCAGGAAGTCAATCCTTCTCAAAAGAGACAGTGTCCAGGAGCAGCATGCTTCAGTAATAATGGCTCTCTGATGGACATGTGCTGTCTTGACACTCAACTGATACTGTAACTTTTCCAACAGGTTTCACACCAGGACCACAGCAGCTACTCGGAGATCCATTCCAAGGCATGCGCAAGCCCATGAGCCCTGTCACAGCCCAGGTCCAGCTGAGCTCTTTCTCAAACACAATCTGTTGCTTGCTTTTCACCTAAATTGTTGTTTATGGGATGGAGAATTAGATCGCTGCAATTCTTGGAATGCAAGAATTCCAAGAATTCTTGGAACTGTAAATTCAAACTCATCTATAATTCAAGTAAAGGCTAGAAAATTGGTTGTATTTAAATAGTTAAAATCCTGTTCAGTGGATAGCACAATTTAGTCAGGTTGCAGCATCTAATTTCTCTCAGTTGCTGCTTAAAGAGAGTGAAGAAAGACCTTTGTATACAGTTCACTGACCTCATTCTTCTGATCCTCTTCTGCCACTTCTGTTCAGCAGATGAGCCAGCTAGAATTGCAACAGGCAGCTTTGGAGGGGCTGGCCCTGCCACATGACCTTGCAGTGCAGGCAGCAAACTTCTATCAGCCTGGTTTTGGTAAACCACAAGTGGACAGAACCAGAGATGGATTCAGAAACAGGTAAGTTACTATTCCTACCCTTGCAGGGATTTGCAAAATAATTTTCCTGAGATTAGCAAATTAGTTATTCACAGTATAATTCTGTTGTAAACACTGATATGTTGTACAACATATGGTGAGGATTCCATCTCACCGACGTTCAGTAAAGTAAATAACGATTGAATTCTACTGCATAGGCATAGGCTTTTCATCCTGTATAATTTCATTTACAGTCTTGATTGAAAGGATTCATTTTTACAAATCACTCCTTATTTGCAGTTATCCTTATGAGATGATGAAAAGTAAAACTCTGCTTAGCTTCCTACCCCATAGATTCCTTGTCAAGTTATCAAACTATCCTATGATGTAGGTTTGTTGATCAGAGCCATTAACAAATAATTACTGACTACACTGTCCCTTCTGCTAGTTGTAACAAGTAGTAAAGTGAAATAAATCATAAGTTTGGTGGTGGATTAGCAATATTCTTTTTATTGTAAAATAAAACTGCATTAAACAAACGTTGTGTAAGGCAGGCTCCATTGCTGGCTGTCCAGAAGCCCTCTGTGTGCCCTGCCCCAGCAATATCCCTTTTGTCCCCCAGAAGTGACCACTGTCTAGCCTCTAAGGACAGTATAGTCCTGACCATATAGTACTTCATAATTAAGGAGTTTATGTTTTGATGTGATTTTTTTTTTTTTTGATTTGCCATATCTGTGTCTCAGTGTCTTGCTATAGCTGGTTTTACATGCTGACACTTTCAGAAAACATTGAGACCAGTAAGTACCTTGCCCCCTTGCATAAATGCATCCTATCTTTAGTAGCCCGCAGCCTAAACGGAGAGTTCAGGACTAATCTGAGTCCCTGTCACTAGATTTCTCTCTACAATATAATATAGTTATCTAATATTCATCGACATGATTGTTGACTTTCAAACACTTTTGATATTCAGAATTTGATTTGCTCTTGGCAACAATCCTGTGAGATAAATGGGATAAATAACTGCATTTTACAGATACAGGAACTTAGGTTTTTTCATTGTGACTTACTTGAAACTAGGAAGTAGAACCAATTTAATGTCATCGGAGCCTTCATGTTTTGGATCAAATGTCAGCCACCTCTCAGGCCTTCCCTGAACACCCTATATACAATTGTGTCACCCAACAGACATGATTTTGTCCTTGCCTTTATTTATTCTACTTATCACATACTAGCATACAATTTTTTTATTTTTCTGTCTCCCTGCCCATAATAACCCCCTTCTACTCTGCAACCATGAGAATGTTATGAGGCCAGAGTGCTGTGTGTTGTTTTTGTCTGTTTTGTTTATTGCTGTATCCTCAGCATCCAGAATACTGTCTGGCATATAGTAGGTGCTCAAGTATATTTATCAGAAGGAATAAATCATAGGTCGTACAGAACCACCTGATTTGGGGTTTACATCGTACTTACTCAGAATACTGCTAATCTGTCCCTCCCTTAATTGTCATGTTCCGAGTCTCAGAATGGCAGCAGTGGGGCTTACCGTCTTATAAACTGGAAAGAGGCCATGGGTTTTGGATTCCCATCTGCTTATGATTCAGAGAACTTCAGAATCACTGACTGTACTTGGACTTTGGCTTTTGTGGTACAAGGTCTGACATAGCTGAATGCAGTGAAGCTTTCATTAGCCAGAAAGCTCACACAATTCATTCTTCTCTCAGCCTATTTATATCTTCATCAACTGTTTCCTGTTTTCCTCCGAGTTAAGGCAGAATGACTAGAATATCTTGGGAGAGAATGCAAGTCTGCTCTTTTAAACTGAATTTGGGAAGCCTGGGATCAGCCTTGTGTGTAGACCAGGAGTGGTGGGAAATGTTGCATCTAACTGAGTCTTTATTATAGCTGAAACTTGGTGCTGTATTTGATTTGAACCAGTGTCTCAGCATCATTCCTATGCCAGGCACTGTACTAGTCAGTGTTGCTCTTTACCTCTGGAGTACAGCCTGGCCCACAAAATGAAAGCCCTCCCTAGCCTACCTCACTGGTATAGTCTACAAAGAAACTATACACCAGCCCTGGATAACCCTACATTCCCAAGGTCTTCCCAAGTGCCTATACCTGGCCCTTCTACCTAAATGATTGTTCCCATCTTGTTAAAGTCCTAGGCTGGTCTTGAATATTTTGTGGTTTTAGGACTTGAGAGTTTGACCAGCTTGGGGCTCCCACTGATAACTTGGTTTGTTCACAGGCAACAGCGAGTGACCAAGTCACCAGCACCCGTGCACAGAGGGAATTCCTCTTCCCCTGCCCCCGCTGCCTCCATCACAAGCATGGTCAGTGTCCTTTGCCTTTTTAAATGACTTCCAGGGGTCTAGGTTTCTCCTTCTTGGTTGTGCCTGTGTTGTATCACTGTAACCCAAATGTCCTTGAATGCCTTCCACAGGAATAACTGATTTAGTAGTAGTCTTTCCTACCTATTGATTAGCTTTTCCCCTTTCAAGATACAGTTGAACAGTTAGGATTCTAGCTTAAGCCCCTGCATTGGGGAAAGTGTGATAGACAGCTATGGGCTGGAGCACACAGGTTATATGTAGAATGTTCAAACAAGTGAACATTTGGAGTAGGAAGGGACAGGGTTTAAAACAGGAGGTGAGGTGGATGGAGTGACTAGGGTCAGATGATGGAGAACCCAGTGAAACATGGTGAGGTTACAAATTCAGATTCACATCTATTATATGAATTATGGCTGGGACAGAGAGGTTTGCTTATTTGTGGAGACAAGTTTAGTTTTGCAACTGACTTATGTACCAGAATTCCTTTTTTTTTTTTTTTTTTTGTTTCCTCCTCCAAAGGTTTTCATCACCTAGCTAAAGCTAACAGACAGTTGAGAAAAACTATTACTTTGTGACCCCAAGTAGGTCTTTGCACTAAGCACCTTTAAGGCTTTTATGTTCCTAATTCATTCCGTCTCCTGCCATCAAGGATTTGGGGTTGGTTAATGAAAAAAGTTATGTGCATCATACAATCATCAAGGTAAAAATTGGCAGTAAAGAGATGGGACCAAATGACCCCAAATGGTGAGTCCTAGTGGCTGAGAAGAATACTAAAATCATTTTGAATTTTCTGGTAAGCAAGTTAAGATGGGAAACTTCAGGAGTACAGCAATTTCTCAAACAATGTTCCATTCAGTGTCTGTTGGTTATAACATTGATGAGATGCTGTAGCTACAGTCCTTGTTTATATCAGTTAGCCTATGGTAGAATTGGTTTCAGTATATGTTTTGCTTTAAGTCACAGAACCTATCATCATAGTGTTAATTGAGGACTTGCTGTATAGAGAAATTTAGGCTCTGAGGTTGTCTCTGAAATGTCCTTTCATGGCTGGAAGTCCTGTTGCTTCGGGATATACTTCTGGCCATGTTCTTCCCCTCTTCCCAGTCCAATGCCATGGCTGGGAAGTGGCAGCTGCATAGGCAGATCCCCATCACCACAGGTACAGGCAGGTTGAAGCTCTGTACTTCAACTACCTTTATGTTACAGCTAAGTCTAGGTTTTGATGAAAGTGAGTTGTGAGCAAGGCATGATGCACTGGGACACAGTCTATTTATTAGCCCATCCTGTTTCTTTACCTCTGCTAGCTAGAGACTAGAATATTGAGGTTGGCCTCTGTCACATGTAGCCAATAAGGGGACTCTTCAACTTGCTGAGTACTTTGGCAGGTTAATCCTGGCTTGATTAGGGAAAGGCTTTTAGAGAATGTGCTAATTAATACTAACTGTTGTTCTCCACAGCTTTCTCCTTCCTTCACCCCTACCTCAGTGATTCGTAAGATGTATGAGAGCAAAGAGAAAAGCAAGGAGGAGCCTGCATCTGGAAAAGCAGCTCCTGGTGACAGTAAAGAGGATACTCAGAAGGCCAGTGAAGGTACCGCAGAGCTGCTGAGGGTGTACTGCCCAAGAAAGTATGTGACAGAGGGGGCATGGGCTTGACAGCTGACCGGCCTGACATGATTCTCTGCAAAGCGTTGGGGAAGACCCCTGGCTGCGCTGACCACATTTCTGTTTGACAGTGAGAATGGCTGGACCAGCTCCTGATCACGTAGCCTCTCAACCACTTGAAAATTCTGACTAATCTAAAAAATAATCTGACCAATCTAATAGTGGTATGAGTGCTATTATGAGGAAGGAATGAGCTTTAGTTTATTTAGGCCTCAGAAGTTGAATTATTAGTACGTTTATTTGGCAAATAAATATAGTTCAACCAGTTTTACTTCTGCAAGACTCTCCAGTCTGGAGACAAGGCGTCCAACAAAACCTGTGCAGCGGCTGGAGCACCGGGGGTGCGGAGCGCTTCTTAAGGGTGCGCAGAAAATGCTGAGCGGCTTTTAGGGGTTGCACAGTTGGGATTAATAAGGACATGGTGAAACATTCTGGTAAATTAGGTTTACACAAGTCTAGGGTATTGGCGTAAGAGCTTTTTGCCTGTAAGGAAGTTTCTGAGGGGAAAAAAGGAAATACTGTTGGTCCTACTAAAAATAGCATGTAACATTCCTTCACCAGACCATAATTGCTATTTAAACTTTTTCTTGTGATGGATTTGCATAATTTGACTCTTACATGATTTTCCATTTAGGCATTTAAAAAGTATGTTATGGGGGGGAAACTGGGACAACTGTAATAGTATAATCAATAACATAATTTTTAAAAAATAAAACAAAAAGCATATTATTCCCAAGCAGCTGACTTAGGATAGGACTAGCTCCCTCAGAGATCCAGCCCGCGGTCATAGGGGCAGGGCAAGGTGCCCAACTGAGTTAGACCACCACACCTGATACGCCAGGCTCACTTGCCCATAGCTATTCCTGGGTTGAGAGGATTATAAGAGTAAAACAGGAGCTTTAGAGTTATGTCATTTTTCAACTTCAGAGCGTTTGGGTTTTTATAGTGTAGCAAAGATGAACTCTGTTCCAACGAAGTGCTGAAGACTGGAAGACTTGGGGTCTACTCCCAGCTCTGTCCCGGACTTACCCCTATAGTCTTGACTGGGCCTGTTCGTGAGGCAAACTGATATTCCCTGTGATGCAATTTTCTAAATTTGTAGAGGGGATCAAATAAGGATTGTACACTTTCTAAGAAATGAGATTTCCTGGATCACCTTGAGGACAAAGTGGGAGAAGTTTGCCAACACTCAGATATTCTGTCTCCGTCCTTACAGAGAACCTCCTGTCATCCAACTCTGTGCCCAATGCTGATCGAGACTATTCTCCCACGACAAATCCCAAACTGTCAACGTTGCAGCGGTCTTCATGTTCCACCCCACTGTCCCAGACCAACCGTTACACCAAAGAACAAGATTATCGACCTAAAGCAACTGGGAGAAAAACACCCACCTTGGCATCCCCAGTTCCAGGAACACCTTTTCTCCGTCCCGTCCACCAAGTACCCCTTGTCCCCCATGTCCCAGTCGTTCGGCCTCCTCACCAGCTTCACCCAGGGTTGGTCCAAAGGTTGCTGGCCCAGGGACTACATCCACAGCATATTCCAACTTTGCTCCAAGCTGGTGAGTTTCTAACCTGGCATGATAACAGTTGCTGGAACTAATAAAGTGCTGTGCTGTGGGAGGCTTTCAATCCTAGAAGGATGTTACTAGATTTTTCCATCTAACTGGTGGGCAGTGGGTCTGATCCAATCTACCCCTTCGCCCATTAAAAGATTAGGAACCTAGTTTGAACGTCTTTCACTCTTAATAAACTTTCAGATCAGCAAAACTATACAGTCAAGCTTGAAAATTTCCAGGAAGATTAAGATTACTTCTCAAAAAGAAGTAATGTTTCTCCTTGTCCAACAGGTGTGCTTCCTCCTGGGATGGATCTGACTCATTTACAGGGAATACCTAGCCCAGTCCTGAGTCAACCCTTTTACCATTTACCTGCCGCTAGTCACCCTCTCCTAAACCCTCGTCCTGGGACACCTTTGCATCTGGCAATGATGCAACAGCAGCTACAACGTTCAGGTAGGTTCAGGAATGGAGTCAAGTGAGCTGGGTAGGCTTAAAGCTTTGGACCAGTTTCCAGGGAAGGAGATGCAGTGACACTGACAATTCATTCTTTAACTTATCCTGCAAGATTGGGTATAACCAGATTACGATGATGTAAACCAACCTCTCTGAGTTGGAATTCCTCTTCCTGTAAAACAATGGGACAGCCAAGTGTGCTCTGGCACATTTTGTCCTTTGCCTCTTAGGAGAGAAGGCTGAAAATCCTTCCAAAAGAGGTTCAGCACAGGGACTGCCAAGAGTAGATGTCTTCTCACCAGTTAAAGTTAGTGGTTCTGTGATGTGACTGCTTGCTATGAGAAGTAGTAGTCATGTCATCTAGGATGGGTTCTCAATGTGGGTGGCTTCTGAATAGCTGAGCTTTCCAAGGTTCTATCTTGTGGCATTTTGTAAAGGAATTTCCTAGAATAAATCAACTGGTAAAGAATTACTTTTGGAGTTTCCTGAGTAGGGTTGAGTGAAGCAGGACCTAATATAGTGCTTTACCCCTCCTGCTCTGACTAACCCTTGTTATCCCTACAGTTCTTCATCCTCCAGGC
This sequence comes from Mormoops blainvillei, assembly GCA_004026545.1. Taxonomy (NCBI): domain Eukaryota; kingdom Metazoa; phylum Chordata; class Mammalia; order Chiroptera; family Mormoopidae; genus Mormoops; species Mormoops blainvillei. Next base: position 51,203 of record PVJD01000358.1, on the reverse strand, counting down.
TCTGGTTCCCAGGCAGCTGCTGTCAGTGTTCAGACGACCCCACAGAATGTGCCCAGCCGCTCAGGCCTGCCTCACATGCACTCCCAGCTGGAGCACCGCCCCAGCCAGAGGAGCAGCTCCCCGGTGGGCCTTGCCAAGTGGTTTGGCTCTGATGTGCTACAGCAGCCCCTGCCCTCCATGCCCGCCAAAGTCATCAGTGTAGATGAACTAGAATACCGACAGTGAGCAAGGCAGGCAGGCTCATCTAACCCTGGACCTATGGTGGCACCCTGGTCAGGACTTGCTTGGTTTACAGGCTTTTACTTTGGAGCATTCTGTGCAAAGATGATTGGGGGGCCTAAGCATCTGGTGTGGTCCGCATGATGGAAGGATCTTAACCAGTTGAACAGGAGCCTACATGGTCTGAATACAGGATGCACAGGGTTGTCAATCCCAGAAATACTTTCTTTTTTTGTAAGATATGTGAATGAAGTGTTGGTGTCTTCACCAAGAGGTGGCACCTAAGGGTTCTGTGGAAATAAATGTATAGACCCTTATGTACAGACCTGTGTATAAACAATTTTTGTATATACATATAGGATAGCTTTTTTGAACTTATACAGCTGTACATAAAAGTAGCTGATATTAGTTAAGCCTGTGTCAACAGTTTGGATTTTTTTCACTTGTACATTTGGGACTTTCTCTTTTGGTTGATTAAAGCTGCATATGCTGTGTGTGAATGAAGCGAATGGCATTATTGTGCTTATTTCTTCCTGACTCCCTTCCACCTTGTTTCCAACCAGCTGACCCATGAGATTCCTTGAGGGAAATGATCTGAACTTTTAGTTCTTTAAAATTCATGGCACTGAACTTTATCTCATTTAGGAAGTGGAATCTATGGCCTTCTTTCTTGGGCCTAGAGACCCCAATGGGTAACTTCAGGCTGGGCTTCACCCTACAGGTGGGCCTTGTGGCTAATACCAGATTATAGTGAGAAATTTCTAAGATTAAAACCACCTAGTGAAAACAATTTGTTGATTGGGTAATCATGTATATGGTGGTAGTTTCCCAAACAAACCCACATTTTCTGGAGCAAAAGTATATAGAGTTTGTTCACATTCTGTTCAGCTTAAAGTCCCCTATGGGGAAAAACAGGGCCTCAGAATTCTGATCAAATCCATACTGAACTTTCATTGAGACTGATGCCTGGGTTAACTGATACCTTGTGTTTTGTATCTCATTCTTCAGCTCAGTTATTTTCATTCTTGGCCAAGCTATGGTCAAGTCCCCTTTCCTCAAATTTTCCCCAAGTCCTCAGTACTTGCCCATTTAGGGCCATCAAAGATACTTTATGCTAGAGGGTCAAATAATGAGGCCATTTTGTGATTAACAGATGAATTACAAAATGGTTGGATTTTTGACTCAAAGAGTGAGAGGTGTTGCCTATAAACCTGGAGCTGACCATCCTGCCCTATACTTTAAGGAACCTAAAAAGCAGGTTATCTTTAAGAAAACGGCTCTGTGGATTGAACATGAGATCTCTCTTCCTGGTACAACTTCATTATGCCCTTCCTCCTCTATAGGACTTTTCTCTGTGTGATTCATCAGCTTCAGAAAACAGTATGTTTAGAATCCTTCCAAATGTTTTGTTTCCACAGGCAGAAGCTAGAAGGCAATCTCACATAACAATGGCAGAACAGATGCCTAAATTCAGTTGCACCTTTCCTGAACCAATACTTGGAGGTGTAGAGCTTGTCCTTTTCAAGCTAGAAGCTAGTAGGCCAGACATCAATATATGTAGGCAACCAAGTAAAGGGCAAAGATATTAGCCAGTGACCAGTGGGATGGAGCCAGAAGGAAATAAAAGGGTGTTACTAAGAATAGCACAGTAGAAGCTAGATGTACAGATTTTAACAAAACTATTTTGGCGTATGGGAGTGGAGGGAAGAGGAAACTAAAGCAGTCTTCCAGGAGCTAACAGCCTGATTAACAGGGTAAGGGCAGGAAGAAGTGATACCTCAGCTAACAGAGTTGTCTACATGGAGCAACTTTGGGGACTTAGCAGGCATCAGACAAGTTTAGAAGCAATCAGAGCTGGAAGAATGTACAAAATAAAGGTTAAGAGAAGCTAAGGATGTGGAAGGCCCCCCTAAGAGTAAAACAGCAGAGAGCCACAGAACCTCATGGAAGACGTACCTTTAAGGAGAGAGATCTGCCCTGGCTAGTGGGGCTCAGTGGATTGAGTGCCAGCCTGCAAACCAAAGGGTCACCAGTTTGATTCCCAATCAGGGTTGCGGGTCAGGTCCCCAGTTGGGGGCGCACAAGAGGTAGCCACACATTGATGTTTCTCTTCCTCTCTTCCTTCCCCTCTCTCTAGAAATAAATAAAATCTTTTTAAAAAGCGCAATCAGCCCTTAGCTGGTGTGGCTCTGTGGACTGAGTGCCAGCCTGTGAGCCAAAGGGTCGCCGGTTTGATTCCCAGTCAGGGCACATGCCTGGGTTGCGGGCCAGGTCCCCAGTAGGGGGCATGCAAGAAGCAACCACACATTGATGTTTCTCTCCCTCTCTCCCTCCCTTCCCCTCTCTAAAAATAAATAAAATTTTTTTTAAATCAGATGAAGCAGACAGACTAGTACCTCCCAAAGGAAAGCACTGAGCAGCCAGTACTTGGGAAGTCAGTGGTAATCAATGAGAAATGGGAAAAAATGGAGAGTACAGTCAAGCCTTCTTTCAGAAAATAGCTATTGTCTTTTATGCCAGACTCCACTGACGCAAAGGAAGTCAGTTCCATTGGCCCTTCTTTGTAAAAGGAAAAGACAAGTTACAAATACAATCCAAGAACAAAGACAACTTAAGAGGAGTAAACTGATTCTTCAGTAATTCTGTTCCCCTTATGGCCAACAGATTCAAGGATGAGCGTGTGACCAATTTAGGCCATGAGACACAAGGACAACATGGGTGGGCAACTTCTGGGAAATATATATTTGCTATCCAAAAATGCAAGACTCAGCTATCCTCATTACTCTCTGGCTGTCCATGTAAAGCCCCGGACTGCAGCAGACATTCTGTGACTGTGGGGGTAGCCAGCTGCCCAGCAAGGCCTACAAACTACAGTAGACAAAGTAGCTTGATGGAAAGAATTTGGGTCCTCAATGACTTAACAACTGCCATGAGCCCATCTGAGCTCAAGACAACTTACGTGAGAGACCAAGTGTCCTTCCTTTTCAACTGGTTAAGAGTTTGTTGTTAAGATACACCTAAAAGCATTCTAATTCATGGCACAGGTCAGTGAGTCTGCTCACCTGTGCTAAAAAGATGAGGAAAGAGAGTATGTAACAGCCCAGGAAAATCATGTGTCACAGCAAAACCACTATGAAAGCCTCTAGCTGTAGGAAGGGGCTCCTTGGTGGCCCTACCCCAAGAAGCATTCCTGACACAAAACTGAACCCCTTTCCCAGAACTCCCAAGTTTGAGCCCAGAAGGGAGAGAAAGGAAGGTTAAGATAATACACTCAAGCACCAGGGGGCTACTGATGCGGTGAGGGAAGGGTACTGAATGATGGAAGCGAGACCTAATCAAACACATCTTGAGGCCTTGGGTGAACTGGATTTTAGCCACCTTTTCTCCCCAGCATCTGGATTCCTACTCAATGAAAGTGAGTTTGGGCATGAGGATTCCCCCAAAACCTTATATTTGCTCTGGCTAGCGAGCAAACCTTGCTAGAAATCCCATAGCTCAGAAAGCCAATTTTTCTCTGAAGAGTTAGGCTCTAGATTATGGCCTCTATCATGAATACACCAGTAATATCAAGGTCTATATGCTGCAAAGTGACTAGGATACCGGCCTAAGGGGCCTATCTCCCGGGTCTGGGGACAGTCCTAAGCCCAAGCTCTAGGAAGACTATTAGAGGTAAACAACTATCACTAAGATAGGAGAAACAAGTACCAGATAAGGCTGAGTATATGTAAAATCCCGCATCTCCATCCCTCACAACCTGCTAGCTCTGGCTCACTTCATCTATAATCAAACTCATCTTCCTGCAAATGTTTCCCTTCCTGATTTTCTCAGAGACTACCTTTCTCTATCATACCTGTTATCCATAATGAAATCATCTCTGACTTGTCTTCCTTTAAAGAGCAAGTCAAACGCCAAGTTTAAACTTCTCCTCTGTACCTATATGCCTGCACCCTCTGTCTATATACTCACTAGCACAGTCCACCACAAAAAGATTTTTGCCAATTTCCCATTATCAGGACAATCCCTTCAAAATCCCTATTCCCAGCCCAAAACTTGATTATGCCCTTAGTACTGTCTCAAGTAATCCTGAACCCACCCCTCCTCTAACCTAAACCCCCACCTCCATACACAACACATACACGTACACACAAACCTGTTCTGATCACACTGGTTGCCTCACTTGCAATGTTTTGCCTCCATGCCTTCACCCACGTTATGTGGTTGAGGCCAGGAGTACCATGGGGGTTGAGGCACAAAGGCTGAGCTACAGAAAAGGAGACATTTAGCGGCCCACCTGGCAGTATGGTTCAAATCAACATTCAGCCCAACACTAATAGACAGCTTTGTTCCAACTAGGGCAGGCAGGGAGCCCAGGTGAAGGAATGGGACCAGTGACAAGAGCTAACATTCACCAAGTACTTATATGCCACATGCTGTGCTAAGCATTTTACAAATACCATACTCCTTAATACTAACAATCTCCACTCTAGAAGGCACTATTACTATCTCCATGTTACAGGAGGAAACTGAGGCCTATAAAGATTGAGTCATTTGTGCAAGGTTCCACCAATTAGAAGTGAACATGCAATTCAAATGCCAATGTGCCTGGTCAGAGTACTTTACTCAATCACCATACACCATCTCCCAAATGGGGTAGCCCTGCAAGGAATAATCAGTTAGCTTACATCAAGTCCTTCAAGTCCTTCCTCTCTTCAGCATCATCTGGGAAAGATCACTGGAAAGGACTAAAAGCCACATCCAGTTAGGAGGGTTTCCCATGACTAAACATGAAATAAGGTGTTGCAGTCACATTTTTATCCAGTTCACACTCAAAAACAGGCTCCCAAGTACCCCTTCTGCAGCTGCTTCACTGTACATACCCATCGTCATTTAGTCCATCCCCAAATAAATTCTGACAATGACACATGAACTGCACGCAGCCAGCTGGCCTACCAGGTCCATGTTTATACAGTTCAACATATAAGATGACACCCAGTTAAGACAAATGAAGTTCCATTAAAGGTACCTCCACCTCCCTCCCCTGAATCCTGACCCAGTGGCTGCCAAAGCCAGAAGGGATTGCTTGGTCATGAGGAAAGCTGCAGTGGCTGGCCCAGTAGATCAGGAAAGAGGAAGGTTTCACTTCTTCACAATCTGAATGACATCCTCGTCCTCCAACGTATGGTCTTTACCCACTTTTTGAGGATTGTGTTTCACAGAGAGACCCCAGACCAGAGCGCTGTATGGAAGGGAAAAAAGAACAGTCAGTATAAATAATCACCTAGCTTCTTCCCTAACTACCTGGGTGCCACCTTTCTGTTCAGGTTTAGCATTCCAGCTCTTAAGAACCACAGTACTGCAACAGCCAAGATCCTCTTTCCCCAGCCAAGAATCACACTCAAAATTCAGAGGCTTTAGCTTCCCCAGTAGTATGACACACTGGAGCCTTCACATTCAAAGTAGCAAAGACTTTTGGGAGTTGCGTAGTTCCTCTTGTTCCAGAACCAGTTTAAGAAGGCCAAAGAGACAAGTAAGAAGCATGACAAAACTAGCTTAAACTTAAAAGGAGAGAGCATGGGTTTGTTATAGACAAATACCCTGAAATAATTCAGATTGGAAACTGATTCTTACAAATGGATTTAACAGTCCATTATAGACTGTTAAAGAATTCCAGTTCTGGCCCTGGCTGAGTGGCTCGGTTGTTCAGAGTGTCGTCCTGATACACCAAGGTTGTACGTTTGATTTCCAGTCACGGTACATACAAGAAGCAACCAATTAATGCATAAATAAGTGGAATAACAAATCGGTTCTGTCTGTCTGTCTGTCTGTCTGTCTGTCTCTCCCTCCCTCCCTCCCCACCTCTCTCATCAAAAATCAATTAAAAAAAAAATTCTTTTTAAACAAAGAATACCAGTTTTTATTGGGTCTACTGAAACCATCAGTGCGTACTGACAGGAAACGTAGGGCCTTCCTCCTCAGCCACGCTAGGAAAATTCTCCCTCCCTATTAAGAAACCACAAATGGTATACTTCCCTGATTTCCTAGAGTACATGAAGATAATTTTTACCCACGGGCCTCCAATACTAAAAATACGTAGTACTGATGGAAACTGGTAAATAAGACACTGAGACCCGCCTCTCAGAAGCTAAGAACTATGTTCCAATGTATAAAAATGGTGGCTGTATTGTTATTATATCGTCTTTTCACCAAAACTTTAAAAATCTATATTCCAAAAAGAAATCACTAAATAAGATTTCACTTTTTAAAAAACAGATAGCCCTAGCTGGTGTGGCTCCGTGGACTGAGTGTCATCCTAAGAACCAAAGGGTTGCCAGTTCGATTCCCAGTCAGGGCACATGCCTGAGTCACAAGCCAGGTCCCCAGCTGGGGGCGTGTGAGAGACAACCAATCAATGTATCTCTCACACATCAATGTTTCTCTCCCTCTCTTTCTCCCTCCCTTCCCCTCTCTCTAAGAATAAATAAATAAAATCCCTTTTTAAAAAAAGGCACTATTGCTATGCTTCCCTGATTTCCCACATTTATTTTCTATTTTCTTCATTTGTTTTTAAAACAATTTTTAAATATCAGCTTGTAAAGGTGAAGAGCTGTTCACATAAATATAATTCAGTCCATTAAAATAATTCTCACAGGATTATAGGTTGTAATTCTGAACTACTTTATATATATACTAGAATTAAATTAAGTAGTCTATAGATAATGACAGACAAGTTTCTCACTGTTGTAGGAACGAAGTTAAAAATAAGAAAAAGGGGCAGGCTAAGCCCTGGCTGGGTGGCTCAGTTGGTTGGAACATCATCCCAATATAACAAGGTCATGGGTTTGATCCTTGATTAGGGCACTATAAGAAGCAACCAATGAATGCACAGATAGGTAAAACAACAAATTAATGTTTCTCTCTCTAAAATGAAAGAAAAGAAAGAAAAGGAAAGAAAAGAAAAAAGAAAGGAAGGACGGAAGGAAGGAAGGAAGGAAGGAAGGAAGGGAGGGAGGGAGGGAGGGAGGGAGGGAGGGAAGGGAAAAGGAAAAGGAAAGGGGGAAGGCTAACATGAACCAAAAAATCAAACAACCAACACCAACCTAAACAAGTAATCAAAGTAAACATCACCATTGATATGATCTACAACATCATGAATCCTGTGATATAATGCACTGAAGACATATCATCATTTCTGTGGTATTTTTACAAAAAATGCATCTCATTTCAATCATGAGACAATACCGAACAAACCCAGAGTGAAGGAGAGTCTACAAAATAACTGATTAATACTCTTCAAAAGTGTTAAGGTCATCGAAGACAGTGAAAGACTAAGGAAACAGTACTGGAAGAGACTGGAACACTGGAAGACTAAGAAATAACAATTAAATGCTATGTAGATTCCCGAAACACACAAGGACATTGGTAGAAAAGGTATTAAAATTCAAGTGATAGCCCTGGCTGGTGTTATTCAGTGGACTGAGTGCTGGCCTGCAAACCAAAGGGTCACTGGTTCAATTCCCAATCAGGGCACATGCCTGGGTTGCAGGCCAGGTGGTCCCTGGCAGGGGGAGCACGAGAGGCAACCACACATTGATGTTTCTCTCCCTCCCTTTCTGCCTTCCTCCCCTTCTGTCTAAAAATAAATTTAAAAAATCTTTTTTTAAAAAAAGTTAAAAGAAATTCAAGTAATATACTAATGATAATTTCTGTTCTTGGTAACTGTACTAGGGTTATAGGAGCTGATAATGTTTGGAAAAGTGAGGTGACAAATGCAAGAAAACTCTCTGTACTATTTTTTTTTGCAACTTTTCTATAAATTTTAAATCAATTCAAAATAAGTTATTAAAAATAACAAATAGCTCTGGCTGGTGTAGCTCAGTGGACTGAGCGTCAGTCTGCAAACCAGAGGGTCACAGGTTCGATTCCCCAGTTATGGCACATGCCTGGGTTGCAGGTTGGGTCCCCAGAAGGGGGCGCATGAGAGTCAACCACACACTGATGTTTCTCCCCGCTCCACTCCCTTCCTCTCTGTCTAAAAATAAATATTTAAAATAAATAACAAACAAATAAATAATGAAATTGCTCATTGTTAGTGGGTTATCATTGCTTGTAGGTCCTCTCAGCAATAAAAAGTATGAAGAAGAGGTTAAGGGTGTTTACCACTGCTTAAGGTTCAGAGGGGGACTGTACCCAGCTGGAGTCCAATATAGTGCTAGCAGGAAGAATTAACATTTGCGTTTTCCAAGATAAATTAACAAGAAAAAGTCAGAGCCCTTTGTACTGTCAGCCCTCCTAACCAGAAAAGGCTTCCAGAGCTCTTCCTGCTCCGACTTCACATGGCTTTCAGCTACTGCAGAGTTCTAACCAAACAAGCATCTCAGCAGCCGCCCTGATGACCAATTTGCTTAACGCTATCCTAAGAATTTCTCGTTGGTGGGATCAGTAGCTCACAGGAAAAAGAAGGTACCACATCTGTGCCAACGATACTTACTATTTAAATTCTTTAATAAGATTTTTGTGAATCTTCATGCAGAAATCCTCCACTGTGGTCCTGGAGTAAGGCAGCACCACTGGGGATGTGTAATCTGGCAACTGGCCTTTAGGTTTGGTGTAACTAGAACAGAAACAGAACAGAGGTTACCTACTTCCTGAAATGCTCCCCGTGCTAAATGCAAATGAATCCTCCATCACCCCTGCAAAGAACAGATGCAGGTAACTCCCAACTTGAGGAAAAAACTGCCCTCAATTATGGCCTAGCAGATGACAGGATTTATTAATATGTCTTAAAAGATATTATGTTAATGAGCTCCAGAGGATATCATTATAGGACAGTCTGGTTTAATTCCCACAGCAATAGACTTACATCCTCACAAGTTTCAGATAGTCCCAGATCTTCTCCAACAGGTCATCAAAATTCCAGCGGTGATGGGCAGAGATGGGTACACAGTGCGGTACCTTATAGATGATATCCAATTCCTCGATGGAGATCTGATCAATCTTATTTAACACATAGATACAGGGGATATAAACTCTATAGGGAAAAAAGCAGGACATTAGTTTGGGCCTGTTGACAAGACTACGAGTTTGATTATCAGCACCCCCTCACCAGAACCCCAAATGAGGTACTCTCAAAAGGGATCATAAGAGGCAGATCAATCCCCAGCCCCACAAAGAAAAACTTTCTACCAAAGCCAAGTAGAATATCCAAAAAGTGAACTATGGGTTAAGAAATAACAAAACCTAGGCCCTATTTCCAGCCATGCAGCTAACTACTGAAAAAATATGCTACAATAAAAAGAACCCAAGTTTTGGAGTCACACAGACTAAATCTACTCATAGCTCTGTCACTTTCTAAATATGGGCCCATGAGCAAGTCTCAGAGTCAATTTCCTACAAAGTTGTTTTAAGAATTGTAAGAACGTAAGTATATTTCTAATAATAATTTATGATAATTTTTAAAGAATAAAAAAATTTTAAATACAATACCGGACAACGTCATAATTCCAATGTCCAATCAATGTGTAAGCTAAGGTTAGCAATAATTAGGCAGGCTACAAATTCTCAGGCTTCAATGGCCTCACTTAAAATGCCTAACTCAAAGCACTGGCTTTGTTTTCAAATGAGGATCAAATAAATTCATCAAACAAATATAAATAAATTCAAAGGAAGGCAACTAGACAATATTATATCCAAATGTCAGGAAAAATTTTAACAGTGGTTTTAATTATTATTCAATTTCAAATATTAGTAATAGTGATTTTTTCAATGGACTAGGGTTTCAGCTACGTACCCTTAGGTTACAGAGCAGGACATAGCCCGGCCTGCTTGGAGTTCTGTAGGATAGCCTATAGGATTTCTCACAGGCACTAGTTCTGGGAGTGAAGACTGAGAACCTACTCTCAACCATCACATGACAGAACTTAGGGGACAGCCTTGTTCACAGCAAGTAACTGAAATGGAGACTTTGCCCATCATAATCAAATTTCAGAGCAAAGAAGGATGTTAGGAATTAAGACCAACCCTTCATTTTACAGCTAAAGAAACCAAAGTCCACTAATATTTGATATAGTAGCACAACTGGAGTTATTCAGTATCTGCAATATTCATGATCCAATGTTGTTTCTATTACAAGGCTTCAAACTCAAACTCAGGAACCAGACTGAACGGTTGGTTCATACCTGTTTCCTTCCACCACATCAATAAGGTCATCCGCTGTGGCATCACTACGTAGAGTCACATCAGCATTATGGATTTTGTATTCAGCCAAAATGCTCTTCACAGTTTCAGCATCCAACTCACTCTGAGGGCACTAAATTAGCACAGAAGACAATGACTGGTCAAAGAGCAAAAAAACCTCCCAAAAGTGTCTACTGATGAATCTGGATAACCCTAGCTAAAGTGCAAATTCATTTCTAAAGACTGCTATCCTGGATGAGAGTAACTGACTTTTAGTAGGAAATACTTAAAAACTAAAAGTCTTTCCAAATTCTAAGGAAGGTGTTATGAACGGAACTGTATCTCAACAGCCTCCACCCAAATTCCTATGTTGAAGTCTTAGTATCTCAGAATATAACCAGTTGGAGATAGGGTCTTAAAGAGGTAATTAAGGTAAAATGAAGTCATATGGGTAGGTCCTGATCCAATGTGACTGATGTCCCTACAGGAAAAGGAGATTAGGAGGGAAGACCACATGAAGAGGTGAGAGAACATGGCCATCTACAGCAAGGAAGGCTCAAAAGAAACCAACCCTCCTCTCACCTTGATCTCAGGTATCTAGCTTCCACAATTAACGGAAAATTAATTTCTGTTGTTTAAGCCACCCAGTCTATGGTGCTTTATTATGGCAGCCTTAGAAAACCAATACAAAACAAATACTGAATATTCAAATTCAAACACTGGGACAGAATAACAGGAACAATCTTCTGGGCAGGATAGTTCAAACCTATGCCAGTTAAAATGTCTGGTCCTCTAGGATGTCAAACATTATAGGAAATGCTCAGTCCTCAATTATATGACTTAGAAGCATTTGACAGTTATTGATCACTCTTACAATCTAAAATACTTTACTTAGCTTTCAAGATTCTAAATTCTTCTGGTTTTTCTTCTCCTCCTTTGTCTGAGAAGTCTTATTTGCTGATTCTTCCCGTCACCCAACCTCTAATCATTGAGGGGGCCACAAGGCTTCATACTTGAACCTCTCTGCATTTACACTCACTTCCTAGTGATCTCAGCTACGCTTATGGCTTTAAAGTTGACAACCACCAACTTCATACCTGCAGCCCAGATCATTCCTCATATGACTGTCTGACAGCAACACCTGGGTCTCTGACATCTCAAACTGAACATCCTGATTTTCCCCTCCCCTCCAAACGTATCCTACCCAAAGTCCTACCATTGTAGTAATAAGAATGGATTTTTCTAGCTTAGAAAAAAGAAAGTCCTCTCTTATACAAACCACATCCAATCCAGGTGTAATTAATATCAGCTACTTTCAAAACCTTTCCACAGTCAACCTCTTTGCATCTCCTCCACTATTACAAGCCTGGTCTAAGAAGCTTTCACTTCTTGACTGGCATATTGCAATAACCTCTTAAATGGTTTCTCAGCTTCTACTCATAATCCATTTCAGTTGGTTCTCTATAAACAGTCAGACTGACTTCATTAAAACCCAAATAAAATCATGTGTACTCCTTAGATTGGAGCCTAACCAACAGTTACTCAACTCCCGCAAAACAAAAGCGTGTATGGCCCTATTCTATGACTTCATCTCCTACTACTCTACTTGCTCACTCTGCTATTCCTCGAACATGCAAAGGCGTGCTCTACTTCAGAGCCTTGAGTGGTCCCTCTGCATGAAATGCTCTTCCCCAAGATATTCATTTGGTTCACTCCCTCATGTCACCTTACTGACGACTTCGCTGATCAACCTAATTAGAACTGCAAACCTCCCACCGTACTCTCCATCCCCTTTCCCTAGTTTACTCTTGTCCTCAGATTCAACATCATCCACTATACTATATTTACTCAATTCTCTTTTCTATGTCCCCCATTAGAACATAAGGGTAAGAATTTTTGTCTATTTTTCTCCCTCTTCCATCCACTCCCCAGAGCCTAAAACAATGCTTAGCCCATGGTAGGTAATCTACTAATCTGTGTCGAATGAATAAAACATGACACTGGCAGGCACGTACTTCATGTAAACATAAGATTGGTCTATATTCCCATACCACCCCAAACAGAGAACAGAAGAGGAAATTAAATGAAGGTGCAAAGGTAACTCTGAGATGGACCCTTATCTTACTCTTGATTCCTGTCAGTCATTACAAGGTCATTGTGTTACTTCAATTAGTGCTAGAAGAAGTCAGGTAATTTCCAAATGTCACTGCCTCTGTGGCTCAATCCATTCCACCCTAGCCTACCTCATATCACCTTCTCCACTTACAGTGGCTGTGAGATTAATACCGCCCTTATCCTTCTTCTTAAAGCCAATGTTGGGAGGTTTGCTGTTCAAGCGAATGCCAAAGCCTTCCAACTCGTTTTCAATTATCTTCTTATGTCCCAAGGGTTTCAGGACATCCAGAACAATCAGGATCAAGTTGCATGTTCGGGCCACTGAAGAATTGGAAAATTAAAATTATACCCAAGCAAAGTGTATTAAATATTTAAGTAATCCAAATACTCAAAACCGGGGGGGTTGGGGGGGTGGAGTTCCTGCACTTAAGAGACAAAGGATGTTTTTGTAAATACACAGACACACATGAAGTTCTTAAGAATAACAAAGATTTATGCCAGATGTCAGTTTGTGACATATACCTTGTTTTCTACTAGTATACCCAGAAGACATGTCAACTTCTAGATTCAAAAACAAGTCAAAATGAAGAAACAAACCAAGCATTAACCTAAATCCATGGAAGAGTTTTAAAAGATTTAAAACAGTAAGAATTTTAAAGAATATGATTATCTGGTTAGCATATTTTAGTCAACTTTATTTAGGCATAATTTACAAAAATTAAGTTGTGCCAAGGTTAAGCATATGGTTTAATGACAAATATATATACCTACCTAACCACTACAGCAATCAAGAACATTTCCATCACCCATTTTATAAAATAGCTAAATTAATAATTCAATGTAAGGGTAGAATAAAAATACCTTAAAAGTGGAAAAAAAGAAATATTTACCTATCATTTACCCTTTCTTGGGAGGTTAGTATAGAATATGCTTCAGCAAAATATAACAATAACCCCCAAAAAGGTAAAACAGTGACTCTAGGAAATAGGGGAATCCCACACAAGAACAGAGAAGAAAATTTCAGGATAACAGCCATGCAATAAGTCTATAGCTGCCGTGTCCAATACAGACTCTGCTAGCCACCTGTGGCTATTTCCATTTAAATTAATTAAAATTAAAGTATAAAATTTAGTTCCTCTATTGCACTAGGCACATTTAAAGTGTTCAACAGCGACACATGCCTAGGAGCTACCATATTGAACAGCAGAGATTCAGAACATTTCCATTACTGGACTGTCCTGGTCTAGAAAGTAACCAATCTATATTGAACCATGAAGACAAAGTGTACAGAACGGCAGAGTCAGGGTTGAGGGGAAAGAATGAAATCAGCAAGATTATTTCTAGAACTGTATTTAAGTATCTAGAAAAATGCTGACTGATAGTCATTTAATCTGTTGGAACATTTGAAAAAATTAGCAAACACAGAAAAGTAAACAAAACCAAACAATAACCAATTATTTACTCCATGAAAACAAATTTCAAAAACACATTTTTTTAAAGATTTATTTTTTCAGAGAGAGGGGAAGGGAGAAAGAGAGGGAGAGAAACAATAATGTGTGAGAGAAACAGCGACTGCTGCCTCTTGCACACCCCAAACTGGGGACCTGGCCTGAAATCCAGGCATGTGCCTGACTCGGAATCGAACCAGTAACCTTTCAGTTCGTAGGTCGGTGCTCAACCCACTGAGCCACATCAGCCAGGGCAAAAAAAACACATTTCGAGAGGCAAAAAATACAAGCTATAATATACTACTTATTGAACAGAAGTTACATAGTCATTACTATGATTTCTCAGACAAAGGAGGAGAAGAAAAACCAGAATTTGGAATCCTGAAAGCCAAGTAAAGTATTTTAGATTGGAGGAGTGATCAGTAACTGTCAAATGCTTCTAAGTCATATAATTGAGGACTGAGCATTTCCTATAATGTTTGACATCCTAGTCATAATCATGCCATGACTGATGACTTAACTAAAAATATAATATCACTTCTCTGAAAAAATGGAAAAACAGGTATGGACTAAAAGAGAGTTCATTCTCCTCCATAAAAAACCAATAGATGATATCTAAAATTAATTAACCATGAAACAGCAAAAAGAAGTGTAATTTTTAAAAGTATGAAGGTAAGTAGCAGAAGAAAACAACTGAAGAGCTGACAGTATGGCTGCCAATGGGGAATGACAGTGAAGGTGAGGAGAGGTGGGATAGCAGATTGTTGCAATTTATAATTACCATTTTATAAGAGTTTACTTTATGAAAAGAAGGAAAAGCATGGGTAGGAGTCAAGAAACCTGAGTTCTAGTTCAAACTCTGCCGTGAACACCGTGAACACCGCAATACGGGACCAAAGCACTTTATTTCTCTTGTCTTTCGTGTTTCTCCTCAAATGGGGATCTGATGTCCCTCAAATTCTGACATTCCATTCCAGTAAGAAGTCAGGTTTATGCCCTTCACTATGGTATCAGCTCCAAGCCCACAGTCTGGTAAAGGAATGACATTCCGGGATGGTGGCCCTGGACCACTCACCTGCAATGACTTGACGGCCTCTACCTTTCCCATCTTTGGCACCCTCAATGATACCTGGGAGATCCAAAAGCTGCAAGATTAAGGACCAGGGGAGGAAAGAAAAGGAAAAACTGGTTATAAATCTGAGATCAAACAGAATGATTTATTTCTCAAGTATCCAAAATTTAGGAGATCCAAATCCAATCTTCCTTATGAATATCTGAATATTACTCTAACCATGAATCTTCTGCCCTTATTGGTGTGGCTCAGTCCCACAAAGCAAAAGGTCAGCAGTTCAATTCCCAGTCAGGGCACATGCCTGGGTTGCAGGCCGGGTCCCCAGTTGGGGCAGTACAAGAGACAGCTGATCAATGTATCTCTCTCTCTTCCCCTTCCTTCCCTTCTCTCTAAAAATAAATAAATAAAATCTTAAAATAAAAAGAAAAACAGAGAATCACCATTAGGCAAAAAGTAGAGTAAGAACTGTTGCAGGTAAGAACCAGAAATGGATGCTAAAATTAGTGGGCAAGTTTGAGAAATAGAATTTACGTCTTCTCAAAGTATCTACCCCAAGATATTTATTAACTACAAAAATAAAGAGAAACCCTGCAGACACCAACTTAAGTAACTGATAGAGGTAAACATCACCAATTTAACATACTGATATCACGAATCCCAAGATGCACTGGGGACACATTATTTCTGCAGTATTTTTGCTAAAAACACGTAATACCTTCGTCCTATCATGAGAAAACACCAGACAAACCCAAACTGAGGGCATTCTATAAAACAACTGATCAATACCCTTTAAGGGTGTAAAGGTCAAAGGTCAGGATTGCAGCACTATTACAGATGGCAGCAGAATAAGAAGAAAATAACTAAATGCAACAGAATCTTGGAAAAGAAAAAAAACACTGGTGGGAAAATTCCAGTAAGATCTGTAGTTTAGTAACTATTATTGTACCAATGTTAATCTATCCCTGATAATTATTCTACGATTATATAAGATGTTAACATTAGAGGCAATGGGGTGACACAAGAGAACCTCAAAATAATTATGCTGAATGAAAGAAGCTAGCCTCATAACAGATTACACATGGCCTTATTTACAGAAAACTGTTAACATATAGTGACAAAAAGTAGATCAGTGACTGCTTGCAGATGAAGGGGACAAAAAGGAACAGGAGGGAGGGGGCATGAGAAAACCTTGGGGATGATATGTTCACAATCTTGATCATGGTGATGTTTTCACCAGTGTATAGATATATCAAAACTTACCAAATTGCATACTTTATGTGAAGTTTATTGTATGTGAATTATACCTCAATAAAAATGTTTGAAAAAAGCAAACAAAAAGTTCATCATCAGTTGTTCCTAGAAATTAAGTATAGAGTCTATTTCTTCAGTTCTTCCAGATTCTGTAATCTACTTCTATCGTTTAGTAATCCTATTCTTCAATGAAAAAATAGTATTCCATCAGTAAAAGGCTTTACTGCATATTGAGCCTAACTGATGTTATCAAGAGCTCAAAAGGAAATATATTTCTAGATAATCTAAAACTCCTAAATCTGAAATACAACTATACTGTCAAATAAAAGACCATCTGAAAGAAAGAATATTATACCACAGCAGCTGAACGCACAGGGGAAATTTACTGTGGTCCCTACAAAAGTAAAAGCAAGTTAAATCTAGCTTTTCTTGAGGGGGAAATACTTCTTTTTTTATTTAAAGATTTTATTTATTTATTTTCAGAGAGAGGGGAAGGGAGGGAGGAGGAGAGGGAAAGAAAACATTAATCTGCTGCCTCTCACTTGACTGGGGACATGGCATGCAACCCAGGGATATGCCCTGACCAGGAATTGAACCAGTGACCTTTTTGGTTCATAGGTCAGTGCTCAATCCAGTAAGCCACACCAGCCAGGGCAGAGAGGGAAATATTTTTAAGTTTATACTGAACTATGTAAATATGGTAACTTAATTTTATTCAATAAAAACAGACCATGCCTTAAATATCTGAATTTCATATTCAACCAAGAGATAAGAAAAAAATATTTCTTTAAAACATGGAATTGTAGGAGTTCAAGATTTGGATACTAACCTACTTTAAACTCAAATGCCTTTAGAGGTTAAAGCAGATAACTTAAATGTGCAAGTCAATTATATATACAGGACTATCGGAGTCCTAGGGACCTTGGAGAGGTAAAACATAAGCCTCACAATTTTTCAAACATCCCTCTTAAGTGGTGGTTCGGCCACAACCTGAACACCTGCAAAAACATGCTCATTACCTTAAAAGGTAACTTCTCCATTTTTAGATGTCTTTACTATTAAAAAGATTTTCCGAACAGTAACAAAACAGAAATCTCCCCATTTGTAATTCTTTTTTTTTAAAGATTTTATTTGTTTATTTATTTATTTATTTTCAGAGAGAGGGGAAGGGAGACAAGGAGAAAAACATCAACGTGCAGAGAAAGATCAGTTGGTTGCCTCTCACACGCCCTCAACCAGGGACCTCGGCTACAAGGTCCTGGCATGTGCCCTGGCTGGAAATCGAACCGCTAACCTTTCTGTTCACAGGCCAGCTCTCAATCCACTAAACCACACCAGCCAGAGGCCCCCTTATAATTCTTATTAAGTGGTTCTAACTTTTTACTGCTCCCCCACCAAGTCACAGATAATGAGTTTTCTACCCCCAAAACAGCCATTTAAAAATCATTTAAGGCCCTGGCAGGGGCAGTTCAGTTGGTTAGACAATTGTCCCGATATGCCAAGGCTGCGGGTTCAATCCCCAGTCAGGGCACATACAGGAAGCAACCAATGAATGCAAAAAGTGGAAAAACAAACTGATGTTTCTCTCTCTCAAATCAACTTAAAAAAAATTTCTTTTTCAATTTGAAGGCAGTCATCTCAATCCAGTTAAGCAAATCTACTAGTATACTTACGTTACTTAGTTTCTGAAGTCAGAATGGGAGGGAAAACAGAGGCAAAGGATGCAAGTTGAAAAGAAAGAACCAAGCAAAAAAGATTTAAAATAAAACTAAAAGGTCATAGGGACTGAAATGAAGGCAGGTTTTGTGGGAAAGACAAGGAAAAAGAGGGGCTAAGTAGTTCTTCATTCTGATATACTCAAAAGTCCAGAAAAAGTGTTACTAGCACCCATCGGCGAAGAGGTTAGTCTGTGACCTGCTAAGACTAGACTCGACTCTGAAACCAGATAGAATCAAGCAGTGGTCTGGATATGCCCAAGCATCTACATTTTTATTATATATATTTGCATATGGAGTCCCAAAAAGGTACATGACCCAACACATTCTCTGCACAGACACCAAACCAGGAGGGAAAAAAGCCACTGAAAATACCACCAGGACACTGCTGCCTTCCTACTTCAGGTTCTACAGTAAAGAAGCACGAGTGTACCTCACACCTCACTGTGTAGAGCAGCAAGAGGGAAAACAAATGCCTACACTAATTGTTCCCAAATGATGTGCTCAGGCACTCTGGGGCACCACAAAGAATTCAGAAGTGTCATAGGATAGTGTAAATTTTCAAGAGAAACAGCAATTCTTGATATCTGTCAGGCACTGAGGGAAATGCCAGCTCTAGGTAGCTCACAATTTCAACATTAAATCCTAGTACGTGGCTTTCGATTTTGTCGGATTCAAATCTTTGGGAAGTTGATTGTTTAATGGTTGCTATGGTAACAAGTAAGGACCACCAAAAAAAATCAATATGGAAAAGAAATGTGTCAATATCCAGTCTGATCACAAGGTTTGAGAAGTGATGTGGTACCCAACAATGCACATATCCTATCAGTATAAAACTGGCTGTATTTTGGTCTGGGATGCCATTAAAAATTACCAGACAAAAAAAGGTGTCGTGAAATAATTGCCAATACACTAAGGGTGCTATTTAACAAGAAAGTTTGGGAACCTTTAACCTAGATTCAAATATCATGGAATTCAGAATCTTGCCTTCTCAGGTGCAGCCAACAAGAATATGTTCCATTATATATAATATACACCTTTCATAGCCAAGGGGGCTCCTTATTTGGGTGCCCTAAATCTATCATCTTTCTAAGAACTCTGAGGACACCAATTTCACTAGGCCTTACAGACAAGAATTACCTTCTAAAAAGGGTCATATTATTTCTTTATTAAAAGTTTCAAATGATTCCCAGTTACCTACAAGATAAAATTCAACTTCTTTAGTAGGCACACAAGGCCCATCACAATTCAGCTCTGACCTACCTTTCCAGATTCAGTTTACTAACATTCCCTGTCCCACACCTAAGCTCGTACTACAGTAAGCCGTTCACCATTATGGCTCCCTGAAATATCCCTTTACCTCTTCTGGCTGGTGAAACACTATTTGAACTTTAAGACCCACCTCCAATGTCACTTTCTACATGAGGTTGTTTTGTGTGTTGTTTTTTTTTGTCTTACCAGACCTTCCCTAACCCCAATCCTCTGATGAAAAAGTAGTCCCTTCTTTCTGTGTTTTCACAGACACTATCCCCCTATAGTATTATGTTTTAATTTTTTTTAAATATGTTTATTGATTTTAGAGAGAAGGAGAGACAAGAACATTGATTAGTTGCCTCCCATAAATGCCCGGAGCAGGGATTGAAATCACAACCTAGGTATGTGCCCTGACTGGGAATCAAACCCCCAACCTTTCGGTGTACAGAAGGACACTCCAACCAAGCCACACCAGCCAGGGCATGTAGTATACTGTCTTCATTACTTTATCTTCCCTGCTAGACAATGAGAGCCTGGTAAATCAAAGGTTAGTTCTGGTGTACAGACATCTCCCAAAAATGCTTTTTAAATGAATAAAAGAATGGATCTTCCCTTCCTTGGCCTGCAGGACTGACTCACCTGAATCTTGGCACCTTTGTATCTGATGACACCAGGCACAGTGGTCAGAGTAGTGAACTCATAGGCTGCCACCTCAGAATATACCCCTGCCAGATTACTGAGCAGTGTTGACTTCCCCACAGACGGAAAACCCACAAATCCAATTCGAGCATCACCTGTCTTGGCCACGTCAAAACCTAAAACATCAATAAATATCAAAAAGAGGAAGAAAGTTATCTCTGAGTATCAAGACGCATGTGATTCTTTCCACATCCTGGCTACCTGGCTACCTCTGTAGGACTTATTTTTGCAATTTTTTATAGTTTACATTTGGAGTAGAACTTAAGCATGTAAAATTCCCCTTATGGCAATTCATAATGTTTAATGGACTGCTTGATGTAAAAACTTTATCCATCTACCACTTAAACTGTTACATGCCTTTCTGGTACTCATGGTACTTAAGGCCCAAATATTATATAATAAATGATTGGAAAAATGGGTTTCTTTTATCTTACCAACCCTGGGAACTGTGTGTTTGAATTTTTTTTTTTTAACAATAGTTGCAAACAGGTTCAAAGCCAAATTTGTGGCCCTTCTCTAAGAAGTGTACAGGCTTTGACATGCCTTATCTCTCTAGGCTTCAGCTTATTATTCTTACTTTTATTTCTCTTTGCATCCATTTCCTTATTTTTATCTTACTGACTGCATATATTTATATATTCCTGTAACTCTACCGGGATCACAACAATATATAAATAAATAAAATCCTAGTTCACTTAGACAATATTCATTTGCTTTTGAAACCAGGAGAATAAACAAAATTCAAGAATTCAGGCTTAGAAAATACAAATCTACTTTGGTAGAAATTTTTTTTAACAGTTTATTTATTTATTTTTAGAGAGAGGGGAAGGGAGGGACAAAGGGAGAGAAACATCAATGTGTGGCTGCCTCTTGCACACCCCACACGGGGAACCTGGCCCGCAACCCAGGCATGTGCCCTGACTGGGAAAGGAACCAGCGACCCTTTGGTTTGCAGGCTGGCACTCAATCCACTGAGCCACACCAGCCAGGACTACTTTGATAGAAATTTAAAAATTATTTTTAAACCACATGGCTGTTACTTTGATAGCAATTACACCAGAGGGGTAAAAAAATGTTTAAGAAAACACAAACCTTCTCCTGGCCCACCACCACCACCACCTTTTGGAGTAATGAGTTCTCTGCGAAGCTTAGCAAGGCGAGCCTTAAGCAGACCCAGGTGGTGTGCCGTAGCCTTGTTCTTTTGAGTCCGAGCCATCTACAAGGGAACAAGCACAGCCATAAGTCAGAAGCAGTTCCTACAGGGTAAAATATCTAGAATGAAAGCTATCTCCGCTCTGAGAGAATGCTTTTTCCTAGGTCCCTCTAACGTCGGTATACCCATTTTTTTTTTTTAATTGATAGGCGAGACAGAGACAGAGAGAGAGAGACAGAGAGAATGATTTGTTATTCGACGTATTTATGCAGCCCCCGGACTGGTTGCTTCTTGTACGGGCGGGCCCTGACCTGGGATAGAACCTGCTGCAACCTTGGCCTATCAGGTGGATGCTCTAACCAAATCACCTCCTTAGCCAGGGCCCTACCCGTGCCCATTTTAGTGAGACTTTAAATTAGAGTGAAAATCTGCCCTGGCCAGGTAGCTAAGTTGGTTAGAGCATCATCCTGCTACACCAAGGTTGCGATAGGGCCCCCGATCAGGGCACGGACGGGAATCGACCAATGAATGCATAAATGGGTGGAAAAACAAATCATCGTGTCCCTCCCCTGCATTTCCTCTCGTCCTCTCTCCCTCTTTCTCTCTCTCTCTCTCTCTCTCTCTAGGCAATGTTTTTTAAATTAAAGAATAAAAGTCCATTCTCTCCATCACCCAGCCCATTCTCCTCATTACAGAGTAAACAACTGAGGCCCACAGAGGAGACATGACCCAGGTCATCACAATTAGCATCCACAGATTAGACCGAAACTCGTCTGCTGATTCCTTTTCTACGGTTTGTATCTGGTTATGCCCCATATGACACAAGGTCACCACTTTCCCAAGTTTAAAGAGCTCTGAGCACTTCAGCAACGGAATCACACAATAATCCAGGTGGAATCAACAGCTACAACAGATGTCAATCTAATTCCAGATTATATTCCCCTGGAAAACGAGTCATCAAAGTAGAGACTAGGGAAGGTGGGGTTTCGAGGGATAAGGAAAGATACTGAAGGACTTGAGCAGTCAGGGTGGAATAAGGACACGGGATTCGGTGTTGCTCACAGGGGGAAAAAAAAGAAAAAGAAAAAAAACTGAAACAATGTTCGGACAGGAGCGGAACGCTGGAAGGAGGTGCCGACCAAGGTGCGCGGCTGTGGAACGCGGGCCCTGCCGGAGGGGAGTCGGAGAACGCGGACCCCGGGCACAGGGGCGTTGGGGAACGCGGGTCCAGGCTAAGAGGAGTCGGGGAAGGCGGGACCGGGCTGAGGGAAGTCGGAGAACGACGGCCCGGTCCTGAGACGCGGCTGAAGCGAGTTCAGGCTGGAGCAACACCGCAGAAAAAAGAACGCTCAGACGAAGAGTGAAGCGCCAGTTGCGCCCATTACCTCGGCTTCGATCTCCGCAATCTTGGCTAAGGTGCTGCTCATGGTGGCGAATCGCGGCGGTAGCAGTGACCTCTACACTTCACTATCTCCCTCCCCACACCAGCCGGCAGACTGGCCGCAGCCACTAGGCACTACTTCAGTGCGCAAGCGCGGTACTTCCTAGTTCTCGCGAGAGAGCTCCGCACAAGGTTCACTGCGAGACGTACGGCGTTGACTAGTCCTCCTACCCCCTCAGCCAACCCCGCCCCGTACCGCGAGCCAGCGCGGTGTCATAGAGCCCGCGGGAGCTGGGGCCAGAGAGGCCGCCCCAGTGCTTACCTCCCCGAGCGCGCTGAGGGTCGCGCGCCGCTCGGCCCCGCCCCGCCCCGCCTCGCGCCCAGCGCCCTGCGCGTGGTGTGTGAGCGGCTGCTTGCTACGGACCCCCCAGACCTGCGGCTCTCAGGCGCTGGGCGCCTGCGAAAAGTGCACTCCGGCCCTCCACCCCTCTCCCGCGCCAGCCCTTTACGGGTTCTGGAGCCCCTTTCCATGCTGGGGAGACACCTTGGTGGATTCCACGGCCTCCTGGGTGATGTCGAGACCGATCTTCAACCTGTCTCTCCCTCTTGGAAAAAAGAAAATGCTCCTTTTCCATCACTCGGAACTGTATTTAGGTATCGGTTTTGTTTACCCCCCAACCCCGAGTAGAGTCCATGGCACACGGTGAGCCCACAATAAATGCATGATTACATGGATGTTCCTAGAGAACCGGTACTTGAAACATAGCTTGTAATTCTGAAAAATTTGAAACTATGTTAAGGCCGAGCAGTAGAGAAACAAATAAATAATGGTCCTCCTATGCTGTCAAATTCTATTTCAGTCATTGAAGTGTACATTTGTGTGGTCTGACTGGACGGATGTCCAGAACATCTTGGTTTAAAAAAAGACAAAAACAAAAAACAAAAAAGGACCGCACCTACATTGTGATCCCATTTATGTTACTTTTTAAATTAGACATTTATATAAGTGTACATGTATGAAAGTGCATTTTTAAAGACCTGAATAAAAGGATACACTCAACCTCTTATAGTGGGATGGGATGCAAGGAAAGGGAAAAAGCCTTTCACTTGTTATTTCACCTATTTGTGTCATTGGAATTTTTAAAAAGCTGAATGAAACCATGTTATGTTTTGGTAATAATAAAATTAAGATTTTCAAAACACTCCTCTTCCCCAAGCGTGTTGTGAAGAGGAGGCCAGGACGTTCAAGAGCTATATGCTGGTTTTGAAATCTGCTTCCTGTGGGATCAGTGAATTCTTGCTGATTGATTGATTGATCCATTGGGAGTGGCAGGCCAAGCTTAACCCACATGGCTGGCCGCCACTCAACCCTGGAAGGGAAGTTTATTTATTTAAATTTGTAAGTAAGAACAATTCCAACTTGCCAGAGACAGAAAAGGAAGTTTTACTGGGCATAAAGGAGGGAATGGAGAAAGGAACACTTCTACACAAGGGTCCAGGAGTTTTGTTCTTTTCTTTAACCTCAGGCCTTTCATAAATAAATTAAGGGGTGATGAGGTAATTAGATCCTGCACCATCAGTAATGGAGGAGGGAAGAAGAGGAGAGGAAGTCCAACTGGAATGGGATATGATCAAAGATCAGTCTTAAAAGACTGATAAAATCAAATCAGCAGGCCTTCCCTAACTTGGAGTACTTAAGGGATTAATTGGCTGACAAGATAAAGGGCATCACTGCTCTGTGAATAGGTTCTCCTTAGCAAATCTGTCATAGGAGACCTGCAGCAAAGTTAACTTCTTTATTGCTCAAAGACATCCCAGGACCCACCCTGGGGGCCCCAAGCTCTCAAGAGAGTGTGCGGAAGGGTAATATTCCTCTCCCCGAGGGTCCTGTGTGGCCATCTTATTCATCAATGAATATTGTCTGGGCTCCAACTGCTGCCTGGCACTGTACCAGGCCTGGGCACAGGGTGGAGAGTGAATCAGACACTGTCCTTGAACTTCAGATGTATTTAGGTTAGGAGGCCAAGAGCAGGCCTTCAAGCTTTAAGCTCCTAAGAGCCATAGCTAGCCCAGGTCTGTTTGGTAAGAGAGGGCTCCTTTTGCATTGACTAAACCACTAGTGCCTTGGCACTGTGTTTCTAAAGAATTTTTTAAAATAAAAATAAAAAAATTACCCTAGCCAGCATGGCTTAGTTGGTTGGGCATCTTCCTGCAAAGCAAAAGGTCACCAGTTTGATTCCAGGTCAGACCTGGTCCCCAGTTGGGGCACATGCAAGAGGCAATAGATCAATGTTTCTCTCACACATCAATGATTTCTCCCTACCTTGCCCCTCTGTCTAAAATAAATAAATGAAATTTTTAAAATTAAAAATAAATTAGTTAAGTTAAATTTAAAATGAAATGCAGGAAAGACACAAAAACTTCATCTCTTGTCGGGACGCTCCAACCACTCTGCAGTAATTCTACTTCAAATGTGCATATGCTCTGTCGCTTGTTTTCTCTGCTCAGTAAATATACTTCTCCCACCTTTTCCCTCCACCACCCATATCTGGCTAAGTCTCCCTCATCTTCATAATTTTCTGATTTGGATAGTCTCTGAGAAGCATTCCTTGGCTGGGTAGGGGCCCACCTGTGGCTTCCCTCCCCATCACAGGTTCTGGCCCCACCACTCAGAGTGCAATCCCCTGCTTGTTGATTTGTCTGTCTCACCACTAACCCCTGAGGACATGTGGGAGGAGCAGGATAGATTTCTAGCAGCAGTATAAGGGCAGCTACAGCAAGCCCTTGAAACATATTTATTAAACAAATGGAAGTAAAAGCAAGGAGAGAGAAAAGATATTAAAGAAGCAGAAAAGGTATTTAATTTTTTTTCCTAAAAAGCATTTATACCTTGTTACAGGCACCATAGAAATTGAGAGCTAAAACACCCAGGGCTGGTAGATAGCATGAGAAGTAACAGAAAAATAACACATGAAAAAAATCCATGTTACCACTTTTTTAAGTTTAGCTTCTAAACAGATAAAAATTCCCAGGATACTGTAGCATTAGACAATGGGAAGCCCTAAGATGAAGGATAGTTAATACCATCAATGGGTGATAAATGTTTCTTTCCTCTTCTTTTTCTTTTTTTTTTTTTTAATGTTCTACTTCTAGAAAAGAAATTCTTGCCCTGGCTGGTATGGCTCAGTGGATTGAGTGCCGACCCGTGAACCAAAGGGTTGCCAGTTCGATTCCTAGTCAGGGCACATGCCTGGGTTGCAGGCCAGGTCCCCAGTTGGGGATGTGCCAACCACACATTGATGTTTCTCTCTCTCTCTTTCACCCTCCATTCCCCTATCTTTAAAAATAAAGAAAGGAAATTCTCAAGAATGCATATCTAGGGTATGATGAAGACAGTTCTCTATAAATACTTTGTCTCATAGATGCAAAAAAAAAGTATACAAAAAATAAAAATAAAAAATCAAAGTCTGCTGCTTTTTTCATTCAAGTGTGTCGTTCCTTGACCCATTTAGTATGCCTAGTCCTTTCATCTCAGTGCGTATTATGCAGCAGGGACTGTGCCTTGGCATTGGGAATACAAAGACAAGATACCTTCCCCCACCCCAAGAGAAGAGAAGAGGGGTGAAAATATTCAAATATCCAGACCTCAGTATTGCAAGGTCCAGTGAAGTGCCAGAAGAGATATAAACAAGGTAGCTTGTGGGATTCAAAGGAAGAAGCTCTCACATCTGGTTTGAGTCAGAAAAGTCCTCTGGAAGAGGCAGGCCTGGGAAGATGGAAACTGAAGAGAGAAACCAGTTCAAGCAGGTAAGCAAAAGCAGAGCAGAGGGAAGCAGAGCGCACGTCTGTAGCCTTCACAAGTGCCAGTGGGATGGAGTGAGTATATATGCTAAGGACGCCCCAAAACAGAAACTACTCTTGATTGTCAACACATGGCCTGCTCACCTGAAATTAGAATATGGTCAGTATGGCCAGTCATGTCATTTTTTTGGTTAAAATGCAAGATAGTACTTTGCTAAAAGATCATTTACTTTCCAACCTTAGCCTTCTTCTAAGTTGTAAAAATGTCCAAAAAACTTGTATTGTTTGTTCCAAGTGTGCTCAAAACAGAAGAAATAAACCAAAAAGATTCTAATTAAAACCCTGGACTAGAAATGGCAATCTAGTTTAATAAAATGGAGGCAATGAGACTTGGGGAGAAAAGAAAAATAAATGTGCTTTAAAGACTGACATTATCTAACTGTGGTATGTTAATAAAGAAATATACTGCCCTGACTGGTGTGGCTCAGTGAATTGAGCACTGGCCTGTGAACCAAGGAGTTGCTGGTTCAATTCCCAGTCAGGGCACATGCCTAGGCACATACCCGTTGAGGTTTCTCTCACACGTTGATGTTTCTCTACCTCTCTTTCTCCCTTCCACTCTCTCTAAAAAATGAATACATAAAATCTTAAATATATATATACATTTGATTATGATGTTAGCAATGGGAAGGTAACCACAGTAGAACTGAAGAGCACAGTAGAGCTTCTAAAATAACAGGGGATAAAAAAATGTGATTAAGACATTAAAAGTAGGAAAAAGGAGAAGGAGGAAATAATGAAGTAAAATAAATAATAAACAAAATAGGATAAAAGGAACATAAAATATTCCTGCTTTATACAATAAACAGGCTAAATTCCACTCTCAAAAACAGGGGTTGTCAAATAGTATTTTTTTTTAATTTAACTGGGTCTTAAATATGAAAAAAAAAACACCCTAAGTAATGTGACAAAGAAAGGTTAAAAATAAAAGAATAAAAATAGACTGATAAATGGTGAAAAACATGCCAGATAAATGAAAAACTAAAAAGAAAGTAGCATTATTCGTAATAGGTAAAAAGTACAAATAACCCAAGTGCCCATCAACTAATGAATGGGTAAATAAAATGAGCTATATCCATAAAATTGAGTGTTTTGAGTAATAAAAAGGAATGTACTGATACATGCTGCTGTATACTTGAATCCTAAAAACATTATGTTGAGTGAAAGGAGTCAGTCATGAAAGACCCCAAATTATACAATTGCATTTATACGAAATGCCCAGAATAGGCGCATTTATAAAGACAGAAAGTAGATTAGTGACTGTCCAGGACTTGGCGGGGGCGAGGGGGTGGGGCGGGGAATGACTGCCAAAAGGTATGAGTTTCTTTTTGAGGTGATGAAAATGTTATAAAATTGATTGTGGTGGTAGCTGCACAACCTTGTGAATACACTAGAAACCATTCATTGTAATAAAAAAAAGTGTAAGAATAGTTTTTGAATCTTCCAAATACTCCAAGTAGAAGAGATTACATAGGCTGCACTCTCTGAACATAGCCTAATAAAATTAAACATCAGCAGCAAAGATGAAAAAATGTAACCACTTGGAAGTTAAGAAACAATCTCCTAACTAAATAAAAACAAAAAGTAAAATTTCCAGTCCTCTATAATCTTATGAATAAAACACTTCATACCAAAGCCATGAGAATACTGCTAAAGCTATACTCAGAGGAAATTGTGTAGTCTTAAAAGTTTTTATTATTTTTTCAAAAGATTAATGAATTAAATATATAAATTTAACATTAATACAAGAAAACCTAAATAAACTGTACAAGTAAACCAAAATAAAGTAGAAAGAAAACTCTAAAAAAAACAAAAAATCAAAAAAAATCAATTTGCATAAAGTAGGTGAAAGAACCAATAAAATAGAAAGGAAAAAATATCCTGGCAAGGCTGAATAAGGGGCAAAAGATAGAAAAATAATAATAATAAATGGTAATTGTGAATAAAGGCAATGCAACCACTAATAATAGCAATTAAAAGAATTACAAAAGGCTATATGTGCAACTCTATAGCAAATATTTAGAAAATCTAGGGTAAATAATGACTTCCTGGCAAAAAAAACAAAACTCTAATTCCCTCAAGAAGAGAAAGAGGCCTAAATAGACTAATAACCATAAAAGAGATTGAAAAGTAAGTATCAATCATTTTAGAAGACACAAGTTTCGGATGGTTTTATAGCTGAAATGTCTTCAGTTTTAAAGATTTTATTTATTTATTTTTAAAGAGAGGGTAAGGGAGGGAGAAAGAGGGGAAGAGAGACATGGATCAGTTGCCTCTCCCACGCCCCCAACCGGGGACCTGGCTCACAACCCGGGCTTATGCCCTGACCGGAATGAAGCTGGAGACCTTTCTGTTTACCAGACGATGCCCAACCCACTGAGCCACACCAGTCAGGTCCATGATCTACATTGCTTCATTGTGGTGATGGGTCCATGGTTATATGTATAAATCAAAACTTATCGATGGGCCCTGGTCAGACACCTCAGTTGGTTAGAGCATCGTCCTAATACCCCAAGGTTGTAGGTTCAATACTCTGTCAGGGGACATACAAGAATCAACCAATGAATGCATAATTTGGTGGAACAATGAATCAAAGTTTTTCTCTCTCTTCTCTCTCTAAAATCATAAATAAAATGTTTTAAAACTCATCAATTGTACACTTTAACTATGTACAATGCATTGTATGTCCATTATATCTCTAAAAAGATGTTTATAGCCCTGGCTGGTGTAACTCAGTGGCCTGTGAACAAACGGTTCGCTGGTTAGATTCCCTAGTCAGGGCACATGCCTGGGTTGCAGGCCAGGTCCCCAGTAGGGGGCGCGCTAGAGGCAACCACACATTGATGTTTCTCTCCCTCTCTCCCTTCCTGCCTAAAAATAAAATAAATTCTTTTTTTAAAAAAAAGATGTTTATAAAATGACGGAGAAAATAGGACTTCAAATTATGACAAACTAATCCTCTAATCCTAAACAACTGAAAAACTGCATGAAATCAGAAGTGATTGTTTTCGAGCCCTGGAAAACAGGCAACATAGACTCTGATCCTTGAGAAAAGGGAAATAGACAAGATGAGCTCCTTGTTTGTTCTGGCTTTCTGCCTGGGGACAATTTCCCAACCTTAGTGGAGAGAGGTGGATCCCAAGCAAAAGAGTAGTCTTCCTGAGCTGAAGAGGCAGACATCAATATTTGCGGTTGCTGAAGCAGCAGGAATTTGCAGGTCAGGGTTCAGAAGAGGAGGGAGTAATAGGTGTGGAAGGAGGCAGAAGTCCCTGCACAGGAATTCCTCAAGAGTCTTTGGTCAAAGAAGGCTGGGCTGTGGGCTGTATGTTTACAGAGTGAGGCTCTGTGAGGCTTAGCACAGAACAATTGCTCAAGGCTGAGAGCTGAATAGGGATACCAGAGTTTGGCCCTGGCTTGTGTGGCTCAGTGTATTGAACTCCAGTCTTGGAACCAAAAGGTTGCAGGTTCAATTCCTGGTCAGCTTGTCTGGGTTGCAGGCCAGGTCACCAGCCTGGGATGTGGTCTCAGTCCCCAGTTGGGGGCCTGTGAGAGGCAATACTTAATGTTTCTCATTCTCTCTTTCTCCCTCTCTTCCCCTCTCTCAATAAGTAAATAAAATCTTTAAAAAAGAATCACCTGAGGTATCTGAAAAATATACAAATTAATATGTGGTTGATAAAAAAAAGTTTTAAAGAAATACCAGAGTTTGCTCAGTGTTGGAACATATTAGAGTTCAAGCCCAGCCAAAGTGAACATGTTAAACATTTTGGTCATTAAGTTAGACCTTCCAAAAGGCCATGCTTTAGGATTAAGGACTAAGTCCTAGCATAAGGGTCATGCCCTAGGACCAAAGACAAAACCAAAAGAGACTCTCCTAAACAAAACTTAAAATCAAACCTGATAGGAACAAGAGGCTTTACCAGTAATTAACTACCTACCAAGAAAAAAACAAAAACAAAAACCTCAAAACCTTTAAAAAGAATGCAACAAAATCCAGATTCCTTGTCATGTAGCATTCATGTCTACCATACCATAAAAAATTATTACACATGCAAAGATGAAGGAAAATGAGATACATAGTCTAGAGAAAAAATTAATAGCAAAAGACCACAAGAGGACCTGTTGGAATCAGCAGAAAAGGATTTAACCCAACCACTATAAACTTGTTCAAGGATTTAAAGGAAAAAATGGACACAATGAGGAAACATCTCAGCAGACAAATGGCAAATATTTAAAAATGGGATTTATAGAGCAGAGAAGCACAATATCTGAAATGAAAAATTCACCATATAAAGCTAATAAAAGATTTCAAAGTACAGTATAAAGTTTAAATACACTTGAAGAATCAATACAAATTTTCTAAATCAAAAAACAGAAAAAATGAACAGAGTGTTTATGTCCCTGTGGGGTAGTACCAAACTGTAATATACCTATAACAGGAGCCCAGAAGGAGAGAAAAAATAATGGGGCAGAAAAACTATGTGATGAAAGAGGACCAAAATTTCCCAAATTTAGCAGAAAACATCATCCTACAGATCCAGGAAGCTCAGCCATTCTCTAGTAGAATAAATACAAACACACACACACACACCCCTAGGAACATAATATTCAAAGTGCTAAAAACCAGGAATAAAGAGACAATCTAAACAGTGGCCAGAGAAAAATAAGCTATTTAAATACAAAGGGGGAAAATTACAATGACAATTCATTTCTCATTAGAGACAGGTGACAGAAGACATTGGAGCAAGATCTTGAAAGTGCTGAAACAGAGAAAGTGTCAATCCAGAATTCTATCCAGTAAAAATATCCTTGAAAAATGACAGTGGAATAAAGACATGTTCAGAAAAACAAAAGTTAAAGAGAATTCACTACCAGCCATAAGAAATGCTAAAAGGAAATTGTCCTGGCTGAAAGGGAATGATATCAGATAGAACTCAGATCTTCAGTAAGGAATGCAGAGCATTGGAAATGATAAATATGTAGATAAATATTTTTTAATTATCTTTTAAATACAATGTTATATGTCAATTATACCTCAATATAACTGGAAAATTTATCCTTTACATTTTGTTATTTTTTTAAAAAGACAACTGTTTAAAGCAAAAAGAGTAATATTGTATTATGAGGTTTGCATATATACAAGAAACATAAGTTCATAATAGCAGAAGGGACAATATTGGGAGTATAAATAGAATTATATTGTTGCAACAGTCTTACATTTTATATGAAATGAAACAATAATTGATCTTTTTTAAATGGCCACAATCAAAAGTATTAGGAAAAAAATTTAGGAAAACATTTATAAAGCCTTGGGTGAGAGAAGCCTTCCAAAACAAGGCAAATGCAGGCCTTGAAGGAAATGACTGGCAATTTTAACTTACAAAAAAACCCTGTATTTTTGGACTGGAGAAGACACCAAAAACAAAAACAAAGAGATAAATGACCAACTGGTAAAACATTTGCAACACATATGAAAGACAAATTCCTGCTACACAGAAAAGCCTATACAAATTGTCATGAAAAAAAAAATCATCAATTCAACAAAGAAGTGAGCAAAGGATATGAACAGGCAATTCCAAGAAGAGGAAACCCAAAAGGTCAATAAACATGTGAAAAACTGCTTACCAACTCTACTGACCAGGGAAATTCCACTAAGAGACACAATGAGATAGCATTTTGTCCCTATCATGTTGATAAAAATAGAGAACTGATATCCAGTGCTAATAAGAATGTGGAAAAAGGAGTACTGTCATTCCTTGCTACTAAAAATGTGAATAGTGACAATCCTTGTGGGAAATAAAATTTAAAACATACAAGCCCTTGCCCTGGCTGGTGTGGTTCAGCGGATTGAGCACCAGCCTGCATGCTAAAAGGTCACCAGTTTGATTCCCAGCCAGGTCACAGGCCTGGGTTGCAGGCCAGGTCCCCAGTTGGGGGCATGTGGGAGGCAACTGATTGATGTCTCTCTCACACATTGATGTTTCTCTCCCTCTCTTTTTCCCTCCCTTCTCCTCTCTCTAAAAGTAAATAAATAAAATCTTTTTAAAAAATAAAATTAAAACATACACACCATTTGACCCTTTATTCCCATTTAGGGAATCTATTCTATAAGTTTTATATAGGTACAAGAATTTTATGGCAGTATTGTTTACCATTACAAAAAAAAAAAAAAACAGCCTGAAACAACCCAATGTCCATCAGTAGGGGAACAGTAGACTCCGTCATTCATATGGAATAATATTAATGGAATGATATGGAATATTACATAGCTATTTAAAAAGGATTCATAAATCTTTATTTTTTCTAGGAAGGATATACACAATACTTTATTTTTAGGTGAAACATCAATTTTTAGAATAATATGTACAGTTTACCTAATTTTTGCAAAAATACAAAAAAACCCCCACAAAACCCTCAGATAAAATCCTATAGATACAAGCTCCCATTAGCCAAAGCTGGAACAATTAGAGCAACAAGATGAACAAAGAAGAACTGGATTATGACCCAAAGTATAAATGATAAATATCCATGAGTCCAAACTGATATAAATGATTGAATAAATAAATAAATAAATAAATAAATAAATGGGGGAGAAGAGACAAATACCCTGTGCAGAATTCCAAATGATTTATGTAGACACCCAGACCACAAGAAAGGGGACTATTAATCCCCACTACTTAGGTGTGGGCACTACAGAGTAACTTCCTTCTAAAAAGTACAGTAAGGCCCTGGCTGGTGTGGCTCAGTGGACTGAGCAGCAGCCTGCGAACCAAAGGGTTGCCAGTTTGATTCCCAGTCAGAGCACATGACTGGGTTGCAGGCCATGTCCCCTTGGAGGCACGTGAGAGGCAACCACACATTGATGTTTCTCTCCCTCTGTTTCTCCCTCCCTTCCTCTCTGTCTAAAAATAAATAAATAAAGTCTTTAAAAAAAAAAGGTTTCAACAACTGTACTTTAAATAAATAAATAAAAATAAATAAAAAGTACAGTGTGTATGGGGGCGGGAGAGTAACTTAACAATGGAAAACCCTGACAAACACTATCTTAGCCAGGTAATCAAGGTCAACATACATCAACAATGATAAATCATGGAGATAATATTTACACTTGATACGATGTAATGAAAATGGCACTTTACCTCTGGTCTTCCTCCCCAAAATCCATAACCTCAGTCCAATCGTCAGAAAGACATCAGAGAAATCCCAATAAAGGGGTTTTCAACAAAGTACCGGACAAATGCTTCTCAAAACTGCCAAGGTTATTGAAAAACAACAACAACAACAACAACAACACGGAGAGAGCCCTGGTGTCCAGATATTGGTGTGGGGGTTGGATTCCAGGTCAGGACACATACAAGAATCAACCAATACATGCATAAATAAATGGAACAACAAATCGATGTGTGTGTGTGTCTCTCTTTCTCGCTCTCTCTCCCCCCTCCTAAAATCAATAAATAAACAAAAACAAACAAATTAAAAGCAAAACGTGGAGGGGACACTGGTAGAAGCCGGTGTCACAGGGGACCTGAAGACTGGGGATGGACTCCATCAGTCTGCACAGGCCTCCTCAGAGCTGGGTGGCAGTTCCAAAAGCGGCCCTGGACTCCTGCCTGGGTCTTCCTTCTGAGCACTGGCTCAGAACTCGGTTTTCCCACAAGGACAGCTTTTCTCAGTCCTTCTTGAAGTCGGTGGGGTTTGGACCATATTACTATATTTATTTTTGACGGTCCATTGTGTATGAGCATTGGTTGTGCTGCGCAGAGCGCTGTTCGGAGCGCCTTGAAGGAGAAGCTGCGGAAGGAGGTGCCTGAGGGATGGTGCTTACCTACGTATAACGCTGGAGGTTGAGGTGAACGATCTGGCTTTGATACCTTCATGGAGTGCCACCTTATCTCAATCCCGAATCTGGTTCAATTCTCTTATTGACTTATTATTATATTTAAAATGTTTTTTTGCCCTGGCTGGTGTAGCTCTGCGGATTGAGCGACGCCGGTCTGCGAACTGAAGGGTCGCCAGTTGGATTCTCCCGTCAGAGCACATACCTGGGTTGTGGGCGGGGTCCCCAGTAGGGGGCGCGTGAGAGGCAACCACACATTGATGTTCCTCTCCCTCCTTTCCCCTCTGTCTAAAAATAGATAAAATCTTTTTTTTTAAATGCTTTTTCTAATGAACAACAGCAATAACAAAAAATCACAGAACTCTGAGCAACTGTCACAGCCAAGAGGAGCCTAAGGCAAAATAACAATTAAGTGCAATTGTGGCGTCCTGGATGGGATCTAGAACATTAGGTAAAAACTAAGGAAATCTTAAACGATGGACATTAGTTAATGGTTTATCAATATGGTTCATTCATTGTGATAAATGTACCATACTAATGTAAGATGTTAATAACAGGGAAAACTGGGCCTGGCGTATATGGAAACTCTCTATACTATCTCCTCAGATTTTCTGTAAATCTAAAATGGTCCTAAAAATGAAAGTCTATTTTTAAAAAAATTCTATAATACCTTTGTATTTATCCATAGATATATAATGAGTGGAGAAAGAGGTAAAAGTACACACAGTAGACTGCAAACCCTGGTCACATTAAGGGAGTGGAAATAGAGGCAGGTGAGAGAGATTATTAAAATAGTTTCACCTGTTAAAACAAGTATGTCCAGAGTATTACTTATGAAATTTAAAAACATACATAAAAAAATGCCAGTATAATACTGATGGAGTATAAGTGTGTATACCTCAGGGAGTCAGTTAAAATGAGAGGGATTTTTGCTTGATGATTCACCTCATCATTCTCCTTCCCAAATCTCTCTCAGTTTGAACACAACACTTCCTTGAGCCTAGAGCCATGGAAATGGAAGGCATCCCCTGTAAAGATGGAGTTCTTCAGTTCTTCGTTTGCTTTTTATCATTTTCTTTATAATTATTTAAATTATATTTATATTATTATTATTAAAAATGTCTCCTTGTAACCCTGATAAGGTAGCTCAGTTGGTTAGATCATTGTCCTGATACACCAAGGTGGTGGGTTCAATTCCCTGGTCAGAGCACATACAAGAATCGACCAATGAATGCATAACTAAGTGAAACAAATTGATCTTTCTCTCTTTCTCTCTCTCCGTCACCCCCTTCTTCTCTCTCTCTAAAATTATTATTTTTTAAATGTCTCCTTGTAGACAGTTTGGAAGATACAAAAGAGTATAAGGAAAACAAAATGAAACACCTACAGTCCCACCATCCACTATCATTATTTTTGTATGTGTGTTTTTTTCTAGGCCTTCTTTCAGTGTGTGTGTTGTAGCTTATACTTTTTTTTTATTACAAAAGCATACATATGCAATACAGAGACTGTAGAAAGCACAGGTATACAAAAGCAAGAAAATGAAAATCACATATAATCCCACACCGCTACCATTTATGCATGTATCCTACAGACATTTTCTCTGCATTTACTCTTTTTCTAGATGAACTTAGGCATCATTCTGAGTTTTGTTTTTTTAATTGTATTTTTTTCCAGGCATCATTCTTGATACCCAGTTTTGTACTTGTTATTTCCTTGAACTCAATACTATATCACGAGCGCTTTTTCTCCTCATGACAGTTTTTGGTTCATTAGAATCCCTGGGGGAAATCCTTCTGGAATTCAATTTTCATTCAAACATATATTTACAAAGCATCTGCTCTGTGCTGCAACTAGAAACCAACCCAACATAAGCCTGACCTTGTAGAGTTTACATTCTAGTGGAGGAAGCAAGAAAAAAAAACAAAACAGAAATCAATATATTATCACAATGTGCAGAAAGTGTTATAAAAGAGAGCAGGAGGGTATAGTGATAAAAACAACAGGGCGGGGGCATTTGTTAGTGTGGTCAGGGGAGGCCTCTGTAAGGAAGTGGCACTTAAAATGAGACCTAAAACCAAGAGGAGACTGGGGCAGGCTTTGAAGCTGGCAGGGAAATAATTTTATAGGTGTATCTTGAACCTGGTGAAGCAAAAATATTTAATCCAAGGTCCTGCCAAAAACAGTGGCATTGCTGGTATCAGAACACATCTCCTAACTCCCCATCTAAAGCTCTCCTCCATTGACGGCTGCCCACCTACTGTGTGCTCCACTATGCTGAGTCATGGGTGTGCAGCCTATGCAGTCCCACAGGGTGGCTCATCCTGAAGGTCCTTGTGGTTGCTGTCACCATCTTGAAACTCTTACTAATTTTATCTTTGAACCGGTGTTTTGTGAGTGAGGTCCTATGGCACAGAACTCTAGTGGATGCACCATACATGGGAGTTCAGTGAGACTCAAAGCAAGTAACAAGGTAAATGGCTTACTCCAAGACGAAGGGGCCACAGCCCTGAGAGGACCTTCTATTTGAACCAGAACTTGCTTGAACACAGAAAAAAGGCACTAATGTTCCAAGTATCGTGAATAATCAAAGAACCCTATCATAGTCTGTCTTACTCAAGTGCCTTCTCTTTATTATTAGCCAACTACTTATGCTGAAAATGATGATGGAAACGGGATGACAGGACAACCCATGATTCCTTTTCCTTTTAGTCTTTCCGTACTTAACAGTAAGCTGAGTGAGAGTGCTGGTAGAATGTGCCTGTATCAAGAAGTGAAATAAAAACAGTTGAGCTTGCTTTGTGCAGCATTTCCACTGCTGTAGCAAAGAAAAAAATATATACAACTGCACGTACAAGTCACACAATGCAAATTGTGTGAATTGGGTTATTTCCCATATGAGTTAAATCTTCTTTTTTCTTTTTGCATTTAAAACTAGCATTGCACAAGATAAACATGAATGGTAAAATTCATGTTAATAATTTTAAATTTGATTTTTTTCTTTCCTTAGAACAAGTCAAGAGAGAGATCAGCAGAAAGGGAAAAAGCTTTATGTTATTATATTCAACAGCATTTCCCCCCTGCTTTTCTTTGTACACGCAGCCCCACACTTTCATTTTTCACAGGATCCCACAAATTCTACAGCAGGCTCTGGGGGCAGCCAAGAGAGAAATCCTAGGATCCCTGCTTCTGAGCGAGGGGCTCGAGGTAAAAGAACAGAAAAAAACACGCCTGAAGCGGCAGCACCATTTATTTAGCTTTAGTCCAGGATGATATTAGCAGCAACATGTGTCCGGACGTGTTAAAAGCTGATACCCAATGTTTTGTTTTGTTTTTTTAATTTGCCTTTGTTCTCCTCTGAGTTTTTAAAATTTGTTTTAAAAATCAAGAGAAACACAAGTTCTTGGCAGTTAATTGAGACTATCTAACAAAGTAATAGGTGAAAATTTCTTTTCACTGCTCACTGAAATCCCCTATTCCTTCCAGAAGGAACGGCAGCTAGTCTGAGATTCTGTGTCCATTTTTTAAAAAGAAAAAAAAAATATTTTTATTTCTTGATTGATTTTAGAGGGAAAGTGGGAGGAGGGGCGGGGGGAGAGAGAGAGAAACACCAGTTTGTTCTTTCACTTATGTATGCATTTATTGATTGAGTCTTCTATGTGACCTGACCAGGGATCAAACCCCAAACCTTGGTGTATCAGGACAACGCTCTAACCAACTGACCTACCTGGCCAGGGCCTTGCATCCTTTTCTAAGGAGGAAATAACTGAGGCTCAGAGTGGGGAGGTGCACCGCCTACAGTGACCCGGCTAGGAAATGGAAGAATCAGAACTTGGCTCCACATGGAAAATTTTCCCTTCATGTCTTCAGCAGAACCATTAATAACATGGCAAGCCAAGGCAGGCGCTGGAGAGCATCATGAGCGTTTCTGGCCCAGATTCTAGCCCATAAAGACAGGCCTTGGAGGCTGCTTGGGAAGTCCCAACCAGGTATCAATTTCACCACTCTCAATGGCCTTCATAATTTTTTTGTTTTAAAAAATGATGATTCAGAGTAAGGAGATCAAGTACATTATTAGTTCCTGTGATCTGAACTCTCAGATGAATTCCTGCAATTTAGTGCCTCCTAATGCAGTCAGATGGAAGTTCCAAAGCAGGCTGTGTCGGAAATAACAGATTTGTAAATGAACTTGACTGACAGAAATACAATATTGGGGGCAGGGGTGGGTGGGATCTACTGAGCAGAGATGATATCTGATCATCTCTGGACAGTCAGGGCCTGGCACAGCTCCAGGGAATTGCTCAATATGCTAGACAAATTGAATTAGTCAGTGTGCACAAAGGCTTCTAATCCTGATGTCCTTAAAAGGAAAAGACACTCCAGCTTTTCTGGGGCTTCAGTAAAAGATAGTAAAGCTTGACCCTGGTGTGTTTTTTTTGTTTTGTTTTGTTTTGTTTTTAAATTGTTTAAGGTTTTATTTATTTTATTTTATATTTAGACATAGGGGAAGGGAGGGATAAAGAGAGGGAGAGAAACATCAATGTGTGGTTGCCTGTCACGCGCCCCCCACCGGATACCCGGCCCGCAACCCAAGCATGTGCCCTGACTGGAGATTCAAACCAGTGACCAGCTGAATCCACTGAGCTACACCAGCTGGGGCAAGGCCCTGATTTATGAAGATGCTTTCAAGCTGAGCAGTCATCACACAGCATAATTCCATCAGGAAGAGCCCTCATCTTGTAAGGCATTTGCCCAGTTCACGGCAATCACATTTTCTAAGAACTGCCCTCTCCCCATGATGTGAGCCAGGGCAGTCATTTGGTAGGACAGGACCCCTCCCTTTCTCCTGGACACAGGGGATGGTACCAGGGTTTATAAGGTCGCCTGAGTTGGGCTCATTCAATTTTCTCCCCAAAAGCTTCGGCATTGTGGTTCTGTAGTACCAGTTGGTTTCTAGTACAGCTGGGATGAGGAATGGGAGAAAGTTTAGGATTCATGGCGTAGCCATCAACTGTCATGTGCCTGGGTAGGTAGAGAAAGCCAATCTGTAGAGAGCCAGACTGCTCAGGGGAAAGAAGAAATGAAGGCTGGCTCCTGGCAGCTGTTTTCACACCATGTGATCCTATCTTTGACCATAACTAACTGGACCTGCGTAGCAGCAGATCCAATCCTGGCCAGTTCCAGTCCTTTCCCTGGGAACTTGGTGAGAGGTCCAGTCTTTATATGTGGCCAGAACCACTCATGTGACACTGGAGAGAACTGGAGAATGTCTTCTCTCCATCCAGACCAGAGAAGCAGAGAAGCTGGTCTGCAGCCTGAGAAAAATACAGCAGACACAAAGTATGGAGAGAAAGGATTTCCTTGGTCCCCAAAGTGCTCTTCTCCTGTCTTCTGGGCCTGCTGACATTCCTGTTTGTGGGTTCCTGAGGACGCTCCTGTGTCTTTCATATGAAGTTCTTTTTCATTTACAGAGCTTGACTTGACTTTGTTATTTGCGACCTAAACAGCTCTAACTGATTCTCGGGACTCCTGACTCTCCCAAGCCTCCTGAAGCCGCGTTATTTTTGGGTTCAGTGATACATAGCAGTGCCCTTCATTAAATTCATATTCTCTTCACTTAAACTAGTTTGAATAGATCTTTGCAAAGAGCGTTGACTAAAACAACATGTGACTGTATGTACGGGGAAGTCATCTTCCCCATTGGGCAAAGCCCCCCCAGCCCTATTCAAGATGTTGCTTCATGTCTATTCTTACTGGCCTCTCTGTACCTTGACCAATCTCTAGATGCCACATGTGCATGGCTAGGAGAATGTAGGAAGTAACGGGGGGGTTCCCTTAATGAAATAAAGAACAGGACTTGGCAGGATGTGGGTTTCAGTCTTGGTTCCATGCTTTAGCTTCAGGCTGTAGATGATTCCTAGACCCTCCTCGAACCTCAGTCTGCGCATCTCTAACATGGGAGCAATAATCCTCGCTGTCCGGATCACCCGGACTTGTCTGGTGGTCAAAGAGTGTAAGAGATTCAACAGTGTAAAGAACTTATTTTATAATGACTACAAAGTGAATAGATGATTATGCAGAAAATTATGAGAAGGAAGAATAACACAAAAAGGGAAGTAGGGAAAAAATGACCTGCAATTTTGTCCCCCACTAAATGCCACTGGTAAGATTTTATTGCACAGCCTCAAATCTTTTTTCTTTCCTTTTTCTTTTTTTTTTTAAGATTTTATTTATTTATTTTTAGAGAGAGGGGAAGGGAAAGGGAAAGAGAGGGAGAGAAACATCAATGTGTGGTTGCTTCTTGCGCGCCCCCCTACTGGGGACCTGGCCCACAACCCAGGCATGTGCCCTGACTGGGAACTGAACCAGCTACACTTTGGTTCACAGGCCAGTACTCAATCCACTGAGCCACACCAGCAAGAGCTCAAATCTTTTTTCTATATATGCTGCCTTATTTTTTTTTACAAAATTGGGATCCTACTGTTTTGTATGCAGTAGGATCTCTACTCTTTTAAGTCAACGACAATTTGTGAATATTTTTCAAAATTATTCCCCTTCATTTTGAATGGCTGCATAGTATTTCATCCCAGAGATGAATCTTATAATCATTCCCCCTTCACTCCAAGACCCCATGCTGGACGCTGAGGCAGATTAATGGAGGGAGAGGTCAAAGACTCTGCGATAAAGTCTAAAGATCAAGAAAGACTTCATTCAAAGACTTGAATTTTGAATGTCTTTGTGAATGTATTACCGATTTCAATTAAGAAATAACTGAAAGTCTTCAGAGGAGTTGAAATCTGAGCTATTGAAAACAAGATTTGTTTTAGAAAAGAAAAGCGTAGGGAAAGGGGTATTCCTCAGAAAGGGAGCAAAGCAAAGGCGCCGAGCCATGAAACATGAAAACAAAAGTGGATTATGGAACCGATTTACTTACCTAGAAAAAGGTCCAATACCAGGGGCGGGCAGGTGCAAAGTCAGGATTTGAACCCAGGCTTGCCTGGTTCCCAAGGGCTCACAGGTAACCGCTATTCCTTTAGCAGCGACCTGGGTCCCTCTGGACCTGGGGCAGTTTGCCTCCCAGGGCGGGTCCGTGAAATGAAGGAATTGAACTAGATGACACCTAAGGCTCCATCCAGGTTTATTTCCCGTGAATCCAAGTTCTCATTGACCACAATATGTTTTTTTGGCCACCTGGAGTCCAGTGAGTGGGTCAGATGAGCCTGCCAAGGGTCGGGGACCGCAGGGCTTTCTGTGAATTTCCAAGAAAGCTCTGAGTTTCTGGGCGGCTACCAGACACTGGTTTCAAGGCCCAGGCCCCATCTCAGGCCACTTCTGTGGTGGGGGTATAGCCACAGGCTCAAAGCATTTGACCTCGCTGCCCAAGGTCATATATTACATACCACCGGTAGAGAGAAGCCCACCCAGGAATCCTGGGAGCAATTTCTAGGCACATAAAAGGGTAGGTGTGAGTCAAAGCATCCCTCTGAGAGGAGCCATTCCAGGGATGACAAATGGCCCACTGGCTTGTGTCATTTAACCAGTACACATTTGTTGAGAAGTTTGGACTAGTTACTGGACACTTAAGTATGGGAGATTTTCCAGATTTCTAGAAGCTCATGAATAATGGGAAGAACTGACATACTGGGCCCACATTCCCATGACGGGGTGCTGGACTCTGGCTGCCCCTTGGCCATGGTGACTCCCTCAGCTCCAGAGTCCCCCTTGGCTCACGCCCCTCACCAAGTTACTGGCCCCTGGAGGCACGTGGCTTTGAGATCTTGATCTCGGTCAACCCTCTCATTTTACAGGTGAGGAAACTGAATCCTAGAGAGGGGAAGGGACTAAATAAGGGTCACCAAGACTAGAGATTCCAGCTAATTTCCAAGGTCCAACTCCCAGTATGTGTTCCTTTTGGAGCACAAACCCTGGACAGAAAACCAGGACTCCTGGGCCTTACGTGAAGGTCCTGTGCCCAGGAGTCTCCCGCAGAACAGAATGGCAGTTCCCCCGGGCTGGTGCCTCCAGAATATCATGTAACCTGCCCGTCCCTTCCCTTCCCCTCCCCCTCTCCATCCCACCCCCACGCCAAAGGGTTTGGGAAGCACCTGGCACTGCAACATGCTATGTACTTACTCAGAAAGGTCCAGCAGCCAGGAAAGGAATGCCTGAGGCCTTTCCTCCGTACCACTGAAAATGTGGCTGTGGCTTCGTGTAGGAAGCCTGCCCTGATCGCCTATCATTCCTGGTAGGATTTAATTCCGACGCCTCCCTCATCCCGGAAATTACCACTAAATTGCAAACAACAACAAAATAGCTACAATTTGCTTAAGCATTTACAATGTGCATAACGATATTCTCGCCAATCTCTGTAGGCCTTCAGAAATAAATTTCCCCCAAATCTCATCCCTTGGAAGTGGGTCAGGCCTTGTCGTCTGACAAGAAGTGGAAGCTCTTCCTATTTTCTATACCTCAGTTTCTAGAAATGGAGTTTCGGAATCAAGTGAGACTCGAAGTCCTGAGGATGTGGGTTGACTTCATCACCTTGACTTGCCAGGTTCTCCACGTGAATTGCGCAATGTCAAATCTACACAGACGGGAGCCGGGAAGTCACCTTAGGAAGGAACTTCAAGGGGCTTGGCAGTGTTTCTGTAAACGCAGACCTTTGTTTGAAAGCTTCTGCTTGTACCCTTTACCTACCCCTCACCATAAATGGCCTTGGAATGACACCCCAACTTCCTGAGCCAGAGTGGAACCCAGGCTCATTTAGCTAAACTGTGGTAACTGATACAGCAGTTCTTATTTTGAAATCTAAATTTTGGACTTCTGAATAAATTTCTTTTGTTTTAAAATGCCCAAAATCTATTTATTTCCCACACTCAGGAGAAAGCTCCTTGTGAAAACACCATTGGCCCCACAAATCGTCTCCCTCTATTTCTAGTCCAACGTACAAAGTCAAGTGATCATTTTAAAACTTCTACTACATTTGATGTGCAAAGATGTCCAACTCGGCGCTGACTATAGTAAGAAGTAAAAGTGGAAGAACACAACCCGAATGTCCAACACAGAAAACCCATTAAAGAATCCAGGCACAACCGTGTTCCTAGCAGGAAAGCTCTGCGGCAATGAAAACAGTATTTACTTATTTTATTTTTTCATTAATTAATTAATTAACTAATTTTTAGAGAGAGAGGGGAAGGGAGGAAGGAAAAGGAAGAGAAACATCTATCCATTTCCTCTCGCACGCCCCCAACCCAAGCATGCGCCCTGACCAGGAATCGAACCAGTAACCTTTCAGTTCAGAGGCTGGCGCCGAACCCACTGAGCCACAGCAGCCAGAGCTACTTATTTTATTTTTAATATTTATGTGATGACTTGAAAAGTACTCATGAAATGATGGATTCTTCATTGCTTCTCAAATTACTAAAGTAGTCCCCTTTCATTATAAAAATAGAATAAAACACCAAAGAAGCGCTCAAGGTAAAAAGTAAAGCTGCCCACAAACGCACCTGCCTCCAGTCGCAGTGTTAACATGCAGTGTCTTCATGATATACCGGTCCATTGAAGAAGCAGGATAAAAGTGTATATATTCATTAGTATAATTTTAAAACTATGTATTGAAACAGAAAAAAAGGTATTTGTACAGCCATGGTCATAGCAGTATTATTCACAATAACTAAAATGTAAAAACAACCCATATGTCTACCAATGAATAAATGAATAAGCAAAACATGGTATATACTGATTATAGAAGATTATTCAGCCTTAAAAGGGGGACAATTCTGACACATGCTACGACATGGATGAACCCTGAGGACATTATGCCAATGAACTAAGCCAGTCATTTTTAAAAAACTACTGTATGATTCCACTTATTTGAGGTACTTAGAGTAGTCAAATTCATAGAGACAGACAATAGAATGGTACTTTCCAGGGTCTGGGGAGAGGAGGGACTGGGCAGTTACTATTTAATGGGTATATAAAGTTTCAGTTTCACAGGGTGAAAAGAGCTGTAGAGATGGCTAACGGTGATGGGGTCACGCCGTTATGAATGCATTTGAAACCACTGATCTGTACACTTGAAAATGGCTAGGATGATAAGTTTCATATTATGTGTATTTTATTATTATAAAAAAATTGGGGTGGGGGGAAAGCTAAACAGAAAGACACCAACATTTCTGTATTTCTGTTTGGGTGGTTGGGGCTGTGGGTAATTTTTTTTCTTTTTCCTTTTGTTTTCCTTCATTTTCCAAATCATTCTTAAGGCAAAGATAAGCATTAAAAATACAAACGGTAAAATCTTTTCTCTTTCTTCATCTTACTCAGCCCGAGGATCAGTGCTAGTTTAAGATCCAGTTTGTGTGCAGTTTGGTATCCAAGCCGGGCCGACCATCCCTGTGGTTAACCATTATAATGAGAGCTACTGTTTTTTGAGCCAGCTCAAAAATAAGGGAATGGGGCCTCAGAGAAGGGCAGTGCTCTGGAAAAAGCCTAAAATAGAGACCCAGCATGGACATCCAGAAGAGGCCATTTTTGCCCACATCTGTGGTCTCTCCATTGAGGTTAGTTCAGTTCAACAAACATGAAATGTATTGATCGCTGACTATATGCCAGGTTCTGTGTCCGGTGCTGAGGGCT
Organism: Mormoops blainvillei; assembly: GCA_004026545.1. Classification (NCBI taxonomy): domain Eukaryota; kingdom Metazoa; phylum Chordata; class Mammalia; order Chiroptera; family Mormoopidae; genus Mormoops; species Mormoops blainvillei. Next base: position 6,390 of record PVJD01000358.1, on the reverse strand, counting down.
GGGGGACGGGACTGACCCTGGGGCCATTCTGCCTTCTCACAGTCGGGTTGTGCTAACAGAGGGCCGACAGTTGGACCACAAATCACCTCAGAATATTCAACTAAAAGCTTAACTCAGTCTGAGCACCATCACCTTTGTTCATGCAACCGACCTGTGCTGTTGGACATTTAAATGGTTTCCAGTTTTCATTATTAGAAACAGTGCTCCAGTGAGTATTCTGGAACCTATATCTTGGAGCACAGCTGTGCTTATTTCATCAGATTCCTACAAATGAAATTGCTGGGTCAAAGGGTAAGTGTATTTCCTAGGCTTTTAAAACATACTGCCAGACCACTTTCCGGAAAGTTGCACGAAGGTACCCTCTCAGCGGCAGGGGATGAGAACAATGGGCCCTTCCAGGCCCTAGTCAGCCACGATGGTAGTTTGCAAAATATTTGATGGTTTGATAGCCAAAAATAATTTCTCTAATGTATCCATTCAACAAATATTTACGAGTGCCATGCTGGGCAATGGAGACACTATGGGGACAAGATAGTCCCCTCTGTCTAGTGAGAAAGAAGACAGTTTAAGAGGAAGCTATTACCTTGAGGAATAGTGATGTCAGAGCACTTGTGAAAGAGCAAAGGGGAAGCTTAGGGAACCAGGAAACATAACAGAAGGACCTAACTACTTAGGGTCTCTAGGGCAGCCTCTTTGAGGAAGCCACATTTAAACCAATTAGTCCTTTGGAAATAGAATTTGGCTTTTATAGGCTCTTTGCATATCCTCTTTTGTGAGTTGCTTGCTTATGTCCCTTTGCATGCTTTTTCCTTTAGAAATTGTTAAAAAAATTTTTTTTAATTGAGGTAAAATTCACATAACACAAAATTCAACATGTTAACCATTTTAAAGTGTAAAATGCAGTGGCATTTAGTACATTCACAATGTCATGCAGTAGGAAGTTCTCTTTTTAAAATTAATTTATTTTGAAAAATTTCAAATTCACAAAATGTTTTAAAAGCAGTAAAACAAATACATACCCTAATTTTCGGGGTGTTTGTTTCTTGATCAGTCTTTAAGAATTCTTTTTATGTTAAGGATGTTGACTCTCTGTCAAATGCAGCCATTTCTTGTCCGTTGACCATTTGCCTTTCCTGGGTGTGAGTGTGTGAGTGAGTGTGAGCACCGTGGTTTTATCATCAGCCATGTTTCCTGCCCCCATGTCATCAGTGGTACCGTAACTCTCTTTCAGTTAATGAGGAACAAAAAAGAAAACCTTCATAGATTTGCATGTAGGAAATATAAAACAATTGCATAGGAGAATTGTTTCTTCTTTGTTCCTGATTAACTGAAAAAGAGTTAAGGTTCTGCTGATGACACAGAAGCAGGAAACATGGCCCATGATAAACCATGGCCCACAGTGTCCCTGTCAGCTCTCGAAGACCACAGCACAGACTGGCAGAGATAATCCAGGTTGGGGTTGGGAGGCAGAAACTTCTGAGCCTCTGTATCTTGCAGAATCCTTGATGAAGCTCAATGAGCTGGGCCCCCAGAACAGGCCAAGGATTTGCACATTTTTCCCCGTTACAAAGAAAATTCAATTTCAAGATAGAAAAGAGGCAGGCACAGTGTTCAGCGGTGAGAGACTGGCTGTTGGAGTTGGAGAGAACTGTGCCTCCAGTGTCCACCATGCAAGCTCGGATGAGCCACCTAACTTCCCAGTTATCTGAGCTACAAAAAGGACGCAGTGACCCTACCCTCAGAGGAAGGTTAGGGGCACTAAATAAACATCCGGCACAGGTCACCCACAGCTCCACCATCAGCAAGGGGCAGAGCTGGACACTGAGCTCATGTCTTTCTGGTTCCAAACCCTGAGCTCTGCTTCAGCACAAGATGCCAATATTGCTCAATGAATAATCTTGTCACTATTGTTATCAGGAAGCCAAACACGGCCTTCCATTGAAGAGAGTCAGAAGGGAGGTGGGTTGGCTTCGCATGCATGCCTTCTAAGCAAGCCTGATAAAGGCGAGTGGGGTGTTTTTCGCTGTTCGGCAGAAATGAGGGTACCCCTTTCCCGTGCTCTCCTCCATCACCAGCTCCAGCTGGGTTCCTGGCTCATGGCCAATCTCTGGACAAGGCCTGGCAGCTTGGGTTCGTAGGAAGACCCCAGGGGCAGGCCAAGGTCCAAGTGCCACTCTGTCTTTTACATGCTTTGGGCCATTGCTTTCCCTTCTTCACCTAGCCATTCCTCAGTTTCCTCATCTGTAAAGTGAGAACCCCAGAGTGGGTATTCCTAGGATTACAGAGGGTAAACCAACGATGCTTTTAGTACCATGGGTGACATAGGGTTCAACAAATGTTTGCTTATTATCAATGCCCTGACGCTGCTCTCAGGGGGAGCTTTGGATCATGTTGGAAGGAAATACATTGTTATGAGACAAGATTATAAAGACTATAAACAGGCCCTTCCCTGGTTGGCGCGGCTCAGTGGATTGAGTGCCGGTCTGCGAACCGAAGGGTCACTGGTTTGATTCCCGGTCAGGGTACATGCCTGGGTTGCGGGCCCGGTCCCCCGACTGGGGGTGCGTGAGAGGCAACCGGTTGATGTTTCTCTGGCCCATTGATGGTTCTGTCCCTTTCTCCTTCCCTTTCCTTTTCTCTAAAAATAAATAAAAAATAAGATCTTAAAAAAAAAAAAAGAAAGAAAATAGGCCCAAATTATGTTAAATACAAAAACATTGTACATATGCAGAAAGGAAAAAGGGCCAGAAGGAAATGTTGGCAAGGTTTCGCTGTTGGTGGTGAACTTAGAGAAGAATCTTTATTTTTCTGTGTTTTCATGAATTGCCTACATTTTCTGCAATGCATACAGCACTTTTACAATCAAGAAACATAAATAAAAGCTCTGAGAGCACAGGGGAGCTGTCACCTGGGTCTGGGATCCTGGAGAGGACACCCCAGGGGAAATGGGATTTGAGCAGGGCCCTCGACTGTGGGAGAGTTTGAAGAACTGGGGAGGGGAGCCAGGAAAGCCTTTTTTATGTTTATTTTTACTTTTTTTGTCTGTGTTCTCCCATGGACTGTGGGCTCTTTGAGGGCATGGTCCATGGTCTAGTTTGTTCACTGCTGTATTCCTAACATCTAAAACAAAAAAACCTATTGCCTAGTATGTGCTCAATAAATACGGATCTAGCGACTGACTAACCTTGATAGCTCCACTTAGCCTGGGAGACAAGGTTGCTCTCAGGTCCTCGTCTAGCTGGCGCACTGCCAAAATGAAGGTGCATGGTTTCCATGACAACAGAAGAGGGCCAGCCAGGCCAGCAGCAGGAGACAGACACAGGGACTGTGAGCTCTGCATCTTTTCAAGGTGCAGCCTGGAAATTGGGAAGATGACAGTGGGCTCTTTCAACAGATGCTGAGGTTGAAAAAAAAAGGAACTTCATAAATATAGTTAACTCAGTTGCTCACTGGACAGGTCTGTCAAATCAGTCAATCGGTGTTCATGCAGATAGTCGGGTCTTTGAAGGAAGGTGAGAGGCTCTTAGTGGATGCAAGGCCAGAAGCTCAGTAAAGTTTGGTACTGATCTGGACCCTGCTCTGTGCCCTTAGACAAGTTACTTAACATCTCTGGGCCTCAGCATGTTCATTCATAAAATGGGATGTTTAGCTCTAAAATTACTTATAAAAAGATCTGTGTGGTAGGAAGGTAAAATGGTACAGCTACTGTTGAAAACAGTTTGGTGGCTCCTCAAAAGTTAAACACAGAATTATCACATGATCCAGCGATTCCCACTTGTATGTATTTACCCAAGAGAATGGAAAACAAGCACTTAAATACTTGTACTCAAGTATTCACAGCAGCACTACTCATGAGAGCCAAAAGGCCATGAATGGATGAAGAAAAGGTGATATATCCATGCGATCGAATTCAGCCATCAAAAGGAATAAAGTACTGACGCCTTGAAAAAATTATGCAAAGTGAAAGAAGTCAGACTCAAAAGTTCAAATATTGTATGGTTCCATTTATATTAAATATCTAGAGCAGGTAAATCCACAGAGACAGCATGCAGGCTGATGGTTGTCAGAGGCTGGAGGAAGGGGGGAGTGGGGAGTGACTGCCTAATGAGTACACGATTTTCTTTTGTAGTAACAAAAATGTTTTGGAATTTGATGGAGGTATTGCTTGCACCATATTGCGCACGTAATACAGGCTACTGAATTACACACTACGGTGGTTAAGTTTTACATGAATTTCACCTCAATTACAAAAAAAGTGTTCTATAAGCATGCCCTGTAGCCTGCAGTATAGAATGGAATCCTGGGAGCCTAAGAGATGGGCAAGACTGAAGGTCGAATTATGAAGTCGAGAGAATATTACAGGCTTCCTATAATATGTCAAGGTGACAGGCAGGTTGGGTCAGAATCAGAATCTGGATTTGTCTCTGGCTGAAACACCACGGCGACATCTTAGGACACTCACTCAAGCTCCCTCAGCCTCAAGCTTCCTATCTGCAAAACGGGGCTGATGCATCCATCTCCCGTTTTCCTCAGAGCACTGTGGATGACGGTCTTGACAGCACTGCACACCAAGCTTCATAGGGTAAACACTCCAGGATGAATCCAGTCACTGCATCGTTTTCTAGGCACAGCAAATTGAGATGATCAAGTTTCTGTTTGACTGGAGCCAATCAGGGGGTTCAGAAGCCACTGGTAAGGAAGGGGCACATTCAGGTTAACCGGTTGGATTCCTGGCTCTCCCGCTATCTATGTGGCCTTGGGCAACTCACTTATTTGCCGGTTTCTTCAGCGGTAGAACTGAAATAGCTGTCTACCTTGGGGAGACGCTGTGCATATACCATAGGCACTCAATAATCAGATCCCTTTCATCTTTCTTTGTGGCTGCTTCCAGCAGCACTCTGGAACACACACACAGAAAACTGCCGGTTCCAGAATCCACCCACGAATGTCTAAGCTCTGGCTCAGGGAGGTTAAGCCGGAGGTGAAACAGCTAGTTTGGGCTTACAACACAAACAGCCTGGATGGGTGTCCGCGAGCTTTCTCCTGAAGTCTCTGAGTTTCATTTGTTCTCTCCTACAGGCGTTTGGCACCTACTACGCCCTAGCAAGGGCGGAGGTGTGTGAGGAGAAAGAGACCCAGCCCAGAATTAGGTTCTGTGCAGTCACAATCTTCGAGCCCTCATCACTTCCTGAGACAGGTGCTGCTAATAGGTGAACATATTAGGAAAACTGTTTAATCGAGAGGCTCAGAGAGGCTAAGTGGCTGGCACCAGAATGCACAACCACAGAGTTGTCGAATTCGAACTCGGATCCTCCCGCGGCGCCACGCGCGGAAGGCGCGCGTGGCTTGGCTCAGGGAAAGCGCGCAGCGGTGGGAATCCCGAGTGGAGTTGGAAGCCGGGCCCGTTCATTTGCATGCTAATACCCAGAATGCTTTTCCTCCACACACACCACTTCTCTTAATGGAAGCGCTCAGTTTGGAACCGTGGAAAGTTTGGAACACACACTTCGCTCCCTCTCTGCAACTGTGGGAACTTCCCGCCCGCACACACGGTGCCTGCAGCCCGGAGCTCCAAGTCGGTCTGCCGGGTGGCGGTCGCCAGAGCTTCCCCGGCAGGCGAACCTCGATGTCCAACCCGCCCGCGGCAGCATCCTCGGACCAGCCGGGGACAAAGCGCTCAGGCTTGCCCGCGGGGCCTATAGCCCGAACGCTCGGCGGGCGCTGGGGATGCTCCCAGCCTCCTGAGACCAAAGGGCGCTCCCCAAACCCTCCAGTACTCTCACTTCCCTGGGGGTTGCTGGGGTGCGCGCGGATCCCTGCGTCTGTCCACCGCCCTCGCCTCTGTTGTTGCCTCCCTGAGCTGTTGACTATCCGATCCCCGGGGCAGAAGGCTCGGCGTATGGTTTGGGGGAGAGCATGGACGATGGCCTCTTCTCCCCACCTCTCTAGGGCGCGCAGCCCCTTCAGTTCAGTCGGTGCGCGGGGTGCAGAAGCAGCACCGGAGGTTCGGCCTGTCCCCAGCCAGGACCCCGGGCTCTCTCTCTAGGGTTGGGAGCGGGAAGACGGTCGGTAGGCGACTTCTGGGGATTTCGCGCATCAAAGGTGGGCTCTGAAGGGTAACTGAAACCCGCTCCACTTACTGGTGCACATCGCAAGCTGGGGTTGGGGGCCCAGATCTGCACCCCTCGGTCCCCCTCCCCCCGCCCCGTCCGCACGCCGCCACTCTGGGCGGGGAGGGAGGGGCAGTGGGAGCTGGTTTGCTGGGTTGGCGCTTCGTTTGCATTGGTCCGGGGGGGCTGAGACTGCAGCCCCCGGCCCCGCGGGCGGGGTGGGGAGGCGGGGGCCGGACGGGGGCTCAGCTGCGCTAGCATTGGCGGAGCTGGGGAATGG